>JAQBSW010000415.1:0-207425 GCA_029291075.1 Eudiplozoon nipponicum
ATGCGGTTTGATCCTCGATAGACAGTTTGCCATCGTACTCTGATGATGATCATGGAAGGTCGAAACGCGTCCGTGCGTTGCGACTGGCGGTAGTTTTGTTTTGTTGTTCGATGACTGGTTAAATATAATGGAATTGGTGTTTATTTCAAGCTCGCAAACTTGATTTAAAGAATTGCTAACACCACTCGCGCAATCAGTTATTGTTAAATTGTATTGCCTACGATGTTCATCATGTGAGCGACTAAAAAGAATTATGTCGACTATGTACACCCTTGCAAATGGACAATTCTGAAGGATTTCTTCATCTAGTCGCTGGAATATCTGACTGGTATTTTTTCAAACCAAAAGGCATTCGAAGAAATTCTTGCGATCCCTTCCTAGAAATCTGACTGCGGTAAGTGGTATAGAACTTTCCTCCATTGGTATCTGATAGTACACTTTCTGGAGATCTAAAGTTGAATAAACCACATGTCCCATTATATCTCGGAGTAATGTAGTCTGGTTAGAGAGAGGTGAGAATCACCATTCGTCACTGCGTTTAATAGACGATAATTTCCACAAAACATCTATTTTTCCGGTTCAGGTTTGACAACTACCACTATTATGGAAGCAAAATTGGAATTTGACCTTCTACAAATCCCCTCTTTGTGCAATTGGTGAAATTCGAACACAGCAAATGTTGCTTGTGTTGTGCCAATCGTTTGGCCTTTGGCAAACAAGGAAACGGAGCCCCCAATTATATTTGGTGTTCTACTCCTATCTTCAATCCTGTTCTCTTGGTACTGAAAGTTTGAATCACTGCAAGGTGTTTCTCAATTATGTCGGCAAAGTCATGTTGACAATGGGACGGGGTGGTTTCGGTATCTGCCCTAACTGGCTGCGCCATGATAGAATCTGCCGTTACAGCATGTACCTGTGGTAACAGCTGTTTACACACTCCGTCTAGCCCTCTGAGTTTACTTGGCCAATCAACATTCATTGTTTCAAATACCTCTAATGTGGCTCTAAGCCAGGATGGTAGCTCAGCTGTAAAAATAGAATTCACCACATCTAAAGATATGTTCAACCCGAAAGCTTTCGTACAAAGGCGTTCATAAAACTCTGATGGTAGTTCACGCCCCATCTTTTGTAGGCGTAATAATTCGCACATTTGTGCCGATCTTCCAGGCTGAATTTCGGCCATTAGTAACTCAAATGCATTATACTGTTCTTCTTCTACAATTCTGTTTCTAAATTTTTCCAAGGTGCATCTGAAATTCTCTGGCAATACCATCCATGCAGCAGCAAATTTCTCCATAGGGTTTACAATCTGGTAAGCTTTGGATATCATTTGGACATCCGCGACCCAACTTGAGGGTCTTTCGGATCTATACAGTGGTAGGCTTAATATTTTTGGACTGGCGCCGTTGCCATATTTTGTGGAGGCTCCATACCTTTTAGTAAATGAGAACCCATTAGATGCCAAGTCGTTTTCAGTCTTAATATACCCATTTGAATCTGATAAGCTAGAATTCTTGTTCACATCTATTAAATTCATGCCTGCTATATCTTGAGCTAATTTGCTTGTGTCCTCAAACTTAAGATTAGCTTCCATGCTGATCGTACTTAAATATTAATTTGATAACTTAGTGTTAGGCAACGGACTGTGTACTTCTTACGTAGCAAAACACCCGATCAAATAACCTGGAAAGAAATAAGACGTGAAAAACAGAATTATTAATTTACCTGTTCCACAACATCCCCAATATGTACGATGAAAACGACAAAAGGATAGCTGGTGTATATTGTGAAAATCGAGTAATTATAAACGTGAATTGGAGAAAAGAAACAAATGTAGCTTGCTGAGGAAAGTCAGGCCAGTCAAGTACAGATTACCAAAACTGAAATTACGCACAATTTAAAAGTATATATATTGTCAAGGATATAAACAAAGAATGTTCTAGAAAATAAGCGAAAAAATTCTTTTTAAATAATATTCGTTTCAATCAGCCAAGGTGGTTTAAATTTATCAATAAATGTCACTTTAATTTTGTCGGAGGAAATATTTTCCTCTACAATCATACTTAAAAGTAGCATCTACAGTGAAAGAGAGGAATATAACTTTTAAAACTGTTATTTAATTTCTATAAGTGATTGAACCCACAGAATCAACTGACTTTCCTCATTAAACATAGAATGCATAAAAATGTTAAAGCACACAAAATCAAATGAAACTTTATATAGTATAGTTTTACGTAAATCAACATTCGTAATTTTTTCTCTAGGAACATTTGTTTTAGAAATAAATGAATAATTATATACGAAATAAAAAAATAATACATTTTTATCAGAGGCGTTCTCAATTTCAGTATCAAACTACTTCCCTATCAATTTTTCTCGATATATTGCCTCTCAGATTGCAGATCTGCGCATTTACAATTACTAAAATATTCGTCAGATATAGAACAAAGATGCTGACCATTTTAACTGCCATCCACATTTATATATACTTTAGTTTGGTTTCCTAAGGCTCTTGTACAAATGCTCTACTTTCTTATATTTGTAGCTTCTCGCCATTGCATAATCGAAATATTGATTTAAGATTCTTCAAGTAATATAATCTGTCATATAGTACTCTTATGGTAAAATTAAAGATCTTTGTTGACGATATGCCTAGCTACATTATCGCAGGTTAGCCACAATCAATAAAATAAAATATGATCAACAGTGTAAACAAGCCAAACCGGAAGCACTTTCAATCAGGGCAAAGATATTAATAAATATCTTTGCATGCTTTTGTACATATGATCACTGTTTAGGAAATCAGCAAAAAAAATTAAATTATCAATTAAATTTCTTATTGGTCGTCACAAACTCCCGCGACGATTCCCCCATAGTAATTGTGAAATGAAGAATTATACAAAAATCATTGATACTCTGCCTAAGTCGGATCTCGTAAATGTCATTAGCAACTGACTTATAGAGCGATAAAATGCGGTACAGATTAAATTCAGATAAAACAACTCGCAAAGTAAACCAACTTATTTGAAAGGTTTAAGCATGCCAAATTTTAAGTTAAGAAACTTAAAATTAGAATTACATTTGGCACAACACTTCATCAAAAAGAATAGAATAAAATAGAATAGAATATCTTTATTTGGATTCAAACCACACATGTTCCATCAAATAATAAAATTAGAAAATGTACAATATAAAAATATATCACATCACATATATATGTGCAATTAGGTGTACTGTACAATTTATCAGCATCAGAAAGTTCAGCTGTAAACAGTGATAGATTCTTCATCAAAATTAGGAAAATTTAAGTTATAATTCGAGTATATAATTTTGTAAAAAAAAAGGGAACCATGACTAATAATTGATTGTGTGCATTGTTGATTAACAAGATGATATAATGCATAACATTTCAATTTGAATAATACAAAATAAGAAGATAGAATCTCGATAAATTATGTTGCTGAAAAACAATTAATCCTGTCTTTTATTTAACCACGAGAAAGTATTATCATATTCAAAATTAAAAATATCAGCAGAATTGAACACTTTTTATAGTTCGGTAGATAAAAATTTAAAAGACATTTTAGTTGGAGGCGTTTCTCTAAGCCCCTTTGGCAATTGATTGTAAATTTTGAAAATTTTTGAAAAAGAGAATAGCTTGCTTGCAACATTCCCCACCAATGGTGGAGATATTGCAAAATGACCAGATCTAGTTCCAATTTCATGACTCTTTCTTATTGGATTCATATAGGCACCAGTCCACTGGTTCGAATGGAAAGCTTTTATGCAATAGCACATTCTCCGAAACCATAAAGGATGCAGTGATACAAACTGTAATCTAGTGGCGTATATAGTGCAGTAGATAGGATTAATTTGTTTCACAACTTTTCTTTGTACAGATTCTTTCTTATTAGGCAAACCCTTTGTTAAAGGATTCCAAGTAGCGGCAGCATATTCTAGTATCGGTCTAATCCATATTATAAACATTTTAAATTTTATTTCATTCGATATTATATTTCTATTTATTAGTGCCCATCTGTTCTTGGCACTGCCTACTATCCTTTCAATATGTCTCTCAGCAGAAGCCGTACAATGAATAGTTATGCCTAAATCCTTAATTTCTTGCATAAGTTTAATCTCAAAAACATCATTAATCTCAGCATCATGAAAATAAACATAATTAAATTCTGTTCTGTTACCTATTTTTAAAGCTCTCGTCTTTTTACTGTTTATTCTCAGCCCTAGTGTTAACAAATATCTACTTAAATCATACAAATCTAGTGTCACATTATTTTTGGAGAATTCGACATTATTTGGATCAATTGGAAAGATTATTTTCAAATCATCAACGAATTTGCAAACTCTACCGTTAGTGATCTTAGTTTCCAAATGTGCAAATACAATTTTAAATAAAATTGGCCCCAAGCTTGATCCCTGTAGAACTCCACTTTTTTACCCTTTTCGATTTAGATATCAAATCGCTTACTTGAATACTCATTCTTCGATTATATAAATTGTATCTAAGTAATCTAAAAATATTTGGATCAATATTCAATAAATTAATCGCATTCAAAATAGCATCAAAAGATATAGAGTCAAAAGCTTTTGAGATATCTATGAATACAATTAATGCATCTAACTTTTTCTCATCTAATGTAATTACATGTTTCCACATAGAGAGCATATTAGTAGTTGTCGACCTGTCTTTCGTAAAGCCGTGTTGGCATATATCGAAATCAGCCGGCAGCATACGTTCTAAATGATCAAGTATCAATCGTTCTATTATCCTCAAAAACGAAGGGATAATAAAGATTAATCTATAATCACTGGCACACGTTGGCTTACTTACTTTTGGCAAAGGTTTAGCTACTATTGTAAGTATATCGATTGGAAATTTCCCATTCTTCAAAATACTATTTATAAAATTGCAGACAGCATTCATAAAATTTAAAGGTAATTGAAGTAGTTTATCAATCGATATACCAAGGTGATCTTTTTGTTTTTTTGATTTTATTTTTAACATTAATTCTATCAATGCATCACTGTCAATAACAAGTCCTAGATCCTGGTTTCCCGAAGGATCCGGTAGATCAATGAAATTGCTTTCGTTCTGTGGATTACATAACAAGTTGCCAAATACTTCATCCAATTCACAGAGAAATTCATAATCAGTTTTACCCACAGGTAATATAAGCTTTAATATTTCTTTATATCTACCGTAGTCTGTGAGGAGTTTGTATCCTAATCTAGGATTACTCTTCAGTTTAGCCAAAATAATTCTCTCTGATCTTTGACGGATTATCAGCAGTGATGAATTAATTTCTTTATCAATCAATTCTAACCTCATTTTTTTAATACTATTGATAAGACTACATTTCATTATATTATCTCGTTTGATTCTTAGCTTACATAACTTCCTATTGAATCTCTTGGGTATAACATCCGTAAATGTAGATGCCCTATACATATCAGATAATAACAATGAAACAGAAGAAACAAATTTGTCATTGTTCATGATAAAAAAACATTCATAATCAATTGATAAGCTTAATTCTCTAAAAAGATTCCAGTTGATTCTGGAACATTGCAAAAATAGAAAATATAACAATAAAGATTAAAATGTTCAATCAAAAGGGTTTTACCATTTGAATATTGTATAAATTTAAATAACGATTCATTAAAATTAATGAAGGTCATGGGAAAAAATAAGAGACAATTATTAGTGTTGGCATCAAAAAACCTTATTAATCAGAATAAATATTGAACTAATATATGATAATGTTAAATAATTCAACCCACAAACAATTAAATTACTTGATGAATTGCTATTTATACAGTATTCAATGTTTAGTTTAGAATAAAAAATATGTGCATATAATGAGACTGCTGCTTACATCAAGATCGCAACCCTGGTTAAAATAATTAAACTAAAAATAATTGAAATTGTTCAAACGGAAATGTATCATATTGTAACGCGCGGCTCCGCGTTAAAACCCAACTAGTATCAATTTCATCAGATCCGGTTTTCCTTAGGTTCAAATTTAAATCCTGGCTTTGAGCGTTATGACACATAAATGCATTGCATGTTACTGGCGTATTACGCGCCGGTGTGTTATATTATTAAAGAAAACCCTATTGTAAGCGCCCCGGCTTCAAGTAAATGCCGTACGATGTTACAAACTCGGTTAAGGTGATCTGAATAGAGATTTGTTACTGATAGGGGGTCCCTTAAGAGGGCCTGGTCGTGCGTTCTCCTGAATTATTCAGAGTGTGAAGATGTCCTGGAGCCTTGGGTGGACTGTGATTGTTGTTGCTCCCATTGTAGAGTTGTAATCACGATGTGGATAACGTCGTTCAGGTTCTGCAATTAATTGGCTCGCCTCGCTGGTTGTACTGCAACGAGATGAGTCACGGATGTAGCCAATTGTTGGTGAAACTATCAAATCACCAGCGTAGGTATTGACAGCCGACAGAACCACACGCGTAACGCAAAGCAGAATGCAAATGCAACAACTCACTTGCATGGTAAATTGCCGTGCTTAAATAGCATGCCATGTCTACTTGCACAATATTGGTTAAACGGCAAGTTTCGCTTTTTTCTCATTGGTGCAACGTAAATAAAATTTGATTTAATTTTCGCAATATGTCGGCCATTAATTTGTGTCGTTACACTATTAATAACAAATAAAATTTCAGTTCAAGAAAAATCGATTAAAACTGCTTGAATCTAACAGAGATTGTTTCTAAAATTAGAGTTAAGAGAATGATTTTCTAAAACCAGAATTCGTATATGTGACCCTAAGTAAAACCGTATCTGACGAAATTAATACTCGTTGGGTTTAAAAGCGGAGCCGCGCGGTACAATATAATGTACTGTACACTCTTATCTTCACCAACTTAAAAGTGTATATATAAAGCAAAAAGTTTGAGTTTATGCTTTGAAAACTAAGATTGATCTATCACAAATAAATATGAGTAAAAAACATGTCATAACAAAACTGTTGAGTAAACAATAAGCAATTCTCAATTTATTCGCAAATCTATTAAAACGAAAACATATTAAATTACATCTCTGTAGATATTTTATTATATATATTATATTTTTTGTATATTTTGGAGAATAAAACATTTACGCCTAAGATTTTATCAGTTATATGACGGATAATCGCCATCTAGATTCTCTCTTGTGATACTTCCTAGGCGATTTCGATTAGATGCCTGTCCACTGATGGAGGCAGGTTATGGTTTTCAAATTGATTAATCTGATAATTCATAATGATGGCAAGGACAAAATCTAACATTTTTTCATAAATGGCAGTATAACTAATTTGCATCAACCGTGAACAGCTAGATAAATTATATTTTTGATCTATCATATCTAGCCTTAAATTAATTAAACATAAATTAAATAAGGTTAGAAACACTGTACCTTTTGATTCTTAAATTAAATTTTCGACTGTCAGTCCTACTCGGAAGAGTTTAAGTAAACTTACCTATCTTCCCCCGGAGTGGCTTAGTTCGACAATATCTCCTTTTCCAAAAATGGCACATCGTTAATCTCCTCATTCAAAGATCCCCGCCAAATATCTATCCTTCTAGCTTTCAATATACATATAACATATATAACTTATTATATCATTTCATTAAGTCTAGAGATAACTTCTGCCTCCTCGACGATCAACATGGCTTCCTGAATTGCCACTACTCTTCCACTAACTTAGTCAGTGCCCGTAATCACTGCTACTCCTCTATTTTTAAAGGTCAGGAATGCACTCTCCTCTTCCTAGATATGTCTAAGGCTTTTTATTCATTATCGTTGTCGGCAATTGAATCCGCCTTATTGAGTAGTGGTATTTGCGGCAGCGTCCTCCATATTATCAGTTACTATCTCTGAAACCGTAACACAATTGTAAAAGTCGGAAATAGTCATTCAAAGTTAGCCCTTATCTCATCTTGAGTTACCCAGAGTTCCGTACTTGGTCCTTTACTTTTCAACCTAACTCGCGCACAGATGCAGGTTGTGGAACACCTATTAAAGCTATTAAAATAGGCAAATGACATGATAATAGTAGTCAGTAACCCAACAACATCCAACCCCTCCCAACCTCTTATCATTCAGCTTTTATCTTCGCTACACTCGCAGCCTAGCAGAATCGGTCTCAAACTAAACCCCGATGAGACTCGTTTGATGAAACTTACCTTTGACTCTTTCTGTTCTCTCCAGAATTCAAATTGTCCCCTTGATATTGAAATATTTGACGCCGCCAAGCAACTTAGTATCTATTTTTATAAATCGCTAGACGTCTCCCTATATCTTGAACAAACAACTTCCAAACTCTTCAAGTGTGCCCGTTTGATCTGCTTCAATATTAACAACCCCACTCTCCAACTCACATTGTTCAAGGTCTACGCCCTATTCATCATATCATATGAATAGAATAGAAGAGAATAGAATATCTTTATTTGGATTCAAAACACACATGCTCCATCAAATAGATAATAATATTGGAAAATGTACAATATAAAAGAATATATCACATTACATAAATATGTGCAATTATTCTCATATAGATAAGTAGTTTTATCTAGTTATTATGCACAATATATCAACATCTGACAATTTGGCTGTAATAATTATTATGAATAGGAAAAATAACGGTCTTATTAATTAATCGCATTTGTACAATTTTCGATTATATAAATAGTTATAGATTTATCATCGAAATAGGAAAAATTAAGGTATAATTTGAGTGTAGCAATATGCAAAAGGGATAACTATGACTAGCAATTGATTATATGAATTTTTGTTTAACATGATGATATACAGCATAACAAATAAATTTTAATAACAAAGAACGCAAAAATAAAAACCTAAAGAAGGTATGTTGCTAATTACAATTGTCCGTCTTTTATTCAACCACGAGAAAGTATTATCATTATCATAATTAAAATGATCAGCAGGATTGTAGATTTTTTCTAGTTCAGTACATAAAAATTTAAGACATCTTAGATGGAGGCGTTTATATAAGCCTCTTTGGAAATTGATTGTAAAGTTTGTAAGTTTTCGAAAAAGAGAATGCTTCGAATTTTACTGCCTTCTCACTTTAGCTTACTCGTAGGGCATCGAAAAGATTTCTTTCAGATTTCTAAACCACGTCTTCCCTCACAGCCAGAATTATTGGAAACGCCTGCTCAAGGCAAACCTTCTACTGCTATGGTTTACCCGAACCTTATGAGTCGTTTCTAGCATTCATAAGATCACAACTAGCCTATCAATGTCAAACTTTGCTCACCCAAGTCTCCACTATGCTACATACCATGCCAACTCTTCAATCCAATCCAACCACACTCCCAATATATTTAACAAAATCTATCTCTTTTCCAAAGACACCAGTTTATTCAATGTTCTTCCCGCGACAATAAAGCTCCTATCCCACCACGAATATAAAAAAAGTCGGCTCATAGTTACTTGTTTAACAAATTTCTACGCGAGAAATCCGATTTGACGCGCATAATACTTATTTTTCCCCTCGGCTATTAACTATTTTCGGAGCGTTAAGTCCCTTTGGGCTCAGCCTCCAATTACAAGTTGCCTTTGATTCTTAATATCAAATCTGGACGCATTTTTATTTTACCGCATCCAAATATTAAGTTCTTTGCCACAATTTGCTCTACTTATTCTATTAATTTTTTTTCAATAAACGATCGGAAACTCGAAAAGTCTGCTGGACCATCTGACGTTATACTGTATGAGGTTTTGTAGCTAATGTAAGAGGTTCTTCGAGCTAGTTGTCTATTTAGTGGGAAGTTATCCTCCTATGTAATATCTGGTAGCTGTTATTACCATCCGCGTTCATGATTAATCCATGTCCCTTTCCCGAAGGATGAAGTGAGAAAGCCACAGCACAGAATCATTGTTTTATTGAAAATTTTATTAAGCAAAGAAAAAAATCGTGTAAAAGTAGTCACAATAGGCACCACAAACATTTAGTCCACTGTTTGCTAGGTTTTGAGTGTTAAATCACATAAATCCATTGAACTATAGGATTTCGGATAAATGATTGAGAAACACCTGAAGTATGGATCAGGAGAAACATAATTCAACTGTTAGAAGTTGTGTAAAAATGGTTAAGGCTTGCAAATCAAGTAAATACTGTGTTTGAGCGTTAAGTCACATAAATCCACTGCATGTTACCTGCGTATCGCGCGCGGGTGTCTACCATTATTTTAAAAAATCCAATTAATTACAATTCAATTTGCAATTCAAGAAATCTCAATTAAAACTGTTCGAAACTAACAGAGACTTTTGCTAAAATCACAGTTAAGAGAAATATTGTGTAAAACCAGAGTTAGACTATTTGACCTTAACGAGAACTATATTTGCCAAAATTGAACTTAGTCGGGTTGTAACGCGGAGCCTCGTGTTACATAAACCACAGAAAATTAAAATTAGTACACAATGAAGGGCGCTAACCTTACAGGAGGTGTTATGGCTCGCGATTTTGTACGTACTGATGGGAGATCTTTAGGCAAAGCCGCAAGCCAATTTTCTTCTGGGCTGGACTTAAGCGCCGCTTTCAGGTCCCGGTGTGGCCTTTCGACGGAACCATTTGCTCTAGGATTGCAAGCCGCGGTCACGTAACGTTTGACACTATAGTATTTCAGTAGGGCTGCGAACTCTTCACCGAGGAACTGTTCGACACGATTGGTTGTCACTTCAGCTGGAACACCAAACCGAGAAAACCAATTGAGCTTTAAAGCATAACTGACAGAGTCTTGCTTCATGTCTGGCAGTAGTATGGCCTCATATCATCGAATGGTGCGATTCCGTATTGACAATAGATAGCGTATATTGTTCACAGCAGATAAGGTTAGCAGATCAACGTTTCTGTGCGTGAACCAGACTTTGGGTACTTGGATGATTTGTGGCGCCGTTTTGGTGTGTCTCGTCACTTTGCATTTCTGATATTCTAGACATTGTTTTGCATATGGCCCTTTTGGCATCCTCGTAAGACGGCATGTCGTCCACGTTGAGCTGAATCAGTTGTGATTTCTTGACAAAACGGCTTTCTGCCACGAGATAATTGTGAAGAGGTTCCAGAATCTTGGCAATGCAAGGTACGAATCGAGAGTAATAGTTCATCTTGCCCAAGAATCGTCATAACGCTCGAACGGCGTTTGGAGGCTCTAGATCTTGAATGGCACGAACCTTAGCAGGTAGAGGTGTCATGCTTTTCTCGAAAATTTGATGACCGAAGAATTCAATTGATCTCTGTACAAAGACACATTTGTTGCCATGAAACCGGAGGCCATAGTCTGCTAGACGTGCAAGTAGAATTTCAATATGCTGCATATGTTTGGACATTGAGTTAGAGAATACCAGAATGTCGTCAAGTATGGAATAACAAATGGTAAACCATCTAGTATTTCGTCCATAACGAGTTGAAATGTTTGAGATGCGTTATTAAGACCGAAAGGCATATAATGATACTCGTGAAAGCCACCTTCGGTGAATCTGAGTGCAGCATAGGATGCGGAGTCTTTGTCCATCGATACTTGATAGTAGGCTTTCACTAGGTCGAGTTTTGAGTACACAGCATGACCGATAGCGGATCTGAGTAGGTCAGCTGGATTTGGCAGAATGTACGAATCAGACTGTGTGAAAGAATTGAGAATACGATAATCCCGCACATCCTGAATGTTGCTGGTTCACTCTTTGTTACTACTACCACAGGTGACGCATAAGCTGAGCTGGGTTCTGTACAGATGCTTTGATGACGTAGCATGGCGAATTCTTGCTTGGCGGCTTTATGTTTGTGTTGTGCCAATCGACGTGCTCTTGAAGGATGAGGAAGTGGTTTCAATAAGATGATAAGATGAGCTGTGATGGAACGTTTCCTTTTGAGATCGGACATAAAAGAGATAGGTTTGAAAATCTCTTCATGTAGCTTTAGAACATCGTCCAGTTGTGGTACACGAGGAACTGGAGGAATTAGCTGTATAGATGAGACTGCTTTGGCGCGAGTCTTGTGTTTTAGCGTTGATGATAACAACTGATTGTCGGCAGTGTGTAGCTCTCGTGTCCTTGGACGAATAGTAAGGTCGAAGTGTTCGAAGAAGTCACGTCCAATGATATTATTGTCGTTTTGGCAACGATGAAAGGATAATCGAAACATCTTTTTGAGTTGGAGAACGAGATTGTGTGTACTCGTACCCCAAACGTTGCTATGTTGGAGCCATTGGCGCAGGTAAGACTGCTGGTGTTGACTGGGTGGGTGGGTTCGAAGTAATTGTGGCGTAGTAAGCTTACATCTGATCCAGTATCTATGAGAAATAATTCGCCAGAGTTTGCGTCACGGATGTGGAAGGATGTTGATAGTGGCGACTAACGGTGGGACTGGTTGCTGATATTTGGACCTTTGAAGCATGACTTGACTGAAGCCGTCGCTGTAAAAACAATAGTTTGATTGCGCTCCATCGCGAAAGCAACGTGATTCGAGCCATTAGACGTGGGGCGGCCAACAATCTTTGAGTGATCAGCATCTACTGCCGCAGGTAACTGCGCCCACCTGAACGTCGCGTCTATGCGCGGGAATGTGCAGCCATTTCTGAGGCAATAGCGTGTGGAGTGGCCATGGCTGCGGTGATTCGGACACCACTCGTCCGGTAGCTCTGGAACTGTAGCCCGGCCTCTGGACGACGACCTCCTGGTGCTGTTTCGGGACTGTGGTCGACGCTGGTCACGCCTGCTCTGGTCGCGTCTATAGTGGACGGCATCGACTGAGGCCGAATTTTGCCTGACAGTGAGGATCTCGAGCAGGCTGATGAGGCGCTCATTGGGGACATTTGTTCGGGCTGATGATGATGTGGATTGAGGCGATGTAACCTTGCTCTGAGGGTGGTGAGCTTCAGTGGTTTTTCTTCCACCACTTGTCTAGACGTGCCAGCAGTACGTCGTCTTGCACTTCAACGGATTCACATAAATCCATTGAACTATAGGATTTCTGCTAAATGATTGAGAAACACCTGAAGTATGGATCAGAAGAAACATAATTCAACTGTTAGAAGTTGTGTAAAAATGGTTAAGGCATGCAAATCAAGTAAATACTGTGTTTGAGCGTTAAGTCACATAAATCCACTGCATGTTACCTGCGTATTGCGCGCGGGTGTCTATCATTATTATTAAACAAAATCCTATTAATTACAATTAAATTTGCAATTCAAGAAATCTCAATTAAAACTGCTCGAAACTAACAGAGAACGTTGCTAAAATCACAGTTAAGAGAAATATTGTGTAAAACCAGAGTTCGACTA
This sequence comes from Eudiplozoon nipponicum, assembly GCA_029291075.1. Taxonomy (NCBI): domain Eukaryota; kingdom Metazoa; phylum Platyhelminthes; class Monogenea; order Mazocraeidea; family Diplozoidae; genus Eudiplozoon; species Eudiplozoon nipponicum. Next base: position 13,315 of record JAQBSW010000415.1, read on the forward strand.
TTTGACCTTAAAGAGAACTATATTTGCCAAAATTGAACTTAGTTGGGTTGTAACGCGGAGCCGTGTGTTACAATACATCGGAAGCTGGTTCCTCCTCGCCTTACAACAGTCGTATCATCGCTCAGCTGAAGTCACTGATTTCTTCACGTGACTTTGACATTTTCACTTTCCACAAGCTTCAATCTTTTAGACTTTATCCTAGTGCATACTACCTTGCAGAAAATCTAAATCTATGATTAAGTGCTCCGTTGGTCGAATTTTGCTGTTTTTCCTTCCACGCCTTTTAACTCAGTCTCAAATTCGTTCGTCCAATACCAGAAAATCTTGCATTGATACTCGGACTCTTCACGATCTTTACTCTCGTCGATCCTACCCAGTCAAATGGGATCTCTTTCTCATTAGAACGAACTATCACAAGGTTGATGGAAGCGCTTCTCTTTCATAACTCTTTTCATCCTTATGGTTAAATACTTTGCTTGTCACAATTCCATTCATCTCAACGTATCATACTTTTAGTTTGTACCTCATCATTTCAATGGTTGGTCTTTGTTGTCATATAAATTTATTACCATTAAACTAACACGTTAATAAAAATATTCAACAGATTTGATTAAAAAATTATAAAACTAGTTGTACCTAAACTCACAAAGCACTTAATCCAAAATATTACTCAGCTTAAATAGTTATTATTCATTCTAAAACATATGGTATAAGGGTTAGAGACCATTACTTACTATTCTTCCTCTTTTTCAATTTTATAATGATCATAGGAGCTGTTTTCCCGTTATAGTATAAACGCCTCAGGATAGCGCGTTTTGTTTCTGTCTAAGTATCTGAGTTTTTTCCAGAAATATTAAAAAAATATATTTAGCGACAGTCAACTAAAACATATAAGCTGACCCCTAGACAGATTTATTTTGTTTAGTTTGTCACGAAATTATGTCTGTCATAATTAGTAAAACAGATAAGCAGTCTCGGGAATCTTAATTCACTCAATTCAGAAACTAGTTTCTTAATACTTTGCTATTAGCGTTTGTTGTATTTTTACGAATTGTTGTATACAAACTATAGGTCATATAATATTAATGTCGAAGGTGTAAAAGCAAAAGCTGCATGTAAATTCTGTGCGACGTTACAAAATAGTTAACAGGCCGTAGGTAATGAAATACAGTTACTATGGCTGGCTCTTATCAGAGCCGAAGTTGCGTTATCGGCAAATGCCGAGAAAGTTTGGTAGTCTTGTAGTGTCTAGAAATACTCCGAGAAAATTGAAGCCGACTCTAGTTGATTGGCTGGTGTTCCTTAGTGTGAATGCGGCGGGATAAATAGATTTGTCAAAACCAAAGAGGTAAGGTTAATTTGTGAAAGCTCAGAATTGTTTCGTTGAAGATCTATGGCAACCCGTAGTGGCTAGCACACGTAGAAGTCCGATTAATAGATAATCGATCACGTACGTCTAGTTGTGCAGCGAAAAGAAGATTGGTGTGACTGAAATCCAACTGACTAAGTTACACAGCGTGGTAAATGCAAATACAGAAGACTGTGTAGGCAAACAGTAAAGTTGAGAGAGCGAAAGAAATCAATCGCACAGGACGGAAATGTCAAGCGTGTGATAATGCATGGTAAATTCATCGTGCTTATATATTTGTGCCAGCGCAAGGTCGCACGCCATTGATTAAAGGCAAATTTCGCTTGTTTTAATTGGTACTGCGTAATAAAAATGTGAATTCCATTTAGGCGATATATTGGCGAATTGATCTCAGCCGTTACAAAAGTTTAATAAGAATATCGTATAGAATAATCTGCATCTCTAGACTCCAAGTAGCTGTAATCTTGTACAAAGCAGAAATAGGATAGTGAATTAGTTAATAGAAATTCATTTGTCTTCAATTTTTCGGTTGCATATTTCTTGCATGGTTGTGCTGTGCAAGCTTCAAATGATAAATTTTCGCAATATGCGTTCGCGATTTGTTGTTTTACTCTATTATTTTTCCAAAGTTAGAATATAATAGAATATCTTTATTTGGATTCAAACAACACGTGTTCCATCAAATAGATAATAATATTGAAAAATGTATATTATAAAAAGATATCAAATCACATAAATATTTCCCATTTGTCCCATTTAGATAAATAAATCTAACTAGTTATGATACACGATATATCAAAATCAGAATATTCAACAGTAATATCACTGCATACGTTATAACAATTTTAATACAGTTATTACAATAGTGAAAAACGGTCTTTTTAATTAATCGCATTTGTACAATAATTCATTATATAAATAATTAGATTCATCGTCGAAATTCACAGACCTGATAATAAGAAAAATTAAAGCATATTTCGAGTGTACCATTATGCAAAAATAAGAATCATGACTAGCAATTGATTAGTTGTATTGAAGGGATCACTGGCTTCAGTTGAGCGAGATTACGTTTGAATGAAAGCGACGAAGAACCAGCGTCCGATGGTCCAGTTGACCTTTTGAGTCTTCGCTTGTTTTCTGAAACAAAAAGATTATATATAGTAGAGCAAATTGCGGCACAGTATTCAATATTTGGATGCGGTAGAAGAAATTGAGAATAGAAATTGTATCAGGGAGTCCATATTTGAAATTTAGATTCATAAGCAAATAGTTGAAATTAGAGGCTAGCCAGACGAGACTTCACACTCCGAAACTATATAATAGACTAGGGAAAAACAAAGTGTTATGGGTTAAGAAGGAACTAGTTTCGCTTCCAATCAGATGTCTTGCATAGGAATTTCTTAAAGAAGTGATTGTGAGCCGCCTTTTTAAATTCGTGCTGGGATTTGAGCTTTATTTCCGCAGGGAGAGCGTTAAATACAATTGTAGCTTTGGAAAAGAGATATATTTTGCTAAATTTATTGTGAGTGTGGTTGGATTGGATTGAAGAGTTGCTGTGGCGTGTAGCCTATTGGTGGCTTGGGTGAGCAAAGTTTGACATTGATAGGCAAGTTATGATCTTATGAACGAAAGAAATGACTCGTAGTTGACGGGAAAACCATAGCGGAATAAGTTTAGCCAGGAGTACGCGTTCCCGATAATTCTGCATATGAGGGAAGACTTGCCTTGGAAATCTGGAAGAAATTTGTTCTATGGCGTAAGAGGAGGCTAGATTGAGAAGGCAATAAATTTCGCTAGCGTATGATATGAGGGGTCAGACGTAGACCTTGAACAATTTGATTTCGAGAGTAGGGTTGTTAGTCTTGAAGCAATTTAAAGGACCCTACTTGAAACGTTTGTGAGGCTGTATTTTGAAGGTGCGGGGAGAAATCTAGAAATTTAGAAAAATGGAGACCAAGGTGCTTTTTCGTGTCTATTATTTCAAAATTAAAGGGATGATTTGTATCTGTGAGAGGACAGAATGTGTGATAATATATATACAAGACATCACAGCACATAAATATGTTCATAACTCTCTTATAAATAAATTATTCTCACTATAATTGATTACATAAAAAATATAGATTAGAATAGAATATCTTTATTTGGATTTAAACCACACATGTTCCAATAAATATATAATAATATTGGAAAATTAAATAAATAGAAAATTATAGATTCAGCATCAAAATTAACAGACTTGTTAATAGGAAAAATTAAGGTATAATTCGAGTGTAACATTATGCAAAAATGAGAACCATGACTAGCAATTGATTATTTGTATTGTTTGCACAACGACCGGTGTGGGGTGCTTGTGGATTGCTATAATTCTCTGTTTTTTAAACGGGGATCAGGTTAACTTGTTTTATTTTTATATTCTCGCGATTTCTCGCGTGATTTCATCTCTGGAATATACCTGAAATCTACTTACACAATTTACTTGGAAATTACCTACATATCCCAAGGACTTACTTTCAACTCATCGGACTTTCCGTTTCTTATAGACATATATACCCGTTTTTTCTTTCTCGTCGTAATCTACACTATATCTGTCTTTCTGTTTTATTCCACTATGAACCAGATCTTATCGACAGCCCCCACAAACCCGTTCTTAGCCCAAAAGCTATTCTTCAATCTTGGTGACCTCCAGCAACAAATTGCTGATGTCACATGATTACTTGGAGCTCTAACATACAACCTTTCGATCTCCACCCTGCAGCCAAACCTTTTGCGTTAGGCTGACCAGTTTTTGAATGGTTTAACAAAGGATGTTTCCCTGTGAAAATATAGTAAACGCAACCTCTTTCTCTGGTCTTTGCGCAACCCTCTATCAAAGAATGATCTAGTCTTGGATCTCATCAGGTAACTGGGGGATAACTTCAACCACCTCAAAGAGTTCTCTTCGTGCAAAGGCAGCGCTTTTGTGCTTTCTTCACAAAAAAGACTGTCTGACGACCAGCTTAATCATCTTAAATCGCAATCACCCTCATTATCGACTAGCAAAGTCAAATTAAAGCGTGATTGCACAAAACTACAATGGACAATAGAGTAAGCTCGGATCCTTCCGAGAGGCTCCACTCCCCCTCCTGAAGCTGGTCACGACGTTTCGGGAAAAACAAAAGAAACACCGCTCACTTTATGGCTGCATTCTCGACGAGGCACCCTCCTCTAGACTCTCCATACTGACCACCTCTCGGTTTGAAGAGATTACTTTCACCAATAGCCCATACTCCACGACCGACCCCCTCACAACCTTAAGCTTTACCACGACGACGTGGCCGACCACGCCGCGTAAAGTCCCCAAATAACGGACCCTCTTACACTATCTCCTCTGCCACCCCACGTTATGTCACTTTCACGAAACGGTGCAGAGGTCCAGAAACTGATAAAACCTAAGACGCAAATGGCCATGCGAAATATCGATTCAGTCCCATCAACTTCAACTCCCTCTTTCGCCAACACATCGACCCCACCCAGGAAAGTTGCGTATCATCCCCTGCTTAGATCCTGTCCACTCCCGCCTCACAAATGCCGCTCCAGAGCGTACCCTTGAGCCCCGATAACTCGCCTCCTTCCTGCTTTCAAATCCTCCAATTACATCACCCGTCCGAAGAAAAGTGGTACAAAGGAGAACCGGATCGACACTGACCACTCCATTCTTGTCAACAAACGGTCAGCCACTCTCATCAGCCTTCGATTTCGCTCCGGCCGCCAGTGGAAACCTCCCGCTTGCTTCTCCTTCCCGGTCTAACCATCTTTTTTCACAAATCAATCTCAGCAATTCTTTTCAACTGTAGATCGCTTACGCCAAAAATCAAACAATTCCGAGCATTTCTATCCTCTAACAAGCAAGACATTTAACAATAAATGATCGCGCTGGTGGTGGTAAAAATTCATTAAATCAAGTTTGCGAGCTTGAAATATACACCAATTCCATTGTATTTAACCAGTCTTCGAAACTCACTGTCGCATTTCGACTTTCCATGATCATCATCAGAGTACGACGGCAAACTGAATATCGAGGATCAAACCGCATTGAATATATATGGAAATCAAGGTTTCATATGCGTCTCTTACGTCTAGCAGTCTCACATACGTTGAACTTGACTGGAATTGTCAGATGCACAATTTCTATGCAGACACGAACATCAACTGATTGCAGCTTTCGCCACATATACATATATAGGCAATACAATTTAACAATAAATGATTGCGCGGGTGGTTGTAAGAATTATTTAAATCAAGTTTGCGAACTTGAAGTAAACAACAATCCTATTGTATTTAACCAGTCGTCGAACAACATAACAAAACTACCGCCAGCCGCAACGCACTGATGCATTTCGACCGTCCATGATCATCATCAGAGTACGACGGCAAACTGACTATCGAGGGTCAGACCGCATTTGATATATATGTAAATCAAAGTTAGATATGCGGTTCTCATATCTAGTAATGAACATGACTGGAAATGTTGGCTGCAAAATTTCTATACTAGACATTTGCCTTCTGGTTGAGACAAAGCTGTCCCCTTCCATACATTCCGATGATCTTTTCCTCATCCATGGTTACATTTACCTTCGCTGTGACAGAATTGTCGGTCCAGTGGGTGGGCTGGCAGCCTATCCCGATCCGCTCTTATGCTCGAACGTTAGTCTATATCGAACTCACTAGAATTAGAATTTTTCTCGTTTCAGATACTAACCCTCAACCAAAATATAACTTACTGTGTTGTATACAGACCCGCAATCTCTCAATCATCGACGACTCTCGCGGGGCTCAACATTTGTCCACATTTTTCTCTCAGCACTCCGATCGTTACGTCGTTGTGGGCGACCTTAACCTCCCTCTGACAAACTGGCAAAATATAACTTCTGAAAATCAGCCACTATTTCGGCCCTTTGCGGATAACCTACTAAAACAATTCGTGCACTTCTCTACCCCAGGAAGCAGCCGACTTTACTGTGTCCTCTCTAACAATGAGGTGACCAATGTCAAATCGCGGGAGATCTTCCCTAATCTTGATCACTGTCAGTTATCCTTTCTTATTCTTCTTTTATGCTCTTTCCCTAGAGAGAGCACTCAATCATTCAGGCGATTCACCGACTGGGAAGAATTTCGCCGACTATGTGGCACTGTTAACTGGAGGAATCTTTTTCTCCAAGATAATCTCTCCTCATTTTATTCCGGTGTCTATAACATCTTATCCTCCCACTTTAATTCTGCCAGCTCTACCCAACACATACAGACGACGAACAAGTTGAACAGCTTGTTTAAGTTACGCGAAAACCTTGCACGCAACTCTAGATTACGAAAATCATCACAAGCTCGCGATTTCGCGGTGCGAGGTATCGACGAGCACATTAAATAGGTTATCAACAATCAAGCACTCAATATTGAGAGACGCATCCGCACCGCAACTAACTCTCGGATAAAATTCACAGTCATCAAACACCCATTGCTAAAATGTCCAAAACTTCTCTCAGTCGAACGACTCCTGCTTTGCCGACGATTATTTAAATTATCTCCTCGACTCCTTTTCCACTCCCACTCCGCCTGCTGAAATGCTAGACAACGGACACGCTAAAAACCTACGCTGGTTCAACGTTTTGCCGGCCTCCGTTGCTCAAGCAATAAAATACATCAAATATAAAAACCAATTTGATCAATATGGTGTCTCAGTCAGCATAATTACCCGGAATGGATTAATTCGATCACGTCTCCTTTCCCAAAAATGACACTTCGTCAATCTCCTCCCTCAAAGATCTCCGCCCAATTACTATCGTGCCTTCTTTCACAAAAATCTTCGACAGTGTCTTATACAACCTAATCCACCCTTTCATTAAGTCTCGAGACAACTTCTATCTCCTCGACGATCAACATGACTTCCTGAATGATCGCTTCGCTTCCACCAACTTAGTCAGTGTCCTTAATCACTGCTACTCCTCTATCTCCAAAGGTCATGAGTGCAATCTCTTCTTCCTAGATATATCCAAGGCTTTTGATTCTTTGTTGTTTTCAGCAATTGAGTGCGCCTTGTCGATCAGTGGTATCTGCGGCAACGTCCTCAATCCTATCAGTTACTCTCTTCGAAACAGATACATAATTGCAAAATTCGGAAACAGTCACTCAAGGTCAGCCCTTATTCGATCTGGAGTGCCCCATGGCTCCGTACTTGGTCCTATTCTTTTCAACCTTACACTTGCGCAGGTACAGATTATGGACAACTTTTTCAAGCTGTTTAAAATGCAGATAACATGGTAATTATATTCAGTAAACCCACAGTTTCAAACCCTTCCTTACCCCTTATATTTGAGTTTTTTCCTCGCTCCATTCGCAGATTAGCAAAATTAGTCTCAAACTAAATCCCGCTAAGACTCGTTTGATGAAACTCACCTCCGACCCATTCTGTTCTCTCCCGGATGCAAATTGTTCCCTTGATATTAAAATAATAGATTCGGCCAAGTAACTTGGTATCTATTTTTCAAAATCTCTAGACATCCCCCCCCACCGTGCACACACTACTTCCATACTCTTCAAATGGGCCTGTCTGATCTGCTTCAAGACTCACAACTCCACTCTCCTACTCACGCTGTTCAAGGTCTAGTTCCTACCACTTATATCATACACTAGCGAATTCTACGGTACTCTCACTCTAGCCTCCTAGTACGCCAACGAACAGATTTCTTCCAGATTTCTGAAGCGAGACTTCCATCACAGCCAAAATTACCGGTCCGCTATCCCCTTCGAACTCACACCCAAATTCGTCTGTTCGACACCAGCTTACCCCACAATGATGCTCGGATCCTTCACGGATTGTAATCCAGTCGATCTTACCTAGTCAATTGAAATCTCTCTTTTTCACCAGAACAAATTGTCACGAAGTTGATGAAAGCACTACTCTTTCTCAACTCCTTCCTACCCTGTGGTTAAATACTTTGCTAGTCACAATTTCATTCATCTCCACATATACTAACTTTTATTTTTTATTTCAATGATTGGGCCTGTTGTCCTTTGTTACCAAATAAATGTATTATTATATGATGCATAACATTTCAATTTATTAATACAGAATTTGGAAATAAAAAAATCAAGAAGGTATGTTGCTGATCACAATTTTCCTTGTATTTTATTTAACCATAATCAAAATTAAAAAGATCAGTTTGATAATATTTCTTCCCCCCACACCTAACACACAGTACTTCCCTCACAGCCAAAATTATCGAGAACGCCTACTCCTGGCAAACATTCTACCGCTTTGGTTTTCCCGTCACCTTCAAGTCATTTCCTTTATTCATAAGATCACAACTTGCATATCATTGTCCAACTTTACTCACCCAAGTCACCACTACGCCACACGTTCTAGCAACTCTTCAATTCAATCTAACCATACTTTCAATATATTTAACAAAATCTATCGCTTTTTCAAAGGCACTAACGTTTTCAACGTTCTTCCCATGGAGATATAGCTCCTACCCCAGCACGAATGTAGAAAGGCGGCCCACAAGTACTCCTTTAACAAATTTCTTTGTGAGACGACAGATTGGAAGCGAAATTGGTTCCTCCTTAAACTATCACAATTCTTTCACCCCCAGGCTATTCTCCTTTACATGCTAAAATCCATGATAATAATAAATCACAAAAAAGATTATTTAAAACATAGAGACAAAGAACTTGTAATCTAAATAAAATATTCAAGATAAATCCGACAAAATAATTGATAAATTAATAAATGTGAAGCTATTTAAATTTAATGGGAAAATAAACGAGACCAACTAGGTATGGTTTTTAGAAAAGAAAAATGAAGATAAGTACAGAACTCTACATCAACCAGACTCCAAATTAAGTAGAAAAATAAGGAAATTAGCAACAAAATACAACATAATAACGGTGTTAAGACAATCAGTTACTATAAACAATAAGCTACCGAATCAGAAAGAAAAATTTAACCTTTCAACACATCAGGGGATTACGTGATACTTTGTAAAGATTGTAAACCAATATTTTCAATTTATTTAACAAAATCTATCTTTTTTCCAAAGCCACTAGTTTTTTCAACGCTCTTCCCACGGAAATAAAGCTCCTATCCCAGCACGAATTTAAAAATGCGGCCCACAAGTTCTTTAAAAAATTTCTATGCAAGACGACCAATTGAAAGCGCAATTGGTTCCTTCTTAAACCATAACACTTCTTTTAACCCCATGCTATTCTCTTGTTACTAGTTTCGGAGGGTGAATTCTCTTCTGGTTGGCCTCCAATTTCCACTTTTTCCTCTCCAATTTAAATTTCTCACTCTTGACCCCCTGATACCATTTCCATTCTCATTTTTCATTCTATCGCATCCAAATATAGAATACATTAACCAAGTTTTGCTCAACATTTTTTCCTTTTAGTTTCATCGAACGACCTGATACTCGAAAAGTCTACTGGACCACCCGACGATTTACATCAAACATTGATTCCCCATCGTCTACCATCAGTCATAACCTCGCTCAACGGAAGCCAGTGAACCCTGCACGAAACACAAGCTCCGATCTAGTCGACTCCATCCTAGTCAATACTATTCTAGAGAAATTCAATATCCACGACAAAGAACATCGTCGGTCGACGTTTGCTTCCGGTCCGCCATCAATTTCGTACTCACACTCAAATTCGTCTGTCCGACGCCAGCCTACCCCGCATTAATGCTCGGAACCTTCATGGATTGAACTCCAATTGATCCTGTCTAGTCAAATGGAATCTCTCTTTTTTCACCAGTTTTAACTATCATGAAGTTGATGAAAGCAATTCTCTTCCTCAACTCCTCCCTACCCTGTGGTTAAATACTTTGCTAGTCATAATTTCATGCATCTCCACATATTCTATCTTTTATTTGTTAATTAAATGGTTCGGCCTGTTGGCCTTTGTTGCCAAGTAATTGTATTATTATTATTATTATTATTATTATTATTATTATTATTATATTGTATTATTTCAGAGATTTTACTCAAAATAAACAATTGTATTAATTTTTCTGACCACCTTAGTAATACGCACTGTAAATTTTATTCCTATTTTACCAGAAGAAGTTCGTACAATAGATTTGTAATGTGTACATTTTTACATGTGTAAATGTAAATAAAATATTGTCGGGTAGAACGCAACGACCGGAGAGGGCGTGCTTTTGGTTTCCAACAACTCTCTAATTTTAAAGGATATCGGGTTTCATTTTATTTTTATTTTTAGATTCTCGGGATTTCTTGTCTGATTTCATCTCTAGGACTTACCTGGAATTTATTTACACAATTTTTTTTGGAGTTTGCCTTTAGATACCAAGGATTCATTCTTATTTCACCCGATTTTCCCGTTTCTTATTGACATCATAATACCAATTCTTCTTCTCTCGCTAATACTCATTCTGTTCCTCTCTTTTATCGTAATCTACACTATATCTGCTCTTCTAACTCACTCCACCATGAACCAGATTTCATCGCCAGTGCCCATCTCCCCGTTCCTCACCTTAAAATTTATTTCCAACCTTGCTGACCTCCAGTAGCAAATGGCGGATTTCACAAGACTACTTGGAGCACTGACTGGCAACCTTTCAATCTACACCGTACAGCCCCATCTATTACGTCAGGTAGATGCGTTTTTGAATGGTGTAACTAGGGAGGTTGCCCTACGAAATCACAGCCAGAGAAACCACTTTTTATGGTCTCCTCGTTGCCCCCTCTCAAGAGACGATCTGGCCTCAGATCTCATCAGTCAAATAGGGCATAACTTCAGCCATCTTAAAGAGATCTCTTCGGGAAAGGGTCGCGCCTTTGTTCTCTCCTCGCACAAAAGACTGTCCGACGGTGAGCTTCGTCACCTCAAACTGCAATCGCCCATTTTATCATCCGGAAAATTCAAATTAAAGCGTGACTGCACGCTACTACATAGAAATTTAGAGAAAGCCCAGACCACTCAGCCGGACACCACTCCCCCTCCTGCACCTATACATGAATTTTCGGGCTGGAGCAATACTAAGAAAAGCCGCTCACTTTACGGCGGAATCCTCGGCGACACCTCTTTCTCCAGTCCACCCCTGCTGACATCCTCCCATACTCCACAACCAGTCCCCCTACACAGTCTCAATCTTTAACACTTCGTCGTGGCCGACCACGCCACGCAAATCCTCCAATTAACGCACCTTCCCTCCAAGTTTGTCTGTCAGATCCACATCCACACGACATGTCACTTTTGCGACGTTTGCTATGGCCCAGAAACCGAATAAACGTAAGGCGCCTAAGGCCAAACGGGATATCGACCCAGCCCCATCAACTTCAACTGCCTCTACCGAAATCCTCATCGACCCCACCAACGCCGCCTCAGAGTGCACCCTCGAGCCCAGATATCTCGCCTCCCTCTTGCTTTCCAATCTTCCAATTACCTCACCCCTCCGACAAAAGTGGGACAAAAGAGATCCAGATCGACGCTGACCACTCTCCCCTCGTTAACGAGCGGTCAGTCACCCTCATCAGCCCTCGATCTCGCCCCGCCCGCTTCTCCTCCCCGATCTAACCATCCCTCCCACAGAGCACTCTCAGAAATTCTCATCAATTGCAAATCATTTACGCCAAAAATCAATCAACTGCGAGCATTTCTATCCTCTAACGAGCTAGACATATGCTTTCTTTTTGAAACTTGTTTGTTCCCATCCATCCACTGTGATGACCTTTTCCTCGTTCATGATTACACTTTCCTTCGTAGCGACAGAACTATCGGTCGTGGGGGGCGGGCTGTCTGCCTATGTCCGATCCTTTCTCATGTCTAGACGTTCGTTGACACCAAACTCTCTAGGATTGGAATTTTTCTCGTTTCAGCTACAAATCCATAATCAAAGAATATCTACCTTTTTTGTCTGTAAAATTCGGAAATAGTCACTCAAGGCCAGCGCTTATCCATTCTTGTGTTCCCCAGGGGTCCGTACTTAGTCCTATCATCTTCAACCTTACGCTCGCGCAAGTATAGGTTGAAGACAACTTTTCAAGCTGTTCAAATATGCGGATGACATGGTCACCGTATTCAGTAACTTCACAGCATCCAACCCCTCCTTACACCTTATATCGGAGCTTTTATCCTCCTCCACTCGCAGCTCAGCAGAATCGGTCTCAAACTAAACCCCGCCAAGAATCCTCTAATGAAACTCTCCTCTGACCCATTCTTCTCTATCCCGGTTGCAAATTATTCCCTCGATATAAAAATAATAGATACGGCCAAACACCTAGGTATTCATTTTTCAAAATCCCTAGACTTCTCACCACACCTTACGCACACTACTTCCAAACTCTTCAAATGGGCCCGTCTGGTATGTTTTAAGACTAACAACTGCATTCTCCAACTCACGCTAGTCAAGGTCTACGTTCTGCCCCTCATATCATACGCTAACGAATTCTACTTTCCACTCACTCTCGCCTCCTCGTACACCATCGAACAGATATCCTCCAGATTTCTAAAGCGAGTCTTCCCCCAATGCCAAAATTATCAGGAACGCCTACTCCTGGCAAATCTTCTACCGCTTTGGTTTACCCGTCACCTTCGAGTCATTTCTTTTATCCATAAGATCACAACTTTCTTACCACTCTCCGACTTTGCTCACCCAAGTCACCACTACGTCACACGTTCTAGCAACTCTTCTATTTGATCAAACCATACTCCCACCATATTGAAAAAAATCCATCTCTTCTCCAAAGCCACTAGTGTCTTCAACGCTCTTCCCACGGATATAAAGCTCCTACCTCAGCACGATTTTAAAAAGGCGGCCCATACGTACTTCTTCAACAAACTTCTTTGTGATACAACCGATTGAAAACGAAACTGGTTCCTTCTAAATCCATAACATTTCCTTCACCTCGGGCTATTCTCTTTACTGACTTCGGAGGGCAAAATCACTCAGGCGATCATCTAATTTTCCACTTTACCCCTCTGGTTTTAAATCTCTCATTCTCGACTCCTTGATACCATTTCTCAGTTCATTTTTCACTCGACCATATCCATATAGTGGTTATTTTACTACGGTTTGCTCATCCAATTCTTTCCGTTCTTGTTTCCGTGGATGACCGGAAACTCAAAAGTCCTGCCGGTCCACCAAACGGTTTGCATCAGACATCAACTCCCTCTCGTCTTCCATCAGTCATAACCTCGTTCAACGGACGCCAGTGATGCCTGCATGACTCACTTGCTTCAATCTAGTCGACTCTATCCTGGTCAATACTACGCTCTATCAATCCAGTCTCCACGACAAAGGACTCCGTAATTCGACGTTTGCTTCCGGTCCGCAGTCGTTTTCGATCTCACACTCGAACTCATCTGTCCGGATCCAACCTACCCCGTTTTGATGCTCGGACACTTCATGGATTGAACTCCAATTGATCTTGTCTAGTCAAATGGAATTTCATTGTTATTTTTTTCACCAGATTGAACTGTAAACTCCCTAGATTCAAGTAAATGCCGTACGACGTTACAAACTCGGTTAGAGTGCCATAAAATAAAGAGTTAGTACGTTAGGGGGCCCTAAACAGGGTCGCTCTTGCGTTCTCTGGCAAATGCCGAGAAGGTCCGTAATTGTGATGACGTCCAGAAGTACTCCTAGACTCTTCTGACCAGCTCGGGTTGACTTGGGTTGTGTTTCCTTCTTTTGTGGCGTTGGAATCTCGCTGAGTAACTTCGTTGAAGTTTTGCAGTAATTAGCTTGTCTCTCTAGTTGTATAGCAACAAGATTGGCGTTACTGATGTTTCCAATGTTGGTAAAGCAAAGACAAAAATCAGCGTATGTGAAAAGTAGGAGACAGCACTTCCGAGAAACGCACAGCAGAAGGCAATCGCGACAACTGAATTGCATGGTAAATTCACCGTGCTTAAAGGACCATGTAATATCCAAATATGGCCATTTGCACATTATTGGTTAACGGCAAGTTTCGCCCTTTTTCATTGGTGCAGCGTAAATCGAATTGAATTTAATTTACGCAATATGTCGGCAATTGCTTTGATTCGTTACATCACTTTCCTCTCTGAAAAAAAGTAAAAAATTCCTCTCGGCGAGACTAGATAAGAAATGCATGACAGAGTTCGAACCAAGCTAAGCAAAAAATAATGTATCATAAATGCTGGGCTTAAGTATGCTTGTTGGTTGCTTCAACAGTGATAGGATGCCTAGTAACCACTGGGAATTGACACACAAATTGTTAGCTCTAGTGGCCGTTCATACCGCGTGAGGCAAAATAGAGCAGTGTAAAATTTGGGAGCCGCAGCGTGAGGATTTAGAGGTAAATCGCCACTGAAGTTGTCAGGTTTAAGTTAAAACCTAGGCAGGTTGGATCGTTGACAATGTGTTTGTATACGACCAAAGGAGCTAGAGTGTGTGCTCGCGTTGTGGTCATGATATTTGTAGAGTGATCTTTGTGCAAGTGATGAAGTTGAGATATGCATTGAAAGTTGCATGTACCATGATATGAAGCTGATAACTACTTACTGTTGCTACACGAAAGCGTTAGCTCCAAGTAGCTGGTCATAATAAAATAGGCAGGGTGAGGTCAGGTGTGAGAAATACGTTATAATTTACAAATGTATACATAAAAATCAAAGGTAACTGCATAAAAAATGTAGTTGAACATTGCCTCAGATATGGCATAATACCAAAGAACTGTTCAAAATGCTACACAATTGTTAGCAAAGAGCAGCTGGTTATGCCACGTGAGATAAATGCGAAAAATAACGTAAAGTTAAAAATTTTTGATACGTAGAATAACGAAAACTTATTGTTAAAAATATCACTTACCTGTTATGCAAAGCAGGCTATTGAGATTGTGGGCAGAGGGATCCTGAGACGTGTGTAGGAGGTTGACTGCTCTCAGAATCTGGCGGGTCGATAAACGGTTTCAACCTGTCTATACTTACTGATGTCGGGGTAGCGCCTGGCATTATAATGAAGTATTTGGGTTATCTGAGCAAAATCGGTTGAGGACCGCGATACTCTGTTTGTAGTCGTGCAACAGCAGTGTCGTTGCGAACGAGTACTCTCTTGCAGCTGTAGAGCTGCGGATGAACGAAAACTGGACGAGGCGTATGTCTCGGCTGCTGTTCAGACATGTTGCCGAAATGAATTTAAAGGCGGGTAGCTTCGTCTTGTTGCTTATCCTGTGCAGTTAGTAGACGTGGGAGCTGACTAGGCAGACGTAGATCGATGTCATACAAGAGTTGTGACGCAGACGTTTTAATGGATTCACGAGTACGGGAACGCATGGCAAGCAGAACTAAAGGTAGTGCATCGACCCAGTTGCCATTAATGGACGAGAATGCTAAAGCAGCTTTGAGTTCCCTATGCATTCTCTCTACCATGCCATTAGCTTGGGGATGGTAGGCAGCTGTCTGGCGTAAGGTGCATCCCATGTACCGCAAGGTGGTTTTGAAACGATCCGATGAGAAGCAAGTGCCTCTGTCCGTGATGACCTCATTGGGAACACCATAATTGGATATCCATGCAGAGATAAACCCGTTAGTTACTTCGTCTGCAGAAATGGTGCCAAGAGGTAATGCCGCAGGCCACCGTGTAAATCTATCAATCATAGTAAGAAGGTAGCTGAAACCTTGAACCTTTGTCAGATGAACTATGTCGATGTGGACGATGGCTAGGCGAGAACGAGTGTGTCGTGTGATCTTGTTTTTCTGACAAATTGCACACTCTGAGACCCATCGTTTAACATTCTGCCTAAGTCTGTGACCCCAGAAACGATTTGTAAGAAGTCGGACAGTCGCTTGGCTTCCTGGGTGAGAAATTGAGTGAATTGAATCGAAAACCTTCCTCTGAAGGCTGGTCGGCAGAAATGGCTTGTTGGGCTGCGTACCCGTGAAGTAAACAATTGGTAAGCCTTCCAACAGACGGCATATGAAATGGGTTGGGTGACGGGCTACTGATTTTTGAATGTGAATGTCACTGGGCTGTTCCATTCGGAGGAGGGATGGCGTTAGAGCAGGTTCACTGAGTGTCACGGAGTTGACAGTGAATGGCGACGGCGAAGGTGGTTGTAGCGAGACGTCTGGCCTGGAAAGGGCATCTGCAATGAAGTTCTGTTTGCCCTTGACGTGAAAGATTTCAAATTGCCATTCGCTTAGACGTGAAAGCTGTCTTTCCACTCTGGCAGGGTACTTGGCGATAGATGAAGTTGCGTTTCGAAGTGCGCTAACTAATGGTGCATGATCTGTGAAAACAACAAATCTGCTACTGCCAATAATGCTGATAAAATGGCGCACTGCGTCGTGGATAGCGAGGAGTTCTCGACCGAAAGTGTCGTATCTCGTTTCTACTGGTTGAAAACTACGCAAGTAGAAACTGATAGGTTTCCGAAATCCGTCGATCTCTTGTTCCAAAGTGGCTCCAATAGCATGAGTAGAAATGGTCGTTGAAAATCTGGATGCGTTAGCATTGTGGCATTTGCTAACGAGTTGATGGCGAGTCGAAGTAATTCCGCATCTTCGTATGACCAATTAATGTGTGGAATTCTTGCTAAGTCCTTTTTGATTCCGCAGGTGCCTGCACAAAGTGTAAAGTTGTGTTGAAAGGCCCGGAATGAAATTGCGATAGTAGTTTAATACTCCCAGAATTTTTTGCAATTCGCTAACAGTCTTCGGTGACTTGATTTTCCTGAATGAATTCGCCTTTGATTTGGAAACTATGTGCAGTGGTGACGCCCATGAACTATTCTATGGTCTTATGATTCCCTCTTCCAAAAGCCTTGAGAATTACTCTTGGGCAGCTTTCAGTTTAGCAGGGGCCAGTGGTCATTTCTTGAGTGCAATAGGTTGTCTTTCTGTGACGATATGGTGCATCGTTTTGGAGACTCGTAGGTCTGACTTGTTAAGATCAAAAGGCGACTTGCATTTTTGAAGAGCTGCTGATATCTCTGCTGAATGATGCACCGGGGTTGGCTGAATGGCCTGTAACTCCAAACGCTCGGAGGCAAGTGTCCAAAAAATTTGCTCAAGTCCGGTGGAGGGGTCGAAGATCTTTTGATTGGCAAGATCAACAATGAGCCGAAATTCCAAAAGGAAATCAAAGCCTATTATATTGTGTGAGACTTCGGCAATGATGAAGTTGTGAGTAAATTCACGCCGTAAACCTATATTGAGTGTGCGCTACCGACAGCCATAAGTAGGTATGGGCTCGTCTGTAGCTGTTACGGGTAGATCGCCAAGCGGCATTTTGGCCATTGAATCACCCTTGAAAACTGAGACTGCTGCACCTGTGTCTACGATGAATTCTTCACCAGTTCTGAAAGCAAGAAGTTGCAGAAGTTCGTTGGACTGTTTGGCCGGATCATGAAAACAAGTAGGATGGTGACTGCGACTGGCATTGTGCGTTTGGCTATCTATGTGGCATATTCGGCGTGGACGAAAAGAGTCGACAGGAATGTCGGATTGTAAATGATTTCTTCCTTGTGTCGACGTTGAAGCGCAGAAAGTACAGTATTCTACTTTCTGCGCCATACGTTTCCTCAACTTGTTGCACCACTGCGCCTGTATTCTGTTGTCTTTTCCGTTAACTGTGGAAATTGACATTCATTCGGAAATTCTTCGCAACGACAAAGACAGACTTGGCATGTATAAAAAACTTCTGATGATTATTGCACCAGTTTTTTTGGGCATATCTGTTTAAGGATTCCGGGGATCTCGATCGCCTCCTCCGTTATAATTAGGTTTAGGCCTGAATTAGGGTCGAGTATTCACTTGATTTAGCTCGGATTTCGTTATGGCCAATCCTTCTAGAAATTTAGCTATGTTCGCTACAGTCCTCTCTAATGAGGAGAGCCTATCATCTTGCGGGGGTGGACAAAAGGATGACAGATTTAACTTAGGTTCTAAAACCCTATATTGTAACTCACATCTCTCCGATTAGTCATCTATAGAGAGAGTGTTGGGAAGCTGTCTGGCGAATAGTTTTAATGTTTGTGGAAGATTGTTAATAGAAACAACCTCATGGTCAGAAATATTGGTTTTATACCAACGTTTCCGTAATTCCCTTTAAATCTCGATGCGGCCAAGGTTTGGCATGTTTAACTGTGCGTATTTAATTATTATTTGTTCAGTCTCTGTGGACCCCAGCAAGGATTCTACTTCATTTTGTAGACCAAAAATAGGATTAGGTAGCTTTCTAATTGACTCAAGCTTAGGATAAATCCGTCGCTGCAATTCAGAAGATAGTTTAGCAAAACCCTTTGACAGTTTTTGATGACTATCAAAATCTGGAAACGGGGAGAAAGCGGAGTCAACACGCATAAAGAATAGTTCACAATTTCAATCCCAAACAGGAACATCAATATCTAAAATTGGACCTGACATTCTAACAATCTTACGGGATCTTAAAAGCATAAATTTATAAGCCAGATGAAGATGTATAATTATACTTTAAACGAAACGCTTACCCACTAACAGCTTCCGCAGTAGAATGAGAATTTTCCGCAGTTGAACCTGCCGAGAGATGAGCGCAGAACACAGATGAAATTAGTTCCTTCACAAAACACGTCAATGTTTGTTCACAGTTTTGTACGTAGATATGTAGAGGAAGTTAGATCTTCCGCCATATGTAAAATAACATTGACTGATAAATCTAAACCACCATGGCTGATTGTAACGAATTTTATTTAAAAAGATTTTTTTCTTTTTATTTTCCAGAACATTCTTTGAATTGTGCGCCATTTTTCAGTTTTCGAGTGTCTCGCACCTCGACTGGTCTTATATATTTTGGTCTGCTGCATTTCAGCATTTTTCTCTAGTAATACGAATACATCTCAATAATACATTCCTGCTATAATTGCCTTTAGTTCTAATATTATAAAAGAGATATAATGGGATATGAGGTTTATTCAACTTTAGATCTCCAGAAAGCGTACTATCAGGTACCAATGGAGGAAAGTTCGATACCACTCACCGCAATCAGATTTCCAGGAGGGGGATCGCACGAATTTCTTCGAATGCCTTTTGGTTTGAAGAACACCAGTCAGACATTCCCGCGTTTGGCTGAAGAAATTCTTCAGATAATAATTTTTAGTCGCTCATGAAATGAACATCGTACGCATTTGGAAACGGTTTTGACCAGGCTGGAACAATATGGATTAATGGTTAAACCTAATAAGAGTAATATCGGTTGCTATTTAGTTAAATACCTTGGTCATATTCGTTCCAAAGACGGAATTAAACCTTTGGATGATAAGATCCAAACTATAAAGGACGTAACGGAACCCCGAACCGTGCGCCAGTTGCGAAGGTTCTTGGGTATGATCAGCTATTACCGTCAATTCATTCCAGGTCTAGCCGGAATTCTTGGATCGTTAACAAGCTATCTCACTCGTGAAAAGAGCACGATCAAGAAGTCTTGGCCTATAAACTTGAGTCAAGAAGACCGAGAAAATTTCCAAAAGGCCAAGGACATGTTAAGTGACGTAACCACATTAGCACCTGTAGATTGGGAAAAACCTTTCGAGCTAATCACAGATACCTCAGATGTTGCATTAGGGGCAGTGCTACAGCAAAGAGATCAGGACATAGTAAGACCGATTGGGTTTTATAGGCGTTAGCTTAATGATCGAGAAAAACGTTATGATACGTTTGTCAAAGAGCTTCTAGCAGTGTATGCCGCAGTGCTACACTTCGAGCATTACTTAGACGAACATCAGCATACTTGGTAAAACAGCTTGGCGTAATAACTCGCGTAGAGCAAATTCCGAAATAACACGGTTAACAGAGTTCGATTTCACTAGGTCTCATATTGCTGGTAAGCAGAATGTGGTAGCCGATGCACTTAGCCGACCGAATGAAGCTGATGTCGAGCTGATATTTCAAGGTCTATTGAAGAAATTAGACGATTCGTTGCCTGATTGAGTTAGTCATATCGAGGAAGCGCAAGGATCGGATCCCTTTACATTAGTTTTGTCCAAAAGGCCAGGATATGTTCGTAAGCTCATAAGTAGTAAGTGGTTGTTATGCAAAACGTCTAGATGTCAACCACGACCATATGTTCTATTGGTGTTACGGGCCAAGATTATCCAAGGGTTACATGACATGGGTCATCCATCCATTAAAGCCACCATTCGATTGATCAACGACAGATATGTATGGCCGCACATGTCTAAAGACATACGGGTGTGGGTATGAGCCTGTGCCAAGTGTCAAACGTGTAAGGTGTGGAGACATACAAGAACCGAGATAAAGAATATTGGGATACCAATTAGACGGTGCAGACACGTACACATAGACATTGTCGAGATGCCTGAAGTTAATAGGAAAAAATACTTGCTGACCATGGTAGATAGATTTAGTCGTCAATTTTAAGTGGCGATTTTAGGAGACATGACAGCGCAAGAAGTCTTGTTCGCGTTTCTACATAATTGGATATCGCGTTATGGTGTTCCGGAATAGGTCACTAGTGATCGCGGTAGTCAATTTATGTCCGAGCTTTCGTAAGATCCCTCAACATCATGGGAACCACTGTATTACATACTAGCGCGTAAAACACACAAGCGAATGGGATGGTAGAGAGGCTACATCGTGAACTAAAAGCCGCATTAAGGTGTACTAGTGGAACAAGCTGGATACACGATCTTCCTATAGTACTACTCGCCATGCGCAACAGATATAGGGCACAATTAGGTACTTCCATAGCAGAACTGGTTTATGGAGAACCATTAAGTTTGCCTGGAGATCTTCAAATAGAAACTCCAAGTAGTCTTGATTGGGCTTCCAGTTATGTAGATTGGTTCGTAGGAGCACTTAGAGATAAGATGTGTCGTTTAGCCCCGACCAAGACTAGAAAAGCAAAAACCAAATGATATTTGTCCTCTGATCTAAGATCGGCTTCGCATTGGTATATAACTAATGAAAATAGGAAGAACTGCCTGACACCATTTTATAAAGGACCATACAAGGTCAAGAGGATGACTGACAAGAATGTCATCATAGAAATAAATGGCATTGAGGATTGTGTTACGTTGGATCGTTGCATTCCCCAGTTTATCTGGATAGACGGTATCACTGAATTAACAGATGCGTTGAATGACCGTCGTTCTATGGGCGAATCTGATGTGTGCAATCCCACCATACAGGCACATAATGAAAAGCAGAACTCAGAAGACGCGTTGTCTAATATAGCAAAATCTTATTCTACCAGTTCACAGCATGAAAACTGTTTGACAATACCAGATGATATGGAAGAACCATTGGAAATTGTACCGGGCGAGATGACGACTTCAGGGGCGCCATTATGCACAACTCGTTCTGGAAGAGTGCCACGTCAGCCGAAGAATTATGATTACGTCTATTACTAGCCGTCTTTTTTTGAGAAGGTGGTGTATGTGGAGGAAGTTAAATCCTCCGCCATATGTAAAATAACATTGACTGATAAATTTAAACCACCATGGCTGATTGTAACGAATTTTATTTAAAAAGAATTTTTTCTTTTTATTTTCCAGAACATTCTTTGTTTAAATACTTGACTTTGAATTGTGCGCCATTTTCAGTTTTCGAGTGTCTCGCACCTCGACTGGTCTTAACATCTTTTGGTCTGCCGCATTTTTAACATTTTTTCTCTAGTAACACGAATACATCTTAACAATATATTCCTACTATAATTGCCTTTTATTCTGATATTGAATCACACATAGAAGGGACGTTCTGGAACAGGTAATTTGATAAATTCTGTTGTTCACGTATATCTCCTTCCAGATTATTTGTTCGGGAATTATTACGATACAACTTTCGCATTCCGATTGCCTAACATTAAGTGTCGATTTAATTGTTAAACTAATAAGACATGGAGACCGATATTAAATTTGAGGACACAAGTAGGTTAGTTTAGGATATTGCGGAATTGAATCTAGCAGATGGAAATGGAAATATGTGATTTTTAGGACTTCAAGTGATCTGGCATCTTTGGGCTCTCAGACTCGAATAGGTTAGGGGCCTCAACAGATACTAACAGCTTCCAAAATTGAAATCTTCCGCAGTTGAATCTGTCGAACGCGTACGGTGCAGTTTTGTACGTAGGAAAATTGAATAGAGCATATACCCCAAAAAATTCCCAAAACTCCACGACTTTGGATAGAACATATATACCCAACAAAATTCCCAGAAGACCACGACTTTAGAGAGAATATATACCCAACAAAATTCCCAGAAGACCACCACTTTAGAGAGAACATATATGCCCAAAAAATTCCCAGAAGACCACGACCAGAGTATAAAAAACGTATACGCAAATGTTAATCTATTATTATCCCAAATAAATGAAAAAGAAAGTCAATTTTATTTATACCAAAAAAACAGTACAGTAATGAGTATCCTGGCGCGGTCGCCAATTTTGTAAACGCCCCAGCTTCAAGTAAATACCGTACGACGTTACAAATTCAGTTAGAGTGCCATAAAATTAAGAGATAGTGCGATTAGGGTGTCCTTAACAGGGCCGCTCTTGCGTTCTCAGGCAAATGCCGGGAAGGTCCGTAAGTGTGATGACGTCCAGAAGTACTCCTAGACTCTTGTGACCAGCTCGGGTTGACTTGGGTTGTGGTTCCTTCTGTTGTGGCGTTGAAATCCCGCTGAGTAACTTCGTTGAAGTTCTGCAGTAATTGGCTCGTCTCTCTAGTTGTACAGCAACAAGATTGGCGTTACAGATGTTGCCATTGTTGGTAAAGCAAGGCCAAAAATCAACGTATGTGAAAGGTAGGAGACAACACTTTCGAGACACGCACTGCAGAAGGCAATCGCGACAGCAGAATTGCATGGTCAATTCACCGCTCTTAAATGACCATGTTATAGTCAAAAATGGCTACTTACACATTAATGGTTAACGGCAAGTTTAGATTTTTTCATTGGTGCAGCGTAAATCGAATTGAATTTAATTAACGCAATATGTCGGCAATTACTTTTTGTCGTTACAGAACTATCATGAAGTTGATGCTAAATTTCCCTACCTCAACTCCTCCCCCTGCTATTAAATACTTTGATAGTCAAAATTTCATTCACCTCCACACATCCTACCTTTGATTTGTTATTTCAATGGTCGGGCCAGTTGGCCTTTGATGACAAATAAATGTATTATTATTTTTATTTATGTAAATCCTCTATTATTAAGTCACACAGATTGGTGTAGATTCGGCCTGTCTGGTCTGCTTTAAGACTAACAACCCCATTCTCCAACTCACGCTATTCAAAGTCTTCGTCCTACCCCTCATTTCATACGCTAATGAATACTACCGTCATCTCACTCTCAGCTCCTCGTATGCCATCAAACAGATCTCCAGATTTCTAAAGCGAATCTTCCCACAGCCAAAATTATCGGGAACGCCTACTACTGGCAAACCTTCTACTGCTTTGGTTTACCCGTCACCTTTGAGTCATTTCTTTTATCCGTAAGATCAAAACTTGTTAACCACAGTCCAACTTTGCTCACCCAAGTCACCACTACGCCACACGTTCTAGCAACTCTCCTATCCAATCAAACCATACCCCCACTATATTTAAAAAAAAAATTATTTGGCATCAAAGGCCAACTGGCCCGCCCAATGAAATAAAAAATCAAGGGTAGGATATGTGGAGGTGAATGAAATTGTGACTAGCAAAGTATTTAATAGCAGGGGGGAGGATTTGATGAAGGGAAAAGTTATCATTAACATCAGAATAGTTCAATCTGGTGAAAAAAACTAAGTTACATTTGACTAGACAAGATCAGTTGGAGTTAGTCCATGAAGTTTCAGAGCATCAAAGTGGGGTAGGTTGGGTCCGGACAGATGAGTTCAAGTGTGAGATCGAAAATGATGGCGAACCGGAGGCAGACGTCGACCAATAGAGTCCTTTGTCGTGGAGATTGAATTGATGGAGCGTAACATAGACCTGGATGGAGTCTAATAGATTGAAGCGAGTGAGTATGGCAGGGGTCGCTGGCGTCCGTAGAACGAGGTTGTGATTGAAGGAAGACGAGGGGGAGTCAATGTCCGAAGCAAACCGTTGGTGGATCGGTAGGGATGTTGAGTTTCCAGTCTTCCGCTGAAACAAGAAAGAAAAGAATTGCATGAGCAAAACGTAGTAAAGTGTCCACTATATGGATATGATGTGGTCAAGAATGGGCTGAAAAGTGGTATCAGTGAGTCGAGAATGAAATATTTAAAACCGGAAGGGTAAAGTGGAAAATTAGATGACTGCCTGAGGGATTTCGCCCTCCGAAGTCAGTAAAGAGAATAGCCTGGGGTGAAGGAAATGTTATGGATTGAGAAGGAACCAGTTTCGTTTCCAATCGGTCGTATCACAAAGAAGTTTGTTGAAGAAGTACTTATGGGCTGCCTTTTTAAATTCGTGCTGGGGTAGGAGCTTTATGTCCGTGGGAAGAGCGTTGAAGACACTAGTGGCTTTGGAGAAGAGATAGATTTTTTTGAAAATGGTGGGGGTATGGTTAGATTGGATAGAAGAGTTGCTAGAACGTGTGGCGTAGTGGTGACTTGGGTGAGCAAAGTTGGAGAGTGGTAAGCAAGTTGTGATCTTATGGATAAAAGAAATGACTCGAAGGTGACGGGTAAACCAAAGCGGTAGAAGATTTGCCAGGAGTAGGCGTTCCGGATAATTTTGGCATTGGGGGAAAACTCGCTTTAGAAATCTGGAGGATATCTATTCGATGGTGTACGAGGAGGCGAGAGTAAGAGGAAAGTAGAATTCGTTAGCGCATGATATTGGGGGCAGAACGTAGACCTTGTATAGCGTGAGTTGGAGAATACAGTTGTTAGTCTTAAAACAGATCAGACGGGCCCATTTGAAGAGTTTGGAAGTAGTGTGCGTAAGATGTGGGGAGAAGTCTAGGGATTTTGAAAAATGAATACCTAGGTGTTTGGCCGTATCTATTATTTCTATATATTTCTAAATATATCTCTTTTTCAAAGCCACTAGTGTTTTCAACGCTCTTCCCACGGACATAAAGCTCTTACCCCAGCACGAATTAAAAAAAGGCGGCCCACAAGTACTTCTTTAACAAATTTCTTTGTAAAACGACCGATTGGAAGCGAAATTGGTTCTTTCTTAATTCATAACATTTCTTTCACCCCCGGCTATTCTCCTTACTGATTTAGGAGGGCGAAATCCCTCTGGCTGTCATCTAATTTCCACTTTTCCCCTCTGGTTTTAAATCTCTCACTCTTGACTCCCTGATACCACTTCTATTCTCATTTTTCATTCTACCATATCCACGCAGTTGATACTTTACCACGTTTTGTTCATCCAATCCTTTTCCTTTGTGTTTCAGAGGCAGACCGGAAACTCAAAAACCCTTTTGGTCCACCCAACGGTTTGCATCGGACATCGACTTCCCCTCGTCTTTCATCAGTCATAACCTCGTTCAACGGACGCCAGCGATCACTGCACGACACACTAGCTTCAATCTAGTCGACTATATCCTGGTCAATACTAAACTTCATAAATTCAATATCCACGACAAAGGACTCCGTCGGTCGACGTCTGGCTCATGTCCGCTATCATTTTCGATCTTTCAGTCAAACTCATCTGTCCGACCCCAGCCTACCCCCACATTGATGCTCGGGCACTTCATGGAATGAACTCAAATTGATCTTGTCTAGTCAAATGGAATTTCATTTTTATTTTGCACCAGATTGAACTATTGTGAAGTTGATGAAAACATTTCTCTTCCTCAACTCCTTCCCCCTGCTATAAATACTTTGCTAGTCACAATTTCATTCACCTCCACATATCCTACCTTTGATTTGATATTTCAATGGTCGGGCCTGTTGGCCTTTGATGCCAAATAGATGTATTATTATTATTATTATTATTATTATTATTATTATTATTAAATCGAGTCACATAGGCCCTTTTTGTAAAATTCTTGTGTGAACTTTTCTTACAAGCTAAAATTTTAATTGATTTTATTAGAGTTTAGCGAATTATTTTCTAAACTGTTTTATAATGAGGCTATAATTGCCAACAATGTTTTTCTATTTTCTAGTCTCTATACCCTACTATTAAAACCGTTACCGAGTCTTTCCTACTTCAGTGGGAGTGTGGCGATCGTAATAGCCTGATTGAGTGAACGAGAATGGGCCTATATTCTAGAAAACAGACTGAGGACGGATCGGCAGTAGGATGATGGAGAAATTTATATTATAACATTATACCCATGGTATTGCCAGTACACAAAATAATTATTTTTTTTGCACAATATCGAATAATGTCGATTTATTGCAATAGCCTTCAAATAGAGAAGCGTCGTTACTGGTGCCTATATGAATCCAATAAGACAGAGTCATGAAGTTGGAACTAGATCTGGTTATTTTGCTGTAACACGCGGCTCCGTGTGTTGAGGCCCCTAACCTATTCGAGTCTGTAAGCTCCATAGGTGCCAGATCGCTTGAAGTCCTAAAAGTCACAGTAGAGTCTGATAGGCTTATATTACTATTTGTGTCTCCTAGGTTCAAGTCCGCAATGTCCTGCACTAACCTACTTCTGCCCTCAAATTTAAGATCTGTCTCCATATCTATATGGTATAACAATTAAATCGACACTTAATGTTAGGCAATCGGAATGCGAAAGTTAGACAGCGGTATCTCCAAACAAATAATATGGAAAGAAATATACGTAAACAATAGAAGTCAAATATACCTGTTCGAGGGCGCCACCTTCAATATTATGGTATATCAGAACACAGGCAATTGATGGAGAAATATATTTGATGATGATGTAATCGTTTACTAGAGAAAATGTTAAAATGCAGCAGACCAAAATTACAATACCAGTCAAGGAGCGAGATACTCGAAAAACTGAAAATAGCGCACAATTCAAAATCAAGTATTTAAACAAAGAATGTTCTGAAAAATAAAAAGAAAAAATTCTTTTTAAATAAAATTCGTTACAATCAGCCATAGTGGTTTAAATTTATCAGTCAATGTTATTTTACATAAGGCGGAGGATTTAACTTCCTCCACATACACCACCTTCTCAAAAAAGACGGCTAGTAATAGACGTAATCATAATTCTTCGGCTGACGTGGCACTCTTCCAGAACGAGTTGTGCATAATGGCGCCCCGGAAGTCATCATCTCGCCCGGTACAATTTCCAATGGTTCTTCCATATCATCTGGTATTGCCAAACAGTTTTCATGCTGTGAACTGGTAGAATAAGATTTTGCTATATTAGACAACGCGTCTTCTGAGTTCAGCATTTCATTACGTGCCTATATGGTGGGATTGCACACATCAGATTTGCCAATAGAACGACGGTCATTCGATGCATCTGTTAATTCAGTGATATTGTCTATCCAGATAAACTGGGGAATGCAACGATCCAACGTAACACAATCCTCAATGCCATTTATTTCTATGATGACATTCTTGTCAGTCATCCTCTTGACCTCGTATGGACCTTTATAAATGGTGTCAGACAGTTCTTCCTATTTTCATTAGTTATATACACATGCAAAGCCGATTTTAGATAATAGGACACATATCATTTGGGTTTTTGCTTTTCTAGTCTTGGTCGGAGCTAAACGACACATCTTATCTCTAAGTGCTCCTACTAACCAAACTACATAACTAGAAGCCCAATCAAGACTACTTGGAGTTTCTATTAGAAGATCTCCAGGCAACCTTAATGGTTCTCCATAAACCAGTTCTGCTATGGAAGTACCTAATTGTGCCCTATATCTGTTGCGCATGGCAAGTAGTACTATAGGAAGATCGTGTATCCAGCTTGTTCCACTAGTACACCTTAATGCAGCTTTTAGTTCACGATGCAGCCTTTCTACCATCCCATTCGCTCGTTGGTTATACGCGCTATTATGTAATACAGTGGTTTCCATGATGTTGAGGGATCTTACGAAAGCTCGGACATAAATTGACTACCGCGATCACTAGTGACCTATTCCGGAACACCATAACGCGATATCCAATTATGTAGAAACGCGAACAAGACGTCTTTCGCTGTCATGTCTTTTAAAATCGCCACTTTAAATTGACGACTAAATCTATCTACCTTGGTCAGCAAATATTTGTTTCCATTAACTTCAGGCATTTCGACAATGTCTATGTGTACGTGTCTGAACCGTCCAATTGGTATCCCAATATTCTTTATCTCGGTTCTGGTATGTCTCCACACCTTAAACGTTTGTCACTTAGCACAGGCTCTTACCCATACCCGTATGTCTTTAGACATGTGCGGCCATACATATCTGTCGTTGATCAATCGAATGGTGGCTTTAATGGATGGATGACCCATGTCATGTAACACTTGGATAATTTTGGCCCGTAACTCCAACGGAACATATGGTCGTGGTAGACTTCTGGACGTTTCGCATAACAACCACTTACCACTTATGAGCTTACGAACATATCCTGGCCTTTTGGACAATACTAATGTAAAGGGATCTGATCCTTGCGTATCCTCGATCTGACTAACAAAATCATGGATTGATACATCTAAACTTTTCAAAGGACCTTTAAATATCAGCTCGACATCAGCCTCATTCGGTCGGCTAAGTGCATCTGCTACCACATTCTCTTTACCATCAATATGAGTCATAGTGAAATCGAACTCTGCTAACCGTGTTATTTCGGAATTTGCTCTACGCGAGTAATTAAGCCAAGCTGTTTTATCAAGTATGCTAATCAATGGCTTGTGATCGGTCAATAACTTAAACTTATGTTCGTCTAAGTAATGCTCGAAGTGTAGCACTGCGGCATACACTGCTAGAAGCTCTTTGACAAACGTATCATAACGTTTTTCTCGATCATTAAGCTAAAGCCTATAAAACCCAATCGGTCTTACTATGTCCTGATCTCTTTGCTGTAGCACTGTCCCTAATGCAACATCTGAGGCATCTGTAATTAGTTCGAAAGGTTTTTCCCAATCTACAGATGATAATGTGGTTACGTCACTTAACATATCCTTGGCGTTTTGAAATTTTTCTCGGTCTTCCGGACTCAAGATTATAGGCCAAGACTTCTTGATCGTGCACTTTTCACGAGTGAGATAGCGTGTTAACGATCTAATAATTCCGGCTAGACCTGGAATGAATCGACGATAATAGCTGATCATGCCCAAGCACCTTCGCAACTGGCGTACGTTTCGGGGTTCCGTTACGTCCTTTATAGCTTGGATCTTATCTTCCAAAGGTTTAATTCCGTCTTTGGAAAGTATATGACCAAGGTATTTGACTGAAGAGTAACCAATATTACTCTTATTAGGTTTGACCACTAATCCATATTGTTCCAGCCTTATCAAAATCGTTTCCAAATGCGTAAGATGTTCGTCTCGTGAGCTACTAAAAATTATTATGTCGTCTATATATACCCTCACAAATGGACAATTCTGAAGGATTTCTTCAGCCAAACGCTGAAATGTCTGACTGGCATTTTTCAAACCAAAAGGCATTCGAAGAAATGCATGCGATCCCCTTCCTGGAAATCTGACTGCGGTGAGTGGTATCGAACTTTCCTCCATTGGTACCTAATAGTATGCTTTCTGGAGATCTAAAGTTGAATAAACCTCATATCCCATTATATCTTGGAGTAAAGTACTCTGGTTAGGGAGAGGATAAGAATCACCCATCGTCACTGAGTTTAATAGACGATAATTCCCACAAACCCTCCATTGATCCGGTTCAGGTTTGGGAACTACCACTATTGGGGAAGCAAAATTGGAATTTGACCTTCTACAAATCCCTCTTCGCGCAATTGGTGAAATTCGGACAAAGCAACTTGTTGCTTGTGTTGTGCCAATGGTTGAGCCTTTGGTGAACAAGGCAACGGAGCCACCAATTCTATTAGGTGTTCTACTCTGTCTTCAAACCTATCCTTTTGGCACTGAAAGGTTGAAACACTGCTAGGTGCTTCTCGATTATATCGGCAAAGTCATGTGCGACTGTGTGTCGAGGTAAGAGGACTGTTCTAACTGACGACGCGTTAGAATAAGTAGGTGCTGGCTTCTTCCCTGTAGCGCCGCTGATGCCGTTGATGTGCAGAAAGTACGGTCTTCTACTTCCTGCGCCAGACGTTTCCCGATACTGATGCACCCTTGTGCCTGCGGTCTGTTGTCCTCTCCGTCAGCTGTGGAAATTGACACTCATTCGGAAATTCTTCGGAACGACAAAGACAAACTTGGCAAGCATAAAAAACTTCTGGTGGTTATAACACCAGTTCTTTGGAGCATATTTATTAAAGGATTGCGGAGATCTCGATCGCCGCCTACCATTATAATTTGACTTGGAAACGAATTTTGGTCGAGAATTCACTTGATTTATCTCAGATTTGGTAATGGCCAATCCTTCTAGAACTTTGGCCATGTTCGCCACTGTTCTCTCTAAAGAGGAGATTCTATCATCTTGCGGGGGTGAAGAAAAGGATGATGGATTCACTTTGGGTTCCAAAACCCTATATTCTAACTCACATCTCTCAGATAAGTCATCTATAGAGAGAGTGTTGGGGAGCTGTCTGGCAAAGAGTTTTAATGTTTGGGGAAGATTGTTAATAAAAACAACCTTAGCCTCATGGTCAGAAATGTTGGTTTTATACCAACGTTTCCGTAATTCCCTCAGTATTTTTATGGGGCCAAGATTTGGCATATCTAACTGCGCATATTTGTTTATTATCTGCTCAGTTTCCGTGGGTCCAAGCAAGGATTCTACCTCGTTTTGTAGGCCCAAAATGGGATTAGGTAGCTTCCTAATGGCCTCAAGCTTAGGATAAATCCGTCGCTGCAATTCAGAAGGTAGTTTAGCAAAAACCTTCGACAGTTTTTGATGACTGTCATAATCAGGAAACGGGGAGAAAGCGGAGTCTACGCGCATAAAGAATAGCTCACTATCTCCATCCCAAACAGGAACATCAATATCTAAAATTGGACCTGACATTTTAACAATCTTACGGGATCTTAAAAGCATAAATTTATAAGCAATATGAAAATATATAAATATACTTTAACGAAACGCTTACCCACAAACAGCTTCCACAGTTGAATGAGCGCAGAACAAAAGCACGTTTTGTACGTAGGAAAGATGAACAGAGGCCCCGTCGGCCTTTGATACCAATGTATTATTATTTTCCACAGTTGAATGAGCGCAGAACAGTACGTACGGTGCCGTTTTGTACGTAGGAAAGACGAACAGAGGCTCCGTTTATTATTATTATACCCCCCAAAAAAAATCACAAATCCACGAATATATATACCCAACAGAATTCCAGAAAAGCACGATCACGGTAGAGAAAAAACGCAAATGTTAATCAATCTTTATCCCAAATAGATGAAAAAAGGAAGTCAATTTTATTTATACCAAAAAAATCAGAACAATAATCAATACCCTGATAATTTTTGTCGGGAAGAACGCATCGACCGGAGAGAGCGTGTTTGCGGTTTTTCAAAATTTCCCTATTTTTGAAGGATAACGGGTTTCATTTTGTTTTTAATTTCAGATTCTCGGGATTCTTTTGTCTGATCTTATTTTTAGGTTACACAAGGAATCTACCTACACACACTTTTTCTTTCCTTTTTTTGGATTTTACCTTCAGCTATCTAGGACCTTTTCCTAGCCCACCCGATCTCTCATTTTTTTTTGACATTTCAATACCCATTGTTTTCTCTTTCCTCTCATCAACAATTCTGCTCTTCTATCCCACTCCACCATGAACCAGCTCTCGTCGCAAGCCCCCATCTCCCCGCTCATCACCCAAAAGCTTATGTCTAACATCACTGATCTCCAACAGCAGATGGCGGACATCTCAGGATTAATTGGAGCCCTGACAGGCAACCTCTCATTACCCACTATTCAACCCCATTTGTTGCGTCAGGCTGACGCGTTTCTGAATGGGGTAGCCAGGGAGGTTGCCCTAAGAAACCATAACAAGAGAAACATCTTTTTATGGTCCCCACGCTCCCCACTCTCAAAGGATGCCCTGGCCTCTGATTTGATCAGCCAATTAGGAGACAACTTTAGCCAACTTAAAGAAATCTCCTCGGGTAAAGGTCAGGCCTTTATTCTTTCCTCACACAAAAGACTGTCTGACGATGAGCTTCGTCACATAAAATTGCACTCGCCCACTTTAGCATCTGGGAAAATCAAACTAAAGCGTGATCATACGCTACTTCAGAGAACCCTAGAGAAAACCCTAACACCTCAACCCGACTCCACCCCCCCACCTCCAGCTCATCACGCCTTTCCGGGCTGGAGCAATCCAAAGAAAAGCCGCTCTGTTCACGGCGGAATCCTCGGTGATGCCCCTTCCTCCGGTCCACTCCTACAGACACCTTCCCGATTTGAAGGCCTCCCTCTCACTTTTAGCCCCTACACCGCAACCAATTCTCCCTCTCAGTCTCAAGCTCTACCTCGTCGACGAGGCCGACCACGCCGCTCCAAGCCTACTAACAACGAAACCTCTCTTCCTAGTACGTCCGCAGGGTCCACATCTCCACGACAAGTTATTCCTGGGACGGAAGCCACCACTCAGAGACCGAACAAACGCAAGTCGGCCAAGGCCAAACGGG
This sequence comes from Eudiplozoon nipponicum, assembly GCA_029291075.1. Classification (NCBI taxonomy): domain Eukaryota; kingdom Metazoa; phylum Platyhelminthes; class Monogenea; order Mazocraeidea; family Diplozoidae; genus Eudiplozoon; species Eudiplozoon nipponicum. The sequence goes on from JAQBSW010000415.1 coordinate 46,253, forward strand.
ACTCGGACCCAGCCCCACCAACCTCAACTCCCGCTATTGAAGCCATTATCGACCCCACCCAGGACTGCAGCGTCTCAGCTCCCGATCAGTCACTGTCCCCGCTCTCCCCATCATCGCACCCTCAGGGTGCTCTCTCGTGCCCAGACTTCTCGCCCCCCTCTTGCTTTCAAACCATCCAACTTCCTCACCCACCTGACAAACGAGGGACAAAAGAAATCCACATCGATGCTGACCACTCCATCCTTGTCAATGAGCGGTCAGTCACCCTCATCAGCCCTAAATCCCGTCCCGCCCGCCAGCGGAAAGCCCCCGCACGCTTCTCCTCCCCGATCTAACCATCCCTCTTTCAGAGCACTCTCCGCAATTCTCATCAATTGCAGATCACTTACGCCAAAAATCAATCATCTTCGAGCATTTCTATCCTCTAACGAGATAGACATTTGCTTTCTCGTTGAGACCTGGCTGTCCCCTTCCATCCACTGTGATGATCTCTTCCTCATTCACGGATACACGTTTCTTCGTAGCGACAGAACTGTCGGCCGCGGGGGTGGTCTAGCCGCCTATGTTCGATCCCTTCTTATGCCCAAACGCTTACCGACATCAAACACTCAAGGATTAGAATTTTTCTCGTTTCAGCTACTAATCCACAACCAAAGCATATCTACCTGCGTTGTCTACAGACCCCCTAATCTCTCACTCATCGACGACACTCGCGGGGCTCAACTCCTTTCTACTTTTTTCTCTCTACACTCTGATCGGTACGTTGTTGTGGGTGATCTCAACCTCCCCTCGGCTAATTGGCATAACCTAGCTTCGGAAAGTCACCCACTGCTCCGACTCTTCGCGGACAACTTGCTACATCAATTCGTGCACTTTCCGACCCGAGGACACAACCAGCTGGATTGTGTACTCTCCAACAACGAGGTGACCGATGTTCACTCTCGGGAGATCTTCCCTAATCTTGATCACTGCCAGGTATCCTTCCTCTTACCTCTCTCATCCTCCACCCATCGAGAAGACACACATCCGTTCAGGAGATTCACCAACTGGGAAGAGTTTCGCCGACTCTGTGACGCTGTTAACTGGAGGGACCTCTTTCTCCCAAACAATCTCTCCTCGTGTTTTACTGAAGTTCATAACATCCTATCCTCCCACTACAACTCCGCCACCTCTATCCAAAACGTACACTCGACGAATAAGTTGAACGCTCTGTTTAAGGCACGGGACAACCTAGCACGCAGCTCTCGTCTACGCACTTCGTCACTTGCCCGCGCCCTCGCTCTGAGACGCATTGATGGACAAATTAATCAGGCTATCAACAAACAAGCGCTCCGCATCGAAAGACGCATTCGCTCAGCTCCTAACCCCCGGGCAAAGTTCGCCATCATCAAACACCAATTGTTGCAAAAGCCTAAAACCTCGTATATCAACTTCTCTCAGTCAGACGACCTTTGCTTCGCTAACGATTATCTGACTCATCTTCTCGACTCATTTTCCTCTCCCACTCCGCCTGTTGAGATGGTAGACAACGGAGACCCCGAGAACCTACGCTGGTTATACGTCTCTCCGGCTTCCGTCGCCCAAGCAGTTAAAGACATTAAATCTAAACACCAATTTGATCAATACGGTGTTTCAGTCAGCATGATTGCGCTGCTTGGCTGGAACGTCTTCTCTCTACTTGCAGATGTTATTAATCATTGTGTCGAAACCATCTATCTTCCCTCGGACTGGCTTTGCTCGACGATCTCTCCCATCCCCAAAAACGGCTCTTCCTCGATCTCATCATTTAAAGATCTCCGCCCCATTACTATCGTACCTTCTTTCACCAAAATCTTCGACAGGATCCTATACAACCTAATCTACCCTTTCATTAAGTCTCATGAAAACTTCTACCTCCTTGATGATCAACATGGATTCTTGAACGGCCGCTCATCTTCCACCAACTTAGTTAGTATTCTCGATCATTGCTACTCTTCTTTCTCTAAAGGGCTTCAGTGCACTCTCCTCTTCCTAGATATATCCAAGGCTTTTGACTCGCTGTCATTTTCAGCAATTGAATCTGCCTTAATGAGAAGCGGTATATGCGGCAATGTTCTCAATCTTATCAGCTATTATCTTCGGAATCGATATGCAAGAGTAAAAGTTGGCAGTAGTCTCTCGAGGCCAACCCATGTCCGATCCGGTGTTCCCCAGGGCTCTGTACTTGGTCCCATTCTCTTCAACCTTACACTCGCACACATACAGGTTGAAGACACTCTTTTCAAGCTGTTCAAATATGCGGATGATATGGTCATCGTATTCAGCAACCCCACAACTTCCAACCCTTCCTCATCCCTTATATCGGAGCTCCTATCCTCGCTCCACTTGCAGCTCAGCGGAATCGGGCTCAAACTAAATCCCACCAAAACTCGCTTAATGAGACTCTCGTCTGACCCATTCTGCTCTATCCCGGCTGCCAACTACCCCCTCGACATAGAAATAATAGATTCGGCCAAACATCTCGGCATTCAATTCTCAAAATCCCTAGACTTCTCCCCACACCTTACACGCACTACTTCCAAACTCTTCAAATGGGCCCGTCTGATCTGTTTTAAGACTAACAATCCCACTCTCCAACTCACATTATTCAAGGTCTACGTTCTGCCCCTCATTTCCTACGCCAGCGAATTCTACTGTCCTCTCACCCACGCCTCCTCGTACACCATTGAACAGGTATCCTCCAGATTTCTTAAGCGAGTCTTCCCGAACTGCCAAAACTACAGGGAACGCCTACTTCTAGCTAACCTTCTTCCGCTTTGGTTCACACGTCACCTTCGAGTCATTTCTTTTATCCATAAGATCTCAACTTCCTTACCACTCTCCAACTTTGCCCACCCAAGTCACCACTACGCCACACGTTCTAGTAACTCTTCTATCCAAGCCAACCATACCCCCACCATATTTAAAAAGTCTATCTCTTCTCCAAAGCCACCAATGTTTTCAACGCTCTTCCCACAGATATAAAGCTCCTATCCCAGCACGAATTCAAAAAGGCAGCACATCAGTACTTCTTCAACAAACTTCTCTGCGACACCACCGATTGGAAACGAAACTGGTTCCTTCTCAATCCATAACATTCACCTCTCCCCAGGCTATTCTCTTTAATCTCTCTAATCTTCCACTTTACCTCCTTGGTCTTCATCCTTTCTTCTTGACTCACTGATTCCTCTTTTCAACCCATTCATAACCCCATCTTATCCATGTAGTGGATACCTTACTAAGTTTTCTTCATCCAATTCTTTTCTTTCTTGTTTCAGCGGAGGACCGATAACCCAACAGGACATCGACCTTCCCTGGCCTTCCTGCAATCACAACCTCGTTCTACGGATACCTGCGACACGTACAAGAAGCTGGTTTTCAATCCGGCTGATTCCATCCACGTCCATGCTATGCTCCATCAACTCAATCTACACGACAATGGACTCCATCGACCGATGTCTGCCCACGATCAGCCACCTTTATCATCTTTATTATATATATTTTCGAACTCACTTTTACCTAGAAGATATGACAATTCATGGACTTTCTCCAATTGATCTTGTCTAGTCAAATGGAATTTTGTTCCTACTTATTTTTTTTCACCAGATTGAACTATCATTGACGCTTTTATATCTTTTACCTACCAAAAACTCCCCAGTCATCAAATACTTTGCTAGTCACAATTCCACTCACCTCCACATATCCTACCCTTGATTTGTTTTTCAATGGTCGGGCCAGTTGGCCTTTGATGCCAAATAAATGTATTATTATTATTATTATTATGTATTATTAAAACTGAAAGGTTATGCATTATATCATCTTGTTAATCAATAATGCATACAATCAATAATTAGTCATGGTTACCTTTTTTCTTACAAAATGTTATACTCGAATTATAACTTAAATTTTCCTAATTTTGATGAAGAATCTATCACTGTTTACAGCTGAACTTTCTGATGCTGATAAATTGTACAGTACAACTAATTGCACATATATATGTGATGTGATATCTTTTTATATTGTACATTTTCTAATTTTATTATTTGATGGAACATGTGTGGTTTGAATCCAAATAAAGATATTCTATTCTATTTTTATTCTAATTCAACTATTACGTCGTTTTCTAAGTCACAATTTCACAAACTGTGCCCGTTTATGTTTCTTCCTTTGAAATAATCTGGATTGATGGATATTTTCTTATCTACTTCTTATGTTGACTTTTTGCTTTCATCTAAACAAAATCAGTTCTTGTCTTATATTTCTACAGTAAATCAATTTCTAAGATGGAGTGATAGCGCCACCGGGAAAATGTTTATTGCGCAGGTAGTAATAAACCGTCAGAAAATCAGTTTGTAGATGTAGATTAAAGAGTATCGCATTCATTAAAAATCAGAAAATTAGCAGTTAGCGCTAGTTTCTCTTTATTACACTTTGTAAACTTTTATAAACAGCTCCAGCGCAAGACGCATTTGCGCCTGAAGAGCTACATCAGAAAATTACAAACAAAGCTTCCTGAAACGATACACGACGGGTCTGACTCCCAGCAGTATTAAATTTAGTGTTCTTCATAGAAATATCATTGAGAATTTAATATACAGTGACGAAAGTTATATGGTGAACATATTCATGCACTTTTATTTTTGTTAAACATTGCACTAAATTATTGCGTTAACGGTGAACAATGGCAACTTAAGCCAGATCGGAGATTTTGCAAAAAAAATCCTGTTTAATTTCTCGTCTGACAGCTTGGTGACAAGTAATCATCATCATAATCATGACAGGCAGCAATGAAACAGCTGTAAATATATTAGGCTTTTCTGCCACGAGAGCAAAAGGAAAGACCTAATAACATTTATTTAAAAATTATAATTTAAAACAAACAAACTCGGTAATGTACAGTGGTTTATAAATCGTGGGATCTAGTTTATATTGTGATAATGAATGGAGAAACATCTCAGATCTCTACACAGTCGCACTATGGCCAAATCAGTTTCAAAGCAAGACTGCATCGGATTCATTGTTGATTTCACACTATCACTTCATAAACGCGACCAAATCTCACAGTTGACTCTGCATAACTAAGAAAAGTACGCTATGAAGATTATTTTACTACAGATATGCAACAAGATTGCCATTTTGTTCGATTCAATGTCGTATTTCGCAGGGTTCTCAAATACAAAATATTATTTACGCGTAGACTCTATCCTGGTAGATGAACCAGTTCTTTTCTATCCAAGTTGATTTCAGTTTACTTTAGCTGTTAGTGACATGTCAAAATCTAACCACTTCGATTCTTACGCCAACCTAATACTAGCTGAGAGAAAATTCTCTACTGGGCAATCAAATTGAATGCATGCGTAGAACGTGACCATACGAACGCAATTGCTGGAGCCTCTGTTATATGTCAAACAACGATTGTCAAATGCTGATAAGCGTATAAGATTTTCGACTCCAAAGAACTAGGTTTCTCTAGCGTCTAAATGCATTGTATATTCAACCTCTAAGGCGACGTGAGGTGCTTGCATTTCTTCATAACTTACTATGATTGGAGAAGGTAATTCTAGCTTACACGGTTCTCATATTCACCTCTTCAAACATACGGCCTGAGATATCCATAAAACTAAAAAGATATGCAAACATATCGAACACGTCGAGATCTTCACATTGAACCATCTAAGTTGAAATGATGGATAATCCTATAGAAGAATCCTACATTTAGAGGATGCGAATTTCATATCGAAAGGTGCAACAGAGACGGTCAATCTATTTAAATAAATCTTTATTGCGCGGTCTGTGATAACAATAACTTTTAATCACAGTTGCGATCTTGATACAAACACCAGACTCATTAATTTATATTATGGAAAAGTAATAAATTCGGTAGACCGATTTCGTCATTATTGAGATGAATTGCTTTTACTACACTATAAAATACTTAATTTATACTGGCAACCTTGATTAAAAGTAACTGCTTATCTATTCACGGCGGCCTAAGTGGAGTCCCGGTTGCCGGATAATAATTCGATATCGCCTGCATAGTGAAAACAGACTTCAACGCCTACACACTGAACTTATGGAAGAGCATAATTAATAATGCCAAAAATACAAAATTAAACATAAAAGGGTACAGTAGATATCCTCAATGGACAGCAAGGTTAGTGGTTAAGTCGCACGAGAATTCATTGTTGCCAAAACGTGACAATTGTTTGTGCATAAATCAGGTATACTAACAAGAAATTTATTGGAAATGCCACTTCCCAATCCACTTAGTAGACTGCACCTTTGAAGTCTATCAAGACGGTTATATTTTGGCGGCGATAACCGTCGTTATTCAAACAAAATATTACATACATAACCTTGTCGTGAACGAAATCCAGCTTCTTCATTGTGTTTCACGCGCAGCGATGAGACGGCGTAAGATAATCGAAGCAAACAACCAGGACACGAAAAAAATCAAAGTTATACTACGACCGTTCTGACACGAATTAGGATTGTTTAGCAATGAAGACAGAATGACGATCAATTCGCACTAAAAATGATTTCACCATTCTTAAACAGTAGGCCTGTGATGTTAACTGTATAAAATTTAATTTTTTTATCATCGACTTTGATAGTCGTTTGAGATAAGAATTCTTCATTTCTGACAGAAATAATTCTATCGATTGAGATTCACGCAGATACCTAAGTAAAATTATCATTGAAATGTTCAGCCAACCTATCAAAACGACACGGTTTATTGGTTATTATAACGATATTTTACTATATCGATAAGTATAAACTTTCGCGGATCTGTTGCGTGAAAGAGTTTGAACAAACCTCAGTTGTTAACTTGTAGCAACGCTTATTTCCTCTTCAAATATTCTGGACCAGAGGGATCAACTTTCAGACCGAACCTATATTGCCGTCTAATATCTTATAGAGTAATATTATAAACGAGCAAATAAGAATTTGTCGACGTCTCGCGAATTTCTACAATTTTTCAGACCAAATGACTAATTTTGCTGAAACCTACGATGACACATAAAATTGTACTTTCATTGCGCATAGCGGGTCTTATATTCATCCACAGTAAGATATCATTTCCAACACAAAGCTAAGTTAACATTTATTTTTGAAAATCCTTATATTTGTTGGAAAGACGGTTGTCTGAGTTTATATATATATATATATATATATATATATATATATATATATATGAGTGGAAATCTGCAATGATGGTCCAAAAATAATTTTAAAATAATGGTGCAATCACGCAAACTTTGACTAATAACTAACGTTGTCCGAGGGCTGCGAGGCACCGTCTGGTGCAACATCTTGCATTAAGTCTAATGTGTCCTATTCAAGTATAGTCTACGCTCCGCAAAACTACGCAACGGTTGTCCATCATTGCCAATGCACACCAAGCTGCAAGTGAATCCGTAGCTTATATGAATTTCTGCGCAATGTAATAGCCCAACATGAACATTCATGTCTCCAATAATCAAGATGACATCTTAACTTCTTGATCTAATTAGTAGAGAACTGAGGTCAGAGCAGAATGCGATTTTTCTGTAATCTGTGGAAACATATGCAGAAACAAAGTAGTGAAGTTTCATTGAGGTTTCGGGCATTTATTGAAGACTTTAAGTGTACCGTACCAGTTAGGCTGTATACAGGAATTTATCCAGTTTAATAAGCTAAAAATCATCAGCTAAGGGAAATAACGACTTAAAATTATCCGCATCGACAAAAATAAGTGATATCAAAGGTTTTAAGCCAATTAAGCGGTGATAAGGGTGGCATACCAGTTCTGTCATATTGGTAAGATGCTTTATTCTTGTTGCGGCTTTGTACATGCGTGAGTTCTTTAATTCTCTAACGTATGCGCTAGAGCTTCGGGTTGCTCAGTGTTTCCTAATATTCGGGTATTAAACGCATTGACGTGAAAACCAACCAAATGTCTAATGAAAGGTATTTGACGTGAAATATTTTCTATATTTCTGGTCAGTCGTTTTATCAATATCCACCATAGTCATAGCATCTACATGAGCGTTATTGTTAAATCAAAATGTAGAGTAAGGTGAATGAAACATCAAATTGCAACTAAAAATATCTAAAATGGCTTAACTTTTCTTATCAAACCTACATGATTCAGCATAAAAGGATACCTTTTCGTCCTGCTTGACGGCTGAAGCAGTATATATATATATATATATATATATATATATACATTATTTCTCGTGTTAATCAGAGTAATATGTGAACTGTCAATGAACACTAGGTCTCCCACTATTAGTGTAGACCATTTTTATTCTCTAAAATAGTGTTAAAATCCAGGCTGACGAGCACTGTCCGAAAAGATGCGTGTCTCCTCAAGCAACAGAAATTGTTGCTTCCAACCGGCACGCATGCCATCATTCCGTCACTACCAATTTAAAAATGTATTTCTGCTAAATTAAACCTAATTCAAGACATCATACGATACGAGATGATGACTGTATCACATTAGATCCAGAAAATATATTGCTGTAATTACTTTACTTTACTGCGGCTGACTCCTTTTAGAGGATAAGCCGGCTCCATGGAGTCTCTTATAACATGCCACGAATTCGAAGGCCGAATTGTATATTGTTCTCACCGATTTTTCATTTATTTCAAATTGTCGTCCGATACAGCGACGGAGAAAATAGGCGAAGGGTAACATTAACCTGACCTCAAGAGATATGCACGAAAATACAGATAGCAGTCATTGTAACATTTTGTCTTATACAATAAATAAATCTAAATTACAAAGTATAGGCTTTGTTTTATTATAAAATACTATTGTCATTTATTTTTCTTTTTAAACCAGTCTTTCAATCTTGCAAATTCATACAACTACATTTGAAAGTAATTTGAAATGGGAAATAATAGATTCGAAAATAATCTAATTAGGCATTTTATCTGTCTGAACGATTTATCGCAATTCAATAGCTTTGTACAATAAAATACATAAAATAACCTTAAGTGATAATTGAATTTGCATTCGGTTATTCTATCTGCATTAAACAGGTTTTTCTTACTTTCTCTTTAATGTTCCCATTTTCGTCCTTAAAACAAAAATTGATCGATCCCACGATTATGGTGGGCAAAGTTAGCCATATATTCGCATATTTTAAATGCACACTATTGTTGATCCATTATCACACTAAAACAGATCGTACTGAATGAACATAGCTATGAAATGAAATATCATGTCATACAAGCAAAATCTAAATTACACGTGCTACGAGCTGAAAGGAATTTAGTTTAAACAATTTTATGTATTAAATATAACCACAATGTGTTGAGAAATATCCAGACTCGTACTCGCATTTTTGACCGTTGGTCTTCATTGAAAAACGTGGCACCTATAACTACGTTGAATAAAATTTACATTCCTGCGATACTCGCATCACACGCGGCTAACAATCAGATCACTCTTGTTCGATTTTCGACAAGAATGGATGATACAATTTCCTGAACACCAAATAGTAGGTGAAATTTTAATAATGAACAGGAAGTATAATCTGGTACAAAATTAATGACATGCAAATGGCACGCGCGTCACTCACAGCTAACAATAAGCTGCACACACTTGTCTATTTGTTATTAAAAACAGGCACTATGAACAAGACAAATAGTATTATAAATTGTACAAAACTACAGAACGTAAAATCTCGATTAATAAGATTTTCATTCATTCGCTACTTGCAAAACTCGCGGCTAAATACAATCCGATCACTCTTATCAGATATCCGAAATGAATGAAAGGTACAATTTCCTGAACATCATATAGTAGTTGAAACTTTAGAAATTAAGAAATGCATGATCCTGTACACAATCACTGACACGTGAATGGTACGCGCGTCACCCACGGTTAACTACAAGCTGCTCACATTTGTCGATTTATTTTATGAAAAACAGACACTAGAAACAAAACAATCAGTAAGTCAAATTGTATAAAAGTACAGGTTTTCGAAATTGCAAACCATCCTATGGTATAAGACATCTTCACATCGTAAAATCACCCTATTTTGAAATGAGTTAAACAAGAAGTGGACCGAAGCCAAAGAAACTCAGGCTTGACGACCGGTGAGTACAAGCCAGTCAGTCCAGGAATGGGAGCATGAAACTTGGGGCTCTAAAGGGACACAGCCATCAGCCAGTTTCAAGTGAAGCCTCGAGTTTGGTTTAACTGCACAATAACTTTATTGTTAAATGTGGTTGACTAAATGTGAGCAAGCTTGCCATACGCAAAGGGCGAGTTGCGGTTGCTGAAGGAAACAATGGCTACTGGCATCTGGAAAGATACTGCTCCCTAGCCATGGTTGGAAGACTATCTAAGAAAATAAAAACTCTGTACACATGCTTGCCTATTGTATTTATATCCAGAACAAATTAATTCGTATTTTTCTCAAGGAAAAGCAGATGTAGCGAAATGATGTTTCTAAAGAAATGTTTAGCATATTTAAAAACTAAGATAACATTAATAAAATTGGTTACAAACACTAAACGAGCTGAATGGGCATAGTTTCTAACATATCTCCCAACGATACTGAAATATTTAGTGAATGAACAAAATTAAAGAATAGAATGATTAAAACATTAAGACGACTCGAATACCACGAAGTATAAGACCAAATAAAATGACATAATTTATTTTGCGTCTTTGGACGCCATGTGCCTCATTAGTAAAGATGTAAATTTTTCTAATTTTTTGACATCTTGCGCCATATCAGTGGAGTATTTCAAAACGACTTCATTATTTGTCATTTTAACGGTAAGCTTTTTATCCGCGTGCCTGTACTTTGTGCAAAATCGACACTAAAAATAAAAAACCGTGTATTTTACCTTCGACGGGTTTTCCGAATATAGAGTTTCTGCTTTTTGGGCAAACTCCTCCCACGAAGATAAATAAACCATACTAATCAACGACGACACACCTAAGTCTAACTTTAATACATATACTTTCAAAATATTGTCAAAAGCTGCAGATTTTCTGCTAATACAGCTGTTTAATTTAATTTTTTAACAAAATATATATGGTGGTTGTAAATAAATTAAAAGCGCCGCAAGAATCTGAAAATGTAAACAAACAAACAGTTAAAATTTAATAATGATATCCTTATATTTATGTAAATAAACTAATAGATTAGGCCAACTGTGTTTGAAAATGAACAAAACTAACTAAAAGCATTTCTGAAACATAAGTCAAATTATAAAAACTCTTTAATACAATGCTATGCACCGTTACAAATATGAAAAGAACTAACAGTAACTTTTAAAGCCTTTAATAGGAACAACATATCTATAACTGTCCAATTGTATGTGTGGAGGTTAATTTAGAATTGAATATCTTTATTTGGATTCAGACCACACATGTTCTATCAAATAATAAAATTGAAAAATGTACAATATAAAAAGATATTACATGGCATAGATATGTGCAGTTAGTTGTACTGTAAAATTTATCAGGATCAGAAAGTTCGGCTGTAAAGAGTGATAGATTCTTCATCATAAATAGGAAAATTTAAGGTATAATTTGATGGGATTGCGATTAATTTAGCAAATCAAGGGTAGGATATGTGGAGGTGAGTGGAATTGTGACTAGCAAAGTATTTAATAGCAGGGGGAGGGGTTGGGGAGGGGAAAAGTTATCATTAACAACAAGATAGTTCAATCTGGTGAAAAATAAAAATAAATATAAGCGAAGTTCCATTTGACTAGACAAGATCAATTGGAGATAGTCCGTGAAGTATCAGATCTTCAAGGTGAATGTGAGATCGAAAACGAAGATGAAGATAAAAGGATGGTGGCCCGGAGGTAGACGACGACCGTTGGAGTCCGTTGTCGTGACGAATGAATTGATGGAGTCGGCAGGATTGAGGCGAGCGAGTCTTGCAAGGATCGCAGGCATCTGTAGAACGTGATCGAGATTAAAATAAGACCAGGGAGAGTCGAAGTCCGAAGCGAACCGTTGGTGAATCGGTAGGGCTGTTGGGTTTCCGGTCCTCCGCTGAAACAAGAAAAAAGAAAAGAGTTGGATGAGCAAAACGTAGTAGAGTATCCGCAACGTGGATATAATGGGGTTAGGAATGGGCTGAGAGGTGGTATTAGTGAATCTTGAAGAAAAAGAATAAGACAAGAGAGGTAAGAAGATAGGGTGGAGTAAATGTTATGGATTGAGAAGGAACCAGTTTCGTTTCCAATCGGTCGTATCACAAAGAAATTTGTTGAAGAAGTACTGATGGGCTGTCTTTTTGAATTCGTGCTGGGGTAGGAGTTTTATGTCTGTGGGGAGAGCGTTGAAGACATTAGTGGCTTTGGAGGGGTATGGTAGGCTTGGATAGAAGAGTTACTAGAACGTGTGGCATAGTGGTGACTGGGGTGGGCAAAATTGGAGAGTGGTAAGCAGGTTGTGATCTTGTGGATAAAAGAAATGAGGCGAAGGTGACGCGTGAACCAAAACGGAAGAAGGTTTGCCAGAAGAAGGTGTTCCCTATAGTTTTGGCATTTTGGGAAGACGCGTTTTAGAAATCTGGAGGATACCTGTTCAATAGTATAGGAGGAGGCGAGGGTGAGAGGACAGTAGAATTCGCTGGCGTAGGAAATGAGGGGCAGAACGTAGACCTTGAATAATGTGAGTTGGAGAGTGGGATTGTTAGTCTTAAAACAGATCAGACGGGCCCATTTGAAGAGTTTGGAGGTAGTGTGAGTAAGGTGTGGGGAGAAGTCTAGGGATTTTGAGAATTGAATGCCGAGATGTTTGGCCGAATCTATTATTTCTATGTCGAGGGGGTAGTTGGCAGCCGGGATGGAGCAGAATGGATCCCAATATTTTTAGATTACTTAGATACTATTTATATAATCGAATAATGAGTATTCAAGTAAATGATTTGATTTCTAATTCGAAAAGGTTAACAAGTGGAGTTCCACAGAGACAAGTTTGGGGTCAATTTTATTTAAAATTGTATTTGCTGTTGGAAACTAAAATCCATAACGGTCCGAGTTTGCAAATTCGCTGATGATTTAAAAATAATCTTTCCAATTGATCCAAAAAATGTCGAATTCTCCAAAAATAATGTGACACTAGATTTGTATGATTTAAGTAGATACTTGTTAACACTAGGGCTAAGAATAAACAGTAAAAAGACGAGAGCTTTAAAAGTAGGTAACAGAACTGATTTCAATTAATTTTATTTTCATGATGCTGAGATTAATTATGTTTTTGAGATTAAACTTATGCAAGAAATTAAGGATTTAGGCATAAATATACATTGTACGGCTTCTGCTGAGACATATTGAAAGGATAGTAGGCAGTGCCAAGAACAGATGTGCACTAATAAATAGAAATATTTTATCGAGTGAAATAAAATATAAAATGTTTGTAATATGGATTAGACCGATATTAGAATATGCTGCCGCTACTTGGAATCCTTTAACCAAGGGTTTGTATAATAAGATAGAAGCTGTACAAAGAAAAGTTGTGAAACAAATAAGTCCTATCTCCTGCACTATATATGCCACTAGATTACAGTTTGTATCACTGCATCCTTTATGGTTTCGGAGGAGTGTGCTATTGCATAAAAGTTTTCCATTCGAACCAGTGGACTGGTGCCTATATGAATCCAATAAGAAAGAGTCATGAAGTTGGAATAGATATGGTCATTTAGCAATATCTCCACCATTGGTGGGGTATGTTGCGAGCAAGCTATTCTCTTTTTCAAAAATGTTCAATATTTACAATCAATTGCCAAGGGACTTAGAGAAACGCCTCCATCTAAAATGTCTCTTAAATAAAAGACACGACCGGAGAGAGCGTGCTTGTGGTTTTCAACATTTTCTCTACTTTCGAAGGATATCGGGTTTTATTTTCTTTTTATTTTCGAGATTCTCGGGATTTCTTGTCTGATTTCTTCTCCAGGATACTCAGGAATCTACCTACACATTTTTTGGAATCTACCTTCAGTTATCAAGGATCTATTTCTAGCCCACCCGATTTTTTCCGTTTATTTCTACATTTTAATACCTATTCTTTTTGCTCATCAATACTCTTTCTTTTCCTCTCTTTTACCGTAATCAATATTAATTCTACTCTTCTATCTAACTCCATCATGAACCAACTTTCGTCGCCAGCCCCCATCTCCCCGTTCCTCACCCAAAAGATTATCTCCAATATTTCTGATCTCCGACAGCAAATGGCGGATATCACAGGATTACTTGGAGCACTGACTGGCAACCTTTCAGTCTCCTCCGTTCAACCCCATTTGTTGCGTCAAGCAGTGCGTTTCACGAATGGGGTAGCCAGAGAGGTTGCCCTGCGAAACCACAACAAGCGAAACCTCTTTCTTTGGTCTCCGCGCTCCCACTCTAAAAGGACGATCTGGCCTCGAATCTAATCAGTCAAATAGGGGAAAACTTTAGCCACCTTAAAAGAGATCTCCTCGGGAAAGGGTCGAGCCCAGCATTCTCTCCTCGCACAAAAGACTGTCTGACGTGAGGTTCGTCATCTCAAATTACACTCGCCCATCTTAACATCCGGACAAGACAAACTCAAACGAGACTACACTCTGCTACAGAGGACTCTAGAGAAAGCCCAAACTCACACGGACACCACCCCTCCTCCAGCTCATCACCGCCTTTCCGGGCTAAAGCAATCAAAGAAAAGCCGTTCAGTTCACGGCGGACTCCTTGGTGACGCACCTTCCTTCAGTCCACCCCTACTCACACCTTCCCGATTTGAAGGCCTTCCTCACCTTTAGCCCTTACTCCGCAACCAGTCCCCACTATCTCAAGCTTTACCACGTCGTCGTAGCCTACCACACCGCGCTAAACCTCCCTAATAACGCATCTTCTCTCCCAAACCCGTCCGCCGAGTCATCCCCTCGGCAAGTTACCTTTGTGACAGATGCTATGACCCAGAAACCGAGAAAAACGTAAGTCTACTAAAGACCAAGCAAACTTCGACCCAGCCCCATCAACTTCATCTCCCCCTACTGAATCCATCATCGTCCCCACCCTGGACAGTTCCGCCCCAGCTCCTGATCTTTCTCCGTCCCAGCTTGCCCCCTCAACGCACCTTCCGGAGTGCCCCCTCGAACCCAGATATCTCGACCCCCTTTTGCTTTCAAACCCTACAACTGCCTCACCCACCTGATAAACGCGGGACAACAGGAAATCTAAATCGACGCTGACCACTCTATCCTTGTCAACGAGCGGTCTGTCACCCTCATCAGCCCTAGATCTCGCTCCACCCGCCAGCAAGAGAAATCCCCCTTACGCTACTCCTCCCCGATCTAACCATCCCTCTCTCAAAGCGCTCTCAACAATCCTCATCAGCTGCAGGTCACCCGCCTAAAATTAATCAACTACGAGCCTTTCTGTCCTCTAACGAGATTGACATATGCGTTCTTGTTGAGATTTGGCTGTCCTTCCATCCACTGTTATGATCTTTTTCCTCATTCATGGATACACGTTCCTTCGTAGCGACAGAACTGTCGGTCGTGGAGAGCGGACTAGCTGCCTATGTCCGATCCCTTCTTATGCCCAAACGCTTGTCGACATCGAACTCTCCAAGGTTTGGAATTTTTCTCGTTTCAGCTACAAATCCTTAACCAAAGCATATCTACCTGTGTTGTCTACAGACCCCCTAATATCTCACTCATCGACGACACTCGCGGGGCCCAACTCCTTTCTACTTTTTTCTCTTTACACTCTGATCGGTACGTCGTTGTGGGTGATCTCAACCCCTCCCATGACTAACTGGCATAATCTAGCTTCCGAAAGTCACCACTGCTTCGACTCTTCGCGGATAACCTGCTACACCAATTCGTGCATTTTCCTACCAGGGAACAACCTACTGGATTGTGTACTCTCCAATAACAAGGTGACCGATGTTCGCTCTCGGGAAATCTTCCCCAACCTTGATCACTGTCAGGTATCCTTCCTCTTACCTCTCTTATCTTCACCCCTCGAGAAGACACCCAATCTTTCAGACGATTCACCAATTGGGAAGAGTTCCCGCCGACTCTGTGACACAGTTAACTGGAGGGACCTCTTTCTCCCAGAACAATCTCTCCTCGTGCTTTTTCCAGTCCATAACATCTTATCCTCCCACTATAACTCCGCCACCTCTATTCAACAAGTATACTCGACGAATAAGTTAAACGCTCTGTTTAAGGCACGTGACAACCTCGCACGCAACTCTCGCCTACGCACATCGTCAATCGCTCGCGCCCTCGCTCTGAGACGCATTGATGGGCTCATTAAACAGGCTATCAACAAACAAGCGATCCACATCGAAAAACGCATCCGCTCAGCTCTCCTAATCCCGGAGCAAAGTTCGCCATCATCAAACACCAATTGCTGCAAAAGCCCAAAACCTCGTTTATCAACTTCTCTCAGTCAGACGACCTCTGCTTCGCCAATGATTATCTGACTCACCCTCTTGACACCTTTTCACGTCCACTCCACCTGTTGAGATGTTAGACAACGGAGACACCGAGAACCTACGCTGGTTCCATGTCTCTCCGGCTTCCGTCGCCCAAGCAATTAAAAACATTAAATCTAAACACCAATTTTATCAATATGGAGTTTCGGTCAGTATGATTGCCCTTCTAGGCTGAAACGTCTTCTCTCTGATTGCCAGATGTTATTAATCATTGTCTCGAAACCACCTATCTTCCCCCGGACTGGCTCAATTCGACGATCTCTTCTATCCCTAAAAATGGCACTTCTTCGATCTCATCATTTAAAGATCCTCCGCCCCATTACTATCGTCCCTTCTTTCACCAAAATCTTCGACAGGATCTTCGCCAACCTAATCTACCCCTCCATTAAGTCTCATGTAAACTTCTATCTCCTCGATGATTAACATGGCTTTCTGAATGGCCGCTCCTCTTCCACCAACTTAGTTAGTGTTCTCGATCATTGCTACTCCCTCCTTCTCTAAAAGAGCTCCAGTGCACCCTCCTATTCCTGGATATTTCCAAGGCTTTTGACTCGCTGTCATTTTCAGCAATCGAATCCGCCTTACTGAGAAGCGGTATCTGCGGCAACGTACTCAATCTTATTAGTTACTATCTCCGAAACCGATATGCGACAATAAGAAGTTGGCAGTAGCCACTCGAGGCCAACCCATATCAGATCCGGTGTTCCCCAGGGCTCCGTACTTGGTCCCATTCTCTTCAGCCTTACGCTCGCGCATACAGGTTGATGACAACCTTTTCAAACTGTTCAAATATGTGGATGACATGGTTATCGTATTCAGCAACTCCAAAACATCCAACTCCTTATCCCTTATATCAGACTCCTATCCTCGCTCCACTCACCCAGCTCAACAGAATCGGCCTCAAAATAAATCCCACCCAAAACTCGCATAATGAAACTTTCCTCTGATCCATTCTGCTCTATCCCGGTTAGCAACTACCCCCTTGATATAGAAATAATAGATTCGGCCAAACATCTTGGCATTCACTTCTCGAAAATCCTTGACTTTACTCCCTACACCTTACACACATACCTCGAAACTCTTCAAATGGGCCCGTCTGATCCGTTTTAAGACTAACAATCCCACTCTCCAACTCACGTTATTCAAGGTCTACGTTCTGCCCCTCATTTCCTACGCCAGCGAATTCTACTGTCCTCTAACCCTCGCCTCCTACACTATTGAACAGATATCCTCCAGATTTCTAAAAACGAGTCTTCCCAGAAGTAAAAACTGGGAACGCCTCCTTCTAAGCAAACCTTCTTCCGCTTTGGTTCACCCGTCACCTTCGCGTCATTTCTTTTATCCACAAGATCACAACCTGCTTACCACTCTCCAATTTTGCCACCCCAGTCACCACTATGCCACACGTTCTAGTAGCTCTTCTATCCAAGCCACCATACCCCCACCATATTAAAAAAATCTATCTCTTCTCCAAAGCCACTAATGTCTTCAACGCTCTCCCCACAGACATAAAACTCCCACCCCCAGCACGAATTCAAAAAAGCAGTCCATCAGTACTTCTTCAACAAATTTCTTTGTGTTGACCGATTGAAACAGGAAACTGGTTCCTTCTCAATCAATAACATTTACTTCACCCCAGGCTATCCTCTTTACTAACTTCGTAGGGTTAAATCCATCAGGCAGCCATCGTCCACTCTACCTCTCTTGTCTTATTATTTTCTTCTAGATTCAACTAATACCACCTCTCAGCCCATTCCTAACCCCATTATATCCACGTTGTGGATACTCTACTACGTTTTGCTCATCCAACTCTTTTCTTTCTTTCTTGTTTCAGCGGAGGACCGGAAACCCAACAGCCCTACCGATCCACCAACGGTTCGCTTCGGACTTCGACTCTCCCTGGTCTTATTTTAATCTCGATCACGTTCTACAGATGCCTGCGATCCTTGCAAGACTCGCTCGCCTCAATCCTGCCGACTCCATCAATTCATTCGTCACGACAATGGACTCCAACGGTCGACGTCTACCTCCGGGCCGCCATCTTTTCATCTTCATCTTTGTTTTCGATCTCACATTCACCTTGAAGATCTGATACTTCACGGACTATCTCCAATTGATCTTGTCTAGTCAAATGGAACTTCGCTTATATTTATTTTTCACCAGATTGAACTAACTTGATGTTAATGATAACTTTTCTCCTTCCAAACCCCTCCCCCTGCTATTAAATACTTTGCTAGTCACAATTCCACTCACCTCCACATATCCTACCCTTGATTTGCTATTTCAATGATTGGGCCAGTTGGCCTTTGATGCCAAATAAATGTATTATTATTATTATAATACTTTCTCGTGGTTAAATAAAAGACAGGATTAATTGTTTTTCAGCAGCATAACTTCTCGAGATTCTATCTTCAAGTTTTGTACTATTAAAACTGAAACGTTATGCATTACATATCATGTTAAACAACAATACATACAATCAATTATTAGTCATGGTTCCCTTTTTTGCATAATGTTACACTCGAATAATACATTAAATTTTTCTATTTTTGATGATGAATCTATCACTCTTTATAACCGAACTTTCTGATGCTGATAAATTGTACAGTACAACTAATTGCACATATTTATGTGATGTGATATGTTTTTATATTGTACATTTTCTATTTTTATTATTTGATGGAACATGTAAGGTTTGAATCCAAATAAAGATTTTCTATTCTATTCTATTCAAGTCAACCCACCAATGGTGGGAATGTTGCGAGCAAGCTACTCTCTTTTTCAAAAATTTACAAAATTTACAATCAATTGCCAAAGGGGCTTAGAGAAACGCCTCCAACTAAAATGTCTTTTAAATTTTTATCTACCGAACTAGAAAAAGTGTTTAATCCTGCTGATATTTTTAATTTTGATTATGATAATACTTTCTCATGGTTAAATAAAAGACAGGATTAATTGTGTTTCAGCAACATAATTTCTCGAGATTCTATCTTCAAATTTTGTATTATTAAAACTGAAATGTTATGCATTATATCATCTTGTTAATCAACAATGCATACAATCAATTATTAGTCATGGTTACCTTTTTTCTTACAAACTGTTATACTCGAATTATACCTTAAATTTTTCTAATTTTGATGAAGAATCTATCACTCTTTACGGCTGAACTTTCTGATGCTGATAAATTGTACAGTACAACTAATTGCACATATATATGTGATGTGATATCTTTTTATATTGTACATTTTCTAATTTTATTATTTGATGTAACATGTGTGGTTTGAATCCAAATAAAGATATTCTATTCTATTCTATTCTAAAAACTGATTGTATGTATTGTTGATTAACATGATGATATAATGCATAACATTTCAGTTTTAATAATACAAAACTTGAAGATAGAATCTCGAGAAGTTATGCTGCTGAAAAACAATTAATCCTGTCTTTTATTTAACCATGAGAAAGTATTATCATAATCAAAATTAAAAATATCAGCAGGATTGAACACTTTTTCTAGTTCGGTAGATAAAAATTTAAAAGACATTTTAGATGGAGGCGTTTCTCTAAGCCCCTTTGGCAATTGATTATAAATTTTGTAAATTTTTGAAAAAGAGAATAGCTTGCTCGCAACATTCCCCACCAATGGTGGAGATATTGCAAAATGACCAGATCTAGTTCCAACTTCATGACTCTTTCTTATTGGAATCATATTGGCACCAGTCAACTGGTTCAAATGGAAAGCTTTTATGCAATAGCACATCCTCCGAAACCATAAAGGATGCAGTGATACAAACTGTAATCTAGTGGCGTATATAGTGCAGGAGATAGGACTAATTTGTTTCACAACTTTTCTTTGTACAGCTTCTATCTTATTAGACAAACCCTTTGTTAAAGGATTCCAAGTAGCGGCAGCATATTCTAGTATCGGTCTAATCCATATTATAAACATTTTAAATTTTGTATCATTCGATAAAATATCTCTATTTATTAGTGCCCATCTGTTCTTGGCACTGCCTACTATCCTTTTAATGCATTGATAGAATTAATGTTAAAAATAAAATCAAAAAAACAAAAAGATCACCTTGGTATATCGATTGATAACCTACTTCAATTACCTTTAAATTTTATGAATGCGCTCTGCAATTTTATAAATAGAATTTTGAAGAATGGGAAATTACCAATCGATATACTAACAATAGTAGCTAAACCTCTGCCTAAAGTAAGTAAGCCAACGTGTGCCAGTGATTACAGATTAATCTCTATTATCCCTTCGTTTTTGAAGATAATAGAACGATTGATACTTGATCATTTAGAAGGTATGCTGCCGGCTGATTTCGATATACGCCAACATGGCTTTACGAAAGACAAGTCGACAACTACTAATATGCTCTCTATGTGGAAACATGTAATTACATTAGATGAGAAAAAGTTAGATGCATTAATTGTATTCATAGATATCTCAAAAGCTTTTGACTCTATATCTCTTGATGCTATTTTGAATGCGATTAATTTATTGAATATTGATCCGAATATTTTTAGATTACTTAGATACTATTTATATAATCGAAGAATGAGTATTCAAGTAAACGATTTGATATCTAAATCGAAAAGGGTAACAAGTGGAGTTCCACAGGGATCAAGTTTGGGGCCAATTTTATTTAAAATTGTATTTGCACATTTGGAAACTAAGATCCCTAACGGTCGAGTTTGCAAATTTGCTGATGATTTGAAAATAATCTTTCCAATTGATCCAAATAATGTCGAATTCTCCAAAAATAATGTGACACTAGATTTGTATGATTTAAGTAGATATTTGTTAACACTAGGGCTGAAAATAAACAGTAAAAAGACGAGAGCTTTAAAAATAGGTAACAGAACAGATTTTAATTATGTTTATTTTCATGATGCTGAGATTAATGATGTTTTTGAGATTAAACTTATGCAAGAAATTAAGGATTTAGGCATAACTATTCATTGTACGGCTTCTGCTGAGAGACATATTGAAAGGATAGTAGGCAGTGCCAAGAACAGATGGGCATTACTAAATAGAAATATTATATCGCAGGAAATAAAATTTAAAATGTTTATAATATGGATTAGACCGATACTAGAATATGCTGCCGCTACTTGGAATCCCTTAACAAAGGGTTTGTCTAATAAGATAGAAGCTGTACAAAGAAAAGTTGTGAAACAAATTAGTCCTATCTCCTGCACTATATACGCCACTAGATTACAGTTTGTATCACTGCATCCTTTATGGTTTCGGAGAATGTGCTATTGCATAAAAGTTTTCCATTTGAACCAGTGGTCTGGTGCCTATATGAATCCCATAAGAAAGACTCATGAAATTGGAACTAGATCTGGTCATTTTGCAATATCTCCACAATTGGTGGGGAATGTTGCGGGCAAGCTATTCTCTTTTTCAAATATTTTCAAAATTTACAATCAATTGCCAAAGGGGCTTAGAGAAACGCCTCCAACTAAAATGTCTTTTAAATTTTTATCTACCGAACTTGAAAAAGTGTTTAATCCTGCTGATATTTTTAATTTTGATTATGATAATACTTTCTCATTGTTAAATAAAAGACAGGATTAATTGTTTTTCACTAACATAATTTCTCCTGAGATTCTATCTTCAAATTTTGTATTATTAAAACTGAAATGTTATGCATTATATCATCTTGTTAATCAACAATGCACACAATCAATTATTAGTCATGGTTCCCTTTTTTTACAAATGTTATACTCGAATTATAACTTAAATTTTTTTTGTAATTTTGATGAAGAATCTATCACTGTTTACAGCTGATCTTTCTGATGCTGATAAATTGTACAGTACAACTAATTGCACATATATATGTGATGTGATATCTTTTTATATTGTACATTTTCTAATTTTATTATTTGATGGAACATGTGTGGTTTGAATCCAAATAAAGATATTCTATTCTTTTCTATTCAAAAATATGTCTCTCCGCAGAAGCCGTACAATGAATAGTTATGCCTAAATCCTTAATTTCTTGCATAAATTTAATCTCAAAAGCATCATTAATCTCAGCATCATGAAAATAAACATAATTAATTTACCTATTTTTAAAGCTCTCGTCTTTTTACTGTTGATTCTCAGCCCTAGTGTTAACAAGTATCTACTTAAATCATACAAATCTAGTGTCACATTATTTTTGGAGAATTCGACATTTTTGGATCAATTGGAAAGATTATTTTTAAATCATCAGCGAATTTGCAAACTCGACCGTTAGGGATCTTAGTTTCCAAATGTGCAAATACAATTTTAAATAAAATTGGCCCCAAACTTGATCCCTGTGGAACTCCACTTGTTACCCTTTTCGATTTAGATATCAAATCGTTTACTTGAATACTCATTCTTCGATTATATAAATAGTATCTAAGTAATCTAAAAATATTCGGATGAATATTCAATAAATTAATCGCATTCAAAATAGCATCAAAAGATATAGAGTCAAAAGCTTTTGAGATATCTATAAATACAATTAATGCATCTAACTTTTTCTCATCTAATGTAATTACATGTTTCTACATAGAGAGCATATTAGTAGTTGTCGACCTGTCTTTCGTAAAGCCGTGTTGGCATATATCAAAATCAGCCGGCAACATACGTTCTAAATGATCTAGTATCAATCGTTCTATTATCTTAAAAAACGAAGGGATAATATAGATTAATCTATAATCACTGGCACACGTTGGCTTACTTACTTTTGGCAAAGGTTTAGCTACTATCGTTAGTATATCGATTGGTAATTTCCCATTCTTTAAAATTCTATTTATAAAATTGCAGAGCGCATTCATAAAATTTAAAGGTAATTGAAGTAGGTTATCAATCGATATACCAAGGTGATCTTTTTGTTTTTTTGATTTTATTTTTAACATTAATTCTATCAATGCATCACTGTCAATAACAAGTCCTAGATCCTGGTTTCCCGAAGGATCAGGTAATCAATGAAATTGCTTTTAGTCTGTGGATTACATAACAAGTTGCCAAATACGTCATCCAATTCACAGAGAAATTCATAATGAGTTTTACCCACAGGTGATATAAGCTTTAATTTTTCCTTATATTTACTGTAGTCTGTGAGGAGTTTGTATCCTAGTCTAGGATTACTCTTCAGTTTGGCCAAAATAATTCTCTCTGATCTTTGACGGATTATCAGCAGTGATGAATTAATTTCTTTATCGATCAAATCTAACCTCATTTTTTAATACTATTGATAAGACTACATTTCATTATATTATCTCGTTTGATTCTTAGCTTACATAACTTCCTATTGATTCGCTTTGGTATAACATCCGTAAATGTAGATGCCCTAAATATATCAGATAATAACAATGAAACAGAGGAATCAAATTCGCCATTGTTCATGATAAAAAACATTCATAATCAATAGATAGGCTTAATTCTCTAAAAAGATTCCAGTTGATTCTGGAACATTGCACGTGTGCACTTTCAAAATTAGGTTTCTGTGCTTTGCTACTGGAAAGGTTCCATTGAAAAATAATTTGTTTATGATCCAATTCTTTGAAATAATTTACTTCATCATAACTATTTGCTTGATACACTCCGTGTACAATGACGTAACTGAGATTGTCCTCACATTTTCTGGTGAGGGGAGACCAATAGTTCAGAAGCACTCGTCATAAGCAAATGTCATTATGAATGACAAAATTAGAAATCCAAATGACGAATGTACGTGTTAAATTTAAATTCAAACCACTCAGGCTGTACTCAAGATAGACATATTAATAACAGTTATTGGCATAAAATTAAATAGGTGTCCGTCACCACGTGCATGTGTTTGTGAATGAATAACTAAAAATATGCAGTTAAATATAATTAATACACATGTTCGTACATCTAAATAAAACTGCAGTCAATAGACATTAATTTACCCTTTGCACGCGTCAGACTAATTATTAATTCAAAATATTTGAAATGCTGTATTATTATGATGATCTCAAGTGGTAGGGTTTGGTTGCAATACACAAAATTAAGCGATCAAATCCATAAGAATTTTAACATCAAACGAGTAGTTGGAGGTAAAATTTCGGAAGACTACATTCTCAATTATAGATTAGCCTTTAATTGAATAATAAGCCCACTAAGAAGTCAATCTTAATTCGATGTTCTTAATCTTTTAAAAGAGCCATTTCCAGTTTCCAATTCATGCAATCATATTTTCCTGCCTCCTATTAGTTAATGCTGTATTCCAAATCGAACCTAAATATTTTTCAACAGCTTTTTCATTCATAATATCATCTCTAGATATAATCTCGATAGATTCTCTAATCAATCTCATCACCCGATTACGATTACATATTTCTATGCGTTGGCAATCATCCCAGTTTATAATGTGTGCGGTCTTCACTACATGACGAGCAAGATCATATTTAGCAATATGTCCATACTTACACGCAGTTTAATGTTCACTTCTTCTTACCTAGATTGGACGCGTAATCTCACCAACACACATGAGACTGCAATCATTGTAAGTTATTTCATATACTCCTGACGTTTCCAAGGGTGCAATCTTTTGTTTTTGGTTAGAGAGTATATTGCCTAGAGTAAGGTATTGTTTTAAAACGGTCCTTATATTGTATTTTAAAGTTATTGATTTCATTTTCCTACTTAATATAAAGTCCGGTAATACCTTGAACTAACGCTCTTCCTTCCCTTTATCCGCTTTTCTGTACCTCAAATTAGGATTTAATTTTTTTCACGACATCCATCTTTGTTGCATCTAATAAACGAAGAGGATAATCTTTAACCTTGAATATATCGCGTAGTCCACTTAATTCTAACTTCCATTGCTTGATATCTGTTTATCTGAGGCTTATAAATGTTAATCACTTTAGGATACCAATTTTCATACGATTTGGGTGAGTGGACTTGAAATTAAGAAGGATTCCGTAATAAGTATCCTTCATATAAATATTTCTTTCTAATGTCTGACCATTTCTAATTAATTTGACATCCAAAAATGGTAATTCATTAGATGATTCGCTTTCCAGATTAAATGTAAGTTCGCTCGTTCGATTAGCTAAATTTGAGAAATTTACCATCCCATTATCACCATGGTTTCTGATCATTATTATATCATCCAAGAAACGTAGGTACAATTTTGGTATCAGTGTAGTGTTATCTAAGAAATTATTTTCTAAGTAATGCTTGATATGGACCGGCAGATGTTGTCCCATTGGAACACCTCGAATTTGTTTATTAAATTCTTTCCAAAAAACTTAAAATAAGTGGAGGAAATACATATGCACATCATCTCCAAGATGTGCCCAATCGTCATTTTTCTTCATTCTAATATTAAGTGTTGATCAACTCTAAAACGTCGAAAATAATCCAAGGCCTCAGGTACGGGTATATTCGTGTACATAGATACTACATATAAGCTTACAAGTCTAGTTTTGTCATCGAGTACACATTTTTCAACAAATGATATGAGTTTAACAGGGTATGTTCTAGGAAATAGGAATATTTTCTTATTCAATGACACAAAAACTTTTATGTTGAGACATTCACAATAATTCGTAATTGATAACCAGCCTGGTGAACTTTAACTAAACCATACGCTCTGGGTGCAATTGTTTCACTTTGTATGAGAGTATTTCCATGTGTCTAATCAAATTCATCACTAGCTATCATATTATTGATTAATTATTTTACTTGCTTTTATAACACATTCGTTGCGTCTTTAGTTATTTTAGTGTATAGTTGAGTATTACTTAACCGTTCTTACATTTTATTAATATAATCTGATTGATTCATTAGAACTGTAGATCATCCTTTATCCGCTTTTAGATGTACAGCCTTATTTGATACGAAATACTTTCTGAGACGTTTAATTACATAGTTCGGCTTAACTGAATATTTCTAGTTATGTGTGCACATACACATGCACATGCCTGACGTGCACCTATTTAATGTTATGCCGATAATAATTTCATCATTCATAATGGCAAGTGCTTATGACGAGCGTTTCCGAATTATTGGTCTCTACCCACCAGAAAATGTGAGGGCTGTAGCAATAACCACCTTTGAGACTAAGAATTCATCAAGGGTCTTATATATGGGGATGGCATTAATTCAACAGAATTTCCTCGTAGAAGCACCCACATTAGGATGAAGCAGTCAGCACAATGATGGAAGCAGACTTCGAGCTGAATTGAACATAAAATTATTAATATTTGTAAATTATTTTACTAAATCGATGCACTTCATCCGGGCAAAATACTATAAATATTTGATTAAAAATATAGCATGTGTGGAAAATTTATAAATGGCTTCTGATGGCTTGGAAACGTTAATTCAAAGGCTGACTGCAATAGTGAACAATTTGAAAGCAGATATAGGTATAATTAAGTATCTTCTGGATGATACATTGAAAATACATACCGATAGAATACACGTGAACCACCCAATTGATATAGGTGAACACAGCAATGGCGACCGCGACGAAGAAGAATCAGAAATAAATATGCCGGCGTTTTCAGCCGAATCGACGAGTTATCTGACCGTCATCAGAATTTAATCAAATGCTGGCACCCCTCGGTGTGGAAAGTCGCCTTTGTGGTTCGAAATATTTGAAGCATCAGTTCGAGTACAAGAGGAGTTGACCGGACAGTAGCAGTCCAATTGGAAATTCCGGTCGACCTGAGGTATGAAGAATATAAAATACGAGTGTTGGATAACTTCAGAGCCAGATCTCAGGATGTGTTTTCTGAATTGTTCAGTCTCAATACATTACTGGGAGAGATGCCCCTTGATACCATGGCACACAAAAAAAACTGTGGTTCTCCAAGCTAACTGATTCTGTACCCGGGTTGCAATTGCATGAGGCCATCATGTTTATGCTGCATGATCCCACCAGGTACGGTGCAATATCCAGCGCACACAGAGGCCTGGAAGAAAGATTTCAGGCTCTTCAAAGTTCGGCCATGATGGCAAACAATGCGGCAGCTGCAACTCCACGTATGGGTCCGCTTAAAACATTTGGGAGGAGCAACGCACATTACTGGAATTCTTCGCGGTATAGTCAGCAAGTCCGCGACAGACGGCAACAGCCAGTGGCGTGGAAGCAAAATAAATATATAAGGACACTAGCTTCGTCGAATATACCCTCTGAGCGTCAGCAAAACTGGTATTGTTCTCTTAGAAAACGGTCATTTCAATGGGGAAATAGGGTTCACAATCTCATAAATAAAGCTAGTCGAGATCAGGCGAAAATATTAATCCTTTGGAGGCTTCGATGGGTAGATCGAGTGAAGACCAGTAGAACAGCTTAAAAGGTGTTCAGAATCAGATAGCTTTTATAGAAAATGAAGTATGAAAAACGTTGCCACATGTAAGGATTTTTATTAAAGTAAAATTTTTAGCACTCTTCAACGGAAAGCCAGTAATAACGCAATTAATACGGGAGCCGATGTGTTGGTATTACCAATGACGGCCATTAAACAACGCAAAAACCTGTGAGAGCAAATTTGTGTCAAGCATCGGGCGCGTCGATGGTGACTGCGGGAGAATGGGACACGAAATTATTAATAAATGAAAATATCTATCATATGTCTTTTGTTGTAACAAATACGCCAACACCCTTATTAAGATTTGATTTCATTAGAATATGGGTTAAGACGATAGACTGTCAAAGTAAGCGTATATGCATATCGACTTCTGAAAGCATAAATTCTATAAAGTCTATATGTACTCCTAAGGTGCAGGAGGAGACCAGTGGTATGTTCGGGTTTTCAAAGAATCTTTAAGCCAAATAGAGCAATATAATCTAAATGCCTGATTGCAGCGAACGTCCAGAGTCGACGGTTGACCAGTTTTAACTATGGCTATAACTAAATGAAGGTTACGAACCACCAAAATTATATTGTGCTCTTCCAAAGAAATTAGCTGCTGCGACTCGAGTAACCCAATAAATGATAGAGACCGGCGTTCTTGCACCCTCTTTATTTGTTTTTCGAGCTCCAATGATTTACGGTACGAAAATGGATGGTTCGCTTCGACCAGCGGCTGATTTCTGGCAATTAAACTCGGTGAGTAAACCTGATCCTGATACCATGCCGGCTCTGTGTGATCTGTTCCTACAGCTAGCGAGAGGCAAATGGTTTGCTGTGCTTGATCTTAAACAGGGATTTTGGAAAATAGGCGTGCGGCCTGAAGACCGATGAAAGTTAGCGGTGCAGGTACTCCAAGGTCATTTCTAGTACAATCGGGTACCATTTGGATTTAAAAACGCATCGAAGGTGTTCCAAAGAAGGATGGACTCATTCGTGTCTGACTTAACTTGTACAACATCTTAAGTAGACAATTTTATTATATGGGTCACAACTGAACACACATTACGTGTTAGGCTGCAGATAATGTTGGCCAAAGCTGTAGAATGGCGATTATATTTTAATCCAAAAAAGTTCAGATAGTTCGGGAAGTGTGGTTTCTGTGTCACTCAGTCTCAGCTGAGGGATGTATGCCATTAGATTTGAATGTACAGCCTATGAAGGCATGTCCTGTACCTACTGCTAGAAAACAATTGCGCCGGTTTTTTGGTGTGGTGAATTTTTATAGAACATATCTCACAGGGATGGCGGTTACGCAGCATCCCTTGTCTAAGTTAATTAGTGCCAAGATACCGTTTTGTTGGACGGAGGAGGCTCAAAAAGCGTTTATGCTATGCAAGCAGAAATTAATAGACGCAACTACTTTCACCTTCCCGTAGGTAATATGTCATTTGTTACAGACGCGTCAGATATTGGGATAGGAGTGGTGTTACAAGCTGACGGACGTACTGCGCAATATATAAATCGCATATTAACTAAGGCGTAACAGAACTATACCGTAACAGAAAAAGAATTACTTGCCGTACAAGTTTAGGTATTTATTCATCGCTGGACACATCAAAGTCTTTACCGACCACAAAGCGCTAGTACATTCGAGATCACTGAATATTGGTAAGAAACGAGTATACCAAGCCTTTGAAGAGCTGCAAGAATATGATGTATCAATTCATCATAGAGCCAGGATCAAGAATGCGGCAGCCGACGCACTGAGCAGAATTTCCGCTGTGTGAGTTTTGCCACTTATCAAAATCTCTAATTAACAGGGAAAAAATGCCACATGCCAAGAAATAGCAAATCAATTTAAAAAACGGTACAGTGGTGTCCGCATCATACAAAACGTTGAGTCTGCAAAACGGCCTGTTGTAGCGGAACGAAGGACAAATGGTACAGTGGTTTGTGCCGGAGTCTATAACAACAGAATTGATGGCCTTTTGGCATGAAACGTTGGGCCATCCTGGCGCCGGGCGATTCATTGAGACATTGTAGTCACGATTGTATTGGCCTGGCCTGTCCAAAACAATCGTATCTGTTGTCAGCAGTGCATTACATGTCAACGTTGTAAGCCACAAAAAAGGAGAAAAGGTCACTCAAATTGCGTTTAATGCCACTGCACGGAACGAGTTTCTGCATATTGACCTGGTAGGTTCACTGCCGGTAGCTTGTGGCGGAGTGTCCTGCGTGTTTTCCATGGTCGATATGTTTTTCGGATGGGTCGAGTTTGTACCACTGAAAAAGATCACAACAGACAAAATTATAACATGCTTAGAATAATGCTGGCTCAGTTGATTTGGTGCATCACAAATTATTGTTACCGACCATGGTGCACATTTCGAGTCGAGAGAATTTAATCAGTGGTGCAAAGACCTTGACATAAAGCATTCCCGCGCAGCCACTTATCACCCACAGACCAAAACGACGGCTGAGCGAGCACACTGGACGATGAAAGATGTACTGCGATGTTGGTGTCACGAGAGCCCGGGAACGTGGAGAGACAAATTACATTAGGTCGAGCGGGCCATGCGCTTTACAATATCAAAAGCTACAGGATTCGCTCTAATGATCATACTCTATGGAGGGCATACTAGACTGCGAGGTGAACCCGTAATCCAAGGATCCCATGAGCACTACATCAAAGCGGATATTCAGGAGCGACTAAAAAAGTTAACTGAATATGTAGGCGTCACACATCGACAAGGCTATGCCAGGCAACCTACACGCACTCGCTTAATAGTCGCGGACTATGTCATGATCAGGGAGGTCGAGCCTATGGCACTGCAAGCTTTGAATGATGGGCCGTATCGCGTAAACAGGGTGGACTCATAGTAAAATAAAGTTATTTTTAACATACTCGATGGGCCACAAGTTGTCCCACTAGAACGTTTAAGCAGGGTGCCAATGCCGATTCTTGAGGGGGAGATGTAGCAGTCAGCACAATGATGGAAGCAGACTTCGAGCTATAGTGAAAATAAAATAATTAATAATTGTAAATTTTTTTTACTAAATCGATGTCCTTTATTCGAACAAAATATTATATATACTTGATTAAAAATAAAGCATGTGTGTAAAATCTATAAATGGCGTCTGATTGGTTGGAAACGTTGATTCAAGGGATGACTGCATGAATGAAGAACTTGACTGCAGAATTAGGTATAACTAAGTCTCGTCTGGATGATACATTTATAATACATACAGATGGAATCCACGTGAACCACCCAACCGATATAGTTGGACGCAACAAGGGCAATGTCATTTAAGTCATTGTACATGAAGTTCATAAAACAAAAAGTCTAACGCATGCAAACGGTAAATTCTTATATATATATATATATATATATATATATATATATATATATATATATCCATATAGTGTTTTTACATTGTACAGTTGCAAATAATGTCTCACACATGAGCTCACATTGCCTATTTTTGTATGACCAGCTACTTATAGCTAACGTTTTGTTTAGCAACACTATGTAGTAATCGGCTCCATATCATGGTGCAGGCCACTTTCAGTGCATGTCTCAACTTTATCAGTTGCACATTGTACACTCTACGAATATTATGACAACAGCATCGCGCACATACTAGCCCTTTTGGTCTTATTCGAACTCATTGACTGCGATCCAGCCTGCCCAGGTTTCAACTTAAAGCTGGCAACTTCAGTGGAAATTTACCCGGCAATCCTCACGCTGCGGCTCTCAAAACCTCACACTGCTCTAGTTCGCTTTACGCTGTATGACTGGCCGCTTCATCTAATAATATTTGAGGCATTTCATAGTGGTTATTTGGCATCATTTTGTTGTTGAAGCAACCAACAAGCATGCTCCAACCCAGCATTTAATGTACATTTTTTAATTTTTAATTAATAACTAATTGCAACGCGCGCGGTTCGAAATGGCTCCAATTTTGTCGCATTCTGATATTGAAAAAATTGTTATGGATCTCCAGAACTCAGTGAAGGTATTGAAAGAAGACAACAACTATTTAAAAAATGAAGTGTCCATATTGAAGAATGAGGCTGTTGTGAATGCGATGAAATTGGAACAGGCAGTTAAAAATAATGAGACTTTAAGCGTGCGTATAGTTGAACTGAATGAAGCGTTAAACATTAAATTAGACAAAATACAAATTGATGTTCAGCCTTGGATTGAATTGGCTGCTATAACAGTGGAAAGTGATACGCCTGTTAAAAATAAATCATCTGGCGAAGAAATATTGAATATATTGGCGAACGAAGTATCAGCGAGAAACAGCAAGCAAGATCAACTAGTATTATTTAATCTTGCTGAAAATGCTGAGGTTAATGATGTCCAGAAATTAAATGCGTTAATAAAAGAAGAGACGCATGCGGATATTGCAAAATGCTTTAGGGTGGGTAAACGATCGGATCGTCCAAGGCCAGTTATTGTAAAATTATCAAAACGCCCAACAAATATGCAAATTGAGTCCATCAACAAAAAGAAAGATGAGAGTCTGAGTTTTCGCAGCATTTTTATTGGTCGGGACAAAACGTTTCTCCAACGAAAGTTGGCTAAAGCAAAAAAGTTAATAAACAACCAGGAACGGAAGCTGCTAACCCCTGATCAAGCAACCTCTGAGACCGCAACATCAAAAAACGATGTATCATTAATAAATGTTGTGGACAGCGGGGGGAGAGGAAGAATGGCCTCAAAACCTGGGAAACGCATAATAAAGAAGCCAACAAAGCTGAATCAGTAAAAGTTGATTATTGTTTAGATAAGTCGTGTTCCACATTTACCTTATTTTATGCTAACTTTCGAAGTGTTAGGAACAAAAACTTTTTGCTTTGTAATTTTATAAGAAGTAATGATTTGATTTTATAATTTTATCTGAAACCTGGCTTAATAATGACATAGAAAACCACGAATTTGATATTCCTCACTATTCTTTATTTAGAAAAGACAGATCGCTGGATAAAAGAGGTGGAGGAGTACTCATTTATAATAAATCTGTATTTAAGGCGAAAATTCTACATACTAGTGATGATAATGCTATCATTGATTTCTTATCTATACAATTTGATAATCTGATCTTAACAGCGGTTTATAGACCGCCGTATGCTACTTTATTTGATGATCAAACATTTACCAATTCTTTTCAATCTATCTTTGACTGCCATGGCTATAATGTAGTGGTAGGTGACTTTAATAAGTTACAGGACTGTGAAATAACCAACTTTTTTTATAACCATGATCTCAAGCAGATTATAAATGAATCAACTAGAGGTTCGCAATGCTTAGATCATGTATACTTAGAAACTGAAATGGTGAAATCGTACAGTTATGATGTTGTTAATTATTTCAAAGAATTGGATCACAAACAAATTATTCTACAATGGAACATCTTGAGTAGCAAAACACAGAAACTAAATTTTGAAAATGCACATGTGCACTGTTCCAGAATCAACTGGAATCTATTTAGAGAATTAAGCTTACTGATTGATTACGGAAGTTTTTATTTCTTGAACACTGACGAGTTTGTTTCTTCTGTTTCATCGTTATTATCTATTTTATTTCAGGCATCTACGTTTACGGACATTATACCGAAACGAATTAATAGGAAATTGTGTAAACTAAGAATTAAACGAGATAATATAATAAAGTGTAGTCTTATCAATAGTATTAAACAAATGAGGTTAGATCTCATTGATAACGAAATTAATTCATCACTGCTGATAATTCGGCAAAGATCAGAACGAATTATTTTGGCCAAAATGAAGAGTAATCCTAGACTAGGATACAAACTCCTCACAGATTATAGTAAATATAAGGAAAAGTTAAAGCTTATATTACCTGTGGATAAAACTGAGCACGAATTTCTCTGTGAATTGGATGATGTTTTTGGCAATTTGATATGTTGTAGGGGTACTTTTCGCTGTTGCTATCTCGTTCCTGATTTTGTACCCCTACTACTTATCAATGGTTGCTATTATTACTACCCGAGCACTCAATCAGTCTGTTCCTTTTCAGATGGTTAATATTAGAAGGCCGAAGAAAGGTTTCATGTATATATTACACACAATGTAGCACATAAATATAATTCACTGTTAATCCGAATTGAAGGAGTTGGTTGGCAATAATACAGATTTTTTAATGTAAAATTATATCTTAAACACTATTCACAGTTAGTCAAAATTGAATATATGTTTGTCAGCTGTAAAAATAGTTTTTATGCAAAAATATGATTTAAATGCCGTTCACAATTAAACTAAATTGTCCGTCTTCTAGACGGCAAAAATAAAAGTGATTTATGTCTATAAAGCGAAATGTTTAGCACAAATGTCTGGATTGGCATGAATATAGTCATATGATTGAAAATACATGATAATATGAACATAGTAAAATGATTTATGTTTATAAAGTAAAATGTTTTATACACAAGTGGTTATTGTTACACAAATGTCTGGATTGTAATGAGTAGTCAGACGATTAAAGATACATGATAATATGAGTCTAGTAAAATTATTTATGTTTATAAAGGAACATGTTTTGTGTAAACCGTTTAACGACTTTTATGACAAAAACTCAAAGAATACATGATGATGTTGATGGGGTTAACCTTGAAAGTTATCACTAAAATTGACCATGGAAACCGTTTAAAATTTAAATGACAAACAACTCACAAATTTATCGTTCTTTGCTTTCTTTAGTAAACAATCAATCATTTTCATAGTAATGAATAATATAATAAAGTGAGATAAATTCACTGTGATACAATAGTCCACCGCGTGATCCTCTCGGATCGCGCGCGGTTCTGTCTATTTTATAAAAACACTATTAATTACAAATAAAATTGCAGTTCAAGAAATATCGATTAAAACTGCTTGAGACTAAAAGAGATTGTTTCTAAAATCACAGCTAAGAGAAATATTGTTTAAGGACAGAGTTAGAATATTTGACCTTAAAGAGCACAGTGTTTGTAAAAATTGACCTTCGTTGGGTTGTAACACGGAGCCGCGTGTTACATACACCCCCCCGACAGTGAAAATTAGTACACAATGAAGGGGGCTAACCTTACAGTAAATTTTATTGCTCTTTCATGCCGTATAACGACTGATTTTGGTTCTGTCAACACTGATACTGGCTCCTCTATTTCTCGCGTTCTTGGACGGATGGTTAGGTCGAAGTGTTCGAGAAAGTCACGTCCAATGATGTTTCATGTCGTGTTGTCGATGATGAACGGATATTTGAAACATCATTTTGAGTTGGAGAACGAGATTGTGTGTACTCGTACCCCAAACGTCGCTATGTTGGAGCCATTCGCGCAGGTCAGACTGTTGGTGTCGACTGGGTGGGTTGGTTCGAGATAATTGTGGCGTAGTGAGCTTACATCTGATCCAGTGTCTATGACAATTCATTCGCCAGAGATTGCGTCACGGATGAGAAAGTATGTTGATAGTGGCAACCGGCGATGAGATTGATTGCTGGCATTTGGGCGTTTGAAGCATGACTTAATTGGAGCCGTCGCTGTAAAGACAATAGTTTGATTGCGCTCTACCGCGAAGGCAACGTGCTTCGAGCCATCAGACGTGGAGCGGCCAACAATCTTGGGGTGCTCAGCCTCTGCTGCCGCCGAGGAGGCTGACCCCACCCGTCTTCCGAACCTTCCATGGGCGGATCCTCCTGAGTTGTTGAGGGTGACCGCGCCCATTTGAACGTCGCGTCTGTGTGCGGGTATGTGCAGACGTTTCCGAGGCAATAACGTGTGTAGTGGCCTTCATTGAAAGTGCTTGAATTTCTCAAAATCTAGCTGTTTATTAATTCCTTACTGGCTGTGAGTTCGACGAACCGGGGCACCATAATGTAGGGGTACTTTTCGCTGTTGCTATCTCGTTCCTGATTTTGTACCCCTACTACTTATCAATGGTTGCTATTATTACTACCCGAGCACCCAATCAGTCTGTTCCTTTTCAGATGGTTAATATTAGAAGGCCGAAGAAAGGTTTCATGTATATATTACACACAATGTAGCACATAAATATAATTCACTGTTAATCCGAATTGAAGGAGTTGGTTGGCAATAATACAGATTTTTTAATGTAAAATTATATCTTAAACACTATTCACAGTTAGTCAAAATTGAATATATGTTTGTCAGCTGTAAAAATAGTTTTTATGCAAAAATATGATTTAAATACCGTTCACAATTAAACTAAATTGTCCGTCTTCTAGACGGCAAAAATAAAAGTGATTTATGTCTATAAAGCGAAATGTTTAGCACAAATGTCTGGATTGGCATGAATATAGTCATATGATTGAAAATACATGATAATATGAACATAGTAAAATGATTTATGTTTATAAAGTAAAATGTTTTATACACAAGTGGTTATTGTTACACAAATGTCTGGATTGTAATGAGTAGTCAGACGATTAAAGATACATGATAATATGAGTCTAGTAAAATTATTTATGTTTATAAAGGAACATGTTTTGTGTAAACCGTTTAACGACTTTTATGACAAAAACTCAAAGAATACATGATGATGTTGATGGGGTTAACCTTGAAAGTTATCACTAAAATTGACCATGGAAACCGTTTAAAATTTAAATGACAAACAACTCACAAATTTATCGTTCTTTGCTTTCTTTAGTAAACAATCAATCATTTTCATAGTAATGAATAATATAATAAAGTGAGATAAATTCACTGTGATACAATAGTCCACCGCGTGATCCTCTCGGATCGCGCGCGGTTCTGTCTATTTTATAAAAACACTATTAATTACAAATAAAATTGCAGTTCAAGAAATATCGATTAAAACTGCTTGAGACTAAGAGATTGTTCCTAAAATCACAGCTAAGAGAAATAGTGTTTAAGGACAGAGTTAGAATATTTGACCTTAAAGAGCACAGCGTTTGTAAAATTTGACCTTCGTTGGGTTGTAACACGGAGCCGCGTGTTACAATGTAATCCACAGAATGAAAGAAATCTTATGGAAATACCTGATCCTTTGGGAGACCAGGAATCAGGACTTGTTATTGACAGTGATGAATTGATAGATTGATGTTAAAAATCAAATCAAAAAAACAAAAAGATCACCTTGGTATTTCGATTGATAATCTGATTCAATTACCCTTAACATTTAGGAATGTGCTCTGCAACTTTATAAATAGAATTTTGAAGAATGGGAAATTACCAATCGATATATTAACGATAGTAGCAAAGCCGTTGCCAAAAGTTAGTAAGCCAACGTGCGCCAGTGATTATAGATTAATCTCTATTATCCCTTCGTTTTTGAAGATAATAGAACGATTGATACTAGATCATTTAGAACGTATGTTACCGGCTGATTTTGACCTATGTCAACATGGCTTTACGAAAGGTAGATCGACAACTACTAATATGCTTTCCATGTGGAAACATGTAATCACATTAGACGAGAATAAGTTAGATGCATTAATTGTATTTATAGATATCTCAAAAGCTTTTGACTCTATATCTTTTGATGCTATTTTGAATGCGATTAGT
The DNA here is from genome assembly GCA_029291075.1 of Eudiplozoon nipponicum. Lineage (NCBI taxonomy): Eukaryota > Metazoa > Platyhelminthes > Monogenea > Mazocraeidea > Diplozoidae > Eudiplozoon > Eudiplozoon nipponicum. The sequence continues at coordinate 83,598 of JAQBSW010000415.1, forward strand.
TTGTTGAATATTGATCCGAATATTTTTAGATTACTTAAATACTATCTATATAATCGACGAATGAGTATTCAAGTAAACGATTTGATATCAAAATCGAAACGAGTAACGAGTGGAGTTCCACAGGGATCAAGCTTGGGGCCAATTTTATTTAAAATTGTATTTGCAAATTTGGAAACTAAGATCCTTAACGGTCGAGTTTGCAAATTCGCTGATGATTTAAAAATAATCTTCCCAATTGATCCAAAGAATGTCGAATTCTCCAAAAATAATGTGACATTAGATTTGTATGATTTGAGTAAATATTTGATCACACTAGGGCTGAGAATAAACAATAAAAAGACGAAAGCTTTAAAAATAGGGAACAGAACAAACTTTCATTATGTTTATTTTCATGATGCTGTTATTAATGATGTGTTTGAGATTAAACTTATGCAAGAAATTAAGGATTTAGGCATAACTATTCAATGTACAGCTTCTGCTGAGAGACATATTGAAAGTATAGTAGGCAGTGCCAAGAAAAGATGGGCACTAATAAATCGAAATATCTTATCAAATGATATAAAACTTCAAATGTATATAATATGGATTAGACCGGTACTAGAATATGCTGTCGCTACTTGGAATCCATTAAAAAAGGGTTTGTCTAATAAGATAGAAGCTGTACAAAGAAAGGTTGTGAAACATATTAGTCCTATTTCTTGCACTATATACGCCTCTAGATTACAGTTTGTGTCATTGCAATCTCTGTGGTTTCGGAGGATGTGTTATTGTATAAAAGTTTTCCATTTGAACCAGTGGACTGGTGCCTATATGACTCCGATAAGAAAGAGTCATGAAGTTGGAACTAGATCTGGACATTTGGCAATATCTCCTCCTTTGGTGGGGAATGTAGCGAGCAAGTTATTCTCTTTCTCGAAAATCTACAAAATTTATAACCTATTACCCAAGGGGCTTAGAGAAATGCCTCCATCTAAGATGTCTTTTAAAACTTTATCTACTGAACTTGAAAAAGTCTGCAATCCTGCTGATATTTTTTATTTTTTTGATTATGATAATACTTTCTCATGGTTGAATAAAAGACAAGGATAATTATTATCGGAAACAGATTTTCTTGAGATTTTTATTTCCAAGTTTTGTATTATTATAATTGAAATGTTATGCACTATTTCTTCAAATTAGTTAACATTACATACAATCAATTGCTAGTCATGGTTCTCAATTTTTGCATAATGTTACACTCGAATTATACCTTAATTGTTCCTAATTTGATGATGTATATATTATTCTTTTCAGTCGAACTTTCTGATATTGATATATTGTATTGTACAACTAGTGAGATATACCTATCTACATGATATTAATTGCACAATTATTGTGATGTGATAATTTTTTATTATATATTGTACAATTTCCAATTTTATTATTTGATGGAATATGTGTGGTTTGAATCCAAATAAAGATATTCTATTCTATTCTATGAGCAGTAGAATAACCAGTTGCTTAGGTGGGTTCAAACTCTGCTCTACATAACCTATGAAGCCTCGCCTAGAGAATTTTTTTTTCTTTCGAAGAGAAAAGTAATATAACGGCTCAGAATAATTCGCCGAGATATTGCCTAAATGAAACTCATATGTCATTTATGCAGCACCAAATAAAACTAGCGAAATATAGAGTTAACCTGTGGCATGCGAACTTACGCTTGTAAAACAATACAAGAACGGTGCATTTACCACGCATCATTCACACGCTTGACATTTCCGTCTTGTGTGCTACGCGTGATTGCTGTCGCTCTCTCTACTTGATAGTTTGCCTACACTGAATTCTGGACTTGCGTTTATCACGCTGTTTCACCTAGTCACTTGGACTCCAGTCACACAAATCTTCTTGTTGCTGTACAACTTGTCATACGTGATCGAATATCTTATAATCGCAATTCTACGTGTCCCAGCCATCACGATGTTGTCGCAGATATTCAACAAGACAATTTTGAGCCTTAAAAGAGCAATTCAACCCTCGGGTTTCGACAACTCTACTTATACCGGTGAATCTGTACAAAGAAACATCAGCCAATCAACCAGAACCGGCCTCAAGTGTCTAGGAGTAATTCTTCACATTGAGAGAGACATATTGAAAGGATAGTAGGCAGTGCCAATAAAAAATGGGCACTAATAAATAGAAATATTTTATCGAATGACATAAAATTTAAAAAGTTTATAAAATGGATTAGACTGATACTAGAAAATGCTGCCGCTCCTTGGAATCCATTAAAAAAGGGTTTGCCCAATAAGATAGAAGCTGTACAAAAAAAAGTTGTGAAAAAATTAGTCCTATCTCCTGCACTAGATTACAGTTTGTATCACTGCAACCTTTACGGTTTCGGAGGATGTGCTATTGTATAAAGGTTATTCATTTGAAACAGTTGACTGGTGCCAATATGAATCCAATAGAAAACAGTCATGCAGTTGGAACTAGATCAGGACATTTGGCAATAACTCCTCCTTTGGTGGAGAATGTTGCGAGCAAGTTATTCTCTTTTTCGAAAATTTACAAAATTTACAATCAATTGCCAAAGGGGATTAGAGAAACGCCTCCATCTAAGATGTCTTTTAAATTCTTATCTACTGAACTAGAAAAAGTCTACAACCCTGCTGATATTTTTAATTTTGATTATGATAATACTTTCTCGTGGTTGAATAAAAAAAGATTAATTGTTATCAGCAGCATAACTTCTTGAGATTCTATCTCCAAGTTTTGTATTATTAAAATTGAAATGTCAAAAGAAAAAGATGGGCACTAATAAATATAAATATCTTACCGAATGACATAAAACTTAAAATGTATATAATATAGATTAGACCAATACTAGAATATGCCGTCGCTACTTGGAATCCATTAAAAAGCGTTTGTCCAATAAGATAGAAGTTGTACCAATAAGAGTTGTGAAACAAATTAACCCTATCTCCTGCACTATATACGCCTCTAGATTACAGTTTGTATCACTGCAATCTTTGTGGTTTTGGAGGATGTGCTATTGCATAAAAGTTTTCCATTTGAACCAGTGGACTGGTGCCTATATGAATCCGATAGGAAAGAGTCATGAAGTTGGAACTAGATCTAAACATTTGGCAATACCCCCTATGTTGCGAGAAAGTAATTCTCTTTTTCGAAAATCTACAAAATTTATAACCAATTGCCAAAGGGGCTTAGAGAAACTGCCTCCATCTAAGATGTCTTTTAAATTTTTATCTACTGAACTAGAAAAAGTCTACAATCCTGCTGATATTTTTTATTTTGATTATGATAATACTTTCTCATGGTTGAATAAAAGACAAGGATAATTGTTATCGGAAACAGAATTTCTTGAGATTTTTATTTCCAAGTTTTGTATTATTAAAATTGAAATGTTATGCATTATATCATCATGTTAGTCAACAATACATACAATCACTTGCTAGTCATGGTTCTCAATTTTTTTGCATAATGTTACACTCAAATTATACCTTAATTTTTCCTATTTTGATGATGTATCTATTATTCTTTACAGCCGAACTTTCTGATATTGATATATTGTACAGTACAACTAGTGAGATATACTTATCTACATGAGACTAATTGCACATTTTTATGTGATGTGATAACTTTTTATATATTTTACATTTTCCAATTTTATTATTTGATGGAACATGTGTGGTTTGAATCCAAATAAAGATATTCTATTCTATTCTAGATTTTCTATTATATCTTCCTGTTAATCATCAATACATACAATCAATTGCTAGTCATGGTTATCATTATTTTGCATAATGCTGCATTCGAATAATACCTTAATTTTTCCTGTTTTTGATGATGAATCTATTACCCTTTACAGCCGAACTTTCTGAATTTGATATATTGTACAATACAACTAGTGAGATTTACTTATCTACATGAGACTAATTGCACATATTTATGTGATGGGATATCTTTTTTATATTGTACATTTTCCGATATTGTTATTTGATGGAACAGGTATGATTTTAATCCAAATAAAGATATTCTATTCTATTCTATTCTGTAACACTACCAAAATATTTCGGCATTTGCCAGAGAACGCAACTCCGGCTGTGATTAAGGCCACCTACATTGACTGCATCTCATTATCTACGGCCTTTAACTATTTAGTAACGGCTCACGGAATTGAATTGCAGCTGGGGTTTTTACAAACATCTACCCAAATTGCAAAATAGCTCTGTTTTTGCAAACTTTTAACACATTAGATCCAATCATATTGGATAACTATCCATTAATGCCCAATATTAGCAAATAATTTTCGTTGAAACGTAAATTATTTTTATAAACAAATGTTTTCTATATCAAATCCTAGGTAATCCATAAGCGTTTTAACGTTATTTTATTTATTGAAATGTTTCTATCCTGTTTAATTTTTTGTTTTTTGTCATGACTGAAACAATCCCGAAACCGGTTAAATTTCTGTTTGGTGGGCTCTCCGGGTAATTCGTTGAATGAATAGCCACTTAATTTATTCTCTTAATACAAATTAATCCTCATTATATGATCTTTTGATCCCAAAATTAAATAAGGTTAATGCAAAAGCGCCCAGTACGTCGCTTTGTATATGCATTCACTTAATTTTTCCCCCCAAAATTGAAATTACAATGGCTAATATTGTACGTAGGCTCTGCTGTTTCTATTTTGTCTCCTTTTAAGATTGCTGATAAATGTATATATAGGTATAACAAAAGCTCTAAACAGTTACTGTTCGTGACTGCATAGGAATTGTGCATCCGACATTCCAAGTCAAGTACAATGTATGCGAGACTACTAGAGGTAAGAGCTGCATATCTTAGTTTGCTTCCCATATATATGCAATGCAGTTTAATTCTCGCTTGTCAGATTGTCGTCGTACTCTGATGATAATCATGGAAGGTCGAAACGCATCAGTGCGTGCGACTGGTGGTAGTTTTGCTGTTGTTCAACGACTGGTTAAATACAATGGAAATAGTGTTTACTTCAAGTTCGCAAACTTGATTTAAAGAATTAAAATATTTTACAAAGTTAATGTAGAATGGAGAGTCCCTTTGGTCACTATCATAGGAGAGTCCCTGAGAAGCCAGGCTGGGATAACCAATATATATACGGATTTATATCTAACTTAAAAAAACTAAATTCCTCAGCACATTCGCTTAAAATTAATTTCTTAGGTCTTTCTGTCAGTTGCTCTGTATCCTCGCATTTAATGCTGTTATCCATTATATTAAGATAATTATTTTTAAAGCAAAGCACGTATGCTCACCGCCTCACTGATTATCACAGCTTGCCATTCTGGAAGGGAAACTTTGAAAACAAAAACGATTATTACATACAACAAGTTTGATATCCTTCCATTACTATCAATAAAAGTAATAATTAATGGTGAATTTCTTTAGTTTCTTGTCAAAATAGTACTTCGTTAAATGTCTGGCTGGACACACAATAAACCAAAACCAGGAATATGCAGTTTACGAACCACACAACTCAAATCTCAAGAAGGCTATGATAAAGTCGACAAAGACAATTAATAATCTCCAACAATGTGCATAAGAAAAATTCCAAAAAATACGACACTTAAAAGAACATTACCTTGTTTATGAAACCAGCGGTAAAGTCAAATGTCCAAAAATAAAAATTGATTTATTTTTATATGGTGCGTTATTTACTGTCTAATAAATTAATTAAACTCCGCGTACACCTTCATGATTAAGATATTTACTCATACATAACGAAGTCATTCTTCGGTTTCTTCACGTCTCTTTCAGAACGACTTTCAACAAGTTGTGCTGGTACTTCGCTAGATTTCAGTTTCACATTTCGTCGATCTCTTACTTCCGTTGTCTTGGATTTATTCTTCAATTCATTTGCACATTTGCCTGACTCTTTTTCTTTCTCATATATTACCATTTGTTCCCACCCACATATTCAAATGACAACCCAGAATGTATATAAGTGAAAGATTGTAGAGAGAAGTTTCGTATTCTCGAAATATACCGAATGTTGGTTGGACAATAAAATTATGAAAATTAATTAACGAAAGAAAAAGAAAGACATAAAAGGACTTTATTAATTGTTCAATTCACTAAGAACAGTAAATGGGCAGTTAAAGGAAGAATATTAAGTGATCTGTTGTGATTAACACAGAATGAATTCCAGTTGTTTTGTTCCTTGAAAATATTTTCATAAATCTAATTTTACAATTATTTCATACTTTTAAAGGATGAATATATCACCTTGTCTGCCTAATTCCAACTTCCTATGATTTATGTCTTTAAATCTAAGAACCCTTATAGTTAAGGTATCGATTTTTATACGATACGGCTGATTTTATTTTGAATTAAGAAAGATTCTCGAGTAATTATCTTTCCAATTACTGAATATTTCGAATTGTGGAAAAAATTGCACAACTACAGCGCTGCGCAAGGAACAATGACATTTTTGCTAACTTATTTCATTTTGACAAAGTAATAGTGCTCATGCGGTCGCGCGTTCTGTGTGATAACAAGAAAGGATAAATCGACTGTTGCACTAACTAATGAAAGTACCTTTTATCCAAGGCCTAAATGTTAACCAGTAAAATTTTATGCAAACGTTATTCGTAGTGTACAAGGATAATCTTTATTTGGAATGATAAAAGGTAGACTGAGGCTTAATGAATCAAATTCACAGACCGTGTATGCTCGTATTGCGAATCCACTTCCACTACAGGGTTTCAAAACAATGATAATCATGCATACGAACAAAAATGGAAACACAACATTTGTTTTCGAAAACCAGAGGATACTTCAAATTTCCGCAGTATAAATTGCTAGTCAATTTCCTTTCTACGATTGGCGTAGTCTCTTCTCGTTCGTTTTTGCATCATTCTTTTCGATCGTATTTTTTCGAGGTTACCTCAGTTTCGCTTGATGTTTGTCTTTCTAGCTTAGGCATCGTTTACTTTCTCGCCACCATAATCTTCTAGCCAAATGTAGTCTTGGTTTCCTGGCCCATCAACTGGTCTTGCCTATCAGTCTCTGTCCATTCAGACTAACTGTGGTAAGTAGTTCTCCAAAACTACGCGTTCCTATGTATTGTTTATTTCAGTGACCTAATTTTTGTCAGTCATTGGCTTTACTGTAAACGGTTCGTTATAAGATGAAGTCAAGTAACTTTTCCATCAACTTTAGACATCTCTACGTCTATGTGTACATGCATTAGCCGACCTGCGCATACCTTTTAAAATTATTCCTCATTCTTGGTTAAACGTCAAACCTTGCATTTTTGTCATCTTGCATATGCACTTACCCGCAATCGTATGTCATAAGACATACCCGACCATACGTTTTGTTATGAGATAGGCATGATCGCAGCTTTGTTGTAAATGTGCCAAAACTCATGTAGCTGTTGAATTACATTTTACTCGTAAATCCAAAGGTAAATATAGTCTAAGTCGGCTCCTCGATATTTCACAAAGTAATCACATCATTCTCAAGCCTGTTGGAATAAACGGATTTCTTAGCCAATTATACCGCTAAACGATTAATTATTTTCGCTTCGATTAACTGCTGTATTAAATTGTCTGTCGAATTATCTGTATCAATTAACGATCCTAGATCTGCCTAATTGAGTCTACTGAGCGCGTCTACCACCAATTTATCCCTCTCGGAATTATGAGAGACTGTTAAGTCGAGCTCTGTTAATTGGGCTATCTGAGAGTTCACTCTATGATGTTTATTCAGCCTTGTGGTTTTATTGCAGATATTTGTAAATTGTTCGGTGTCTGTCAAGGTCTTGAAGTGATGACTATCTAATCAATGCTCAAATTACAACACTGTGTTACATACCGCGAGTAGTTATTTATCGGGGGTCATATCGTCTTTCACAACCTGAAGCGTACGAATGTAACACAATCGGCCTAAATATGCCAATTGTTTCTAATGAATGACGGCCTCTGTTGTTACATCGGAGCATCTGTGAGTAGCTCAAACAGTTTAGCCTAGTCGATTTCGTTCAACATGTCCTTAGCCCCTTGGAATTTTATCGTGGCCAGGACTTCTTGACAGTGCTCCTCTCCCAAATTAGATATTGAATCAGAGATTCAGAAATCACGGTCGAACCCTGTATGAACGGAAGAAAACAGATAATCATCTCTAAAATCTTACGCCGCTGGCGTACTTTTCCTTCACATTTTTACTTGCTTGGACCTTATTCTTTAAGGGTTTGATTCTGTCTTGCTGCTTAGCCGCCGATTTTGCTTTTTTGCAGGTTTTACTATCAGCTCGGTCAAAACCGTTTCCAAATGCGCACGCTATTCTTAGCCATATCCGCTGTTGTTAATGATATCATGATATTAACGGTTCTGAACGACTACTTCTGCAAAACGCTGGAGTGTCAGGCTTGCCTCTTTCAGCCCGATGACATGTGTAGAAATTTATGCGACTAGCTCCTGGAAGCCGAAATGGTGTGGGTAATATATAAACTTGCTTCATCGGTATTTTATAATACGCCGTCTGAAAATTGAATGTAATGAAAATCTCATATTCCATAATATCTCATTTAGAATGCTCGTTTTCGTAAAACTGTATTGATCCTCTTTCTTCACCTTGTTTAATAGCCGATAGTTATCACAGGCCCATTATTGTACCGTTTTATTTTTTGTAACTTCCACTATTGGAGAAATAAAACACGAATTTAACCGAAAAAGCTTACTTAGCATGTCTGTTGCTTATATGATACCCACCATTGAGCTCTAGTAGATCTGGTTAAGGGTTTTAACAACTCCATTTGGTGCTCTACTTCTGTCACAACACCGTTGAGCTTAGCACAAGACGAGTGATACACCGATGGCTTTTTTGTTCACGTCAGCTAAATCACGTCACACGCGACCGAAGAATGCAAATCAACCTCACTTTATTGATGCCAGTTCCTGCTTCATCCAGGTTTACCGTACCTCTTCCTATAGTCTTGTTCTTTGGATTCAAAGCAAAATTGTAATGAATTAAAATTTTCATACCATGTATGTTGGCTTTTACACCATCGGCCGAAAAATTCTTTTTGAAGGATAACTCAGACACTAATTTTACCGGCAGTCCCTTAATCCCCATTTTTTCTATAGGGCTACCATTTGAGGTCCATAGCTGGCAATTTAAGTTTAGGCAATCTATTTCCGCCATATCTCATTTCATTATGTTTACTTCCGCACTCGTACCAATTAAGCATTGTATTTACTTGACTCATTTCTAATATCTCATTTTTGTTGTTTATATGGGCAACCTCCTCGATATATCCTCTGAGGCGGAATCTCACTGCTTTCCGGCTGTTTGTTTGTTCCCATGCATCATTGCAGTCCTTATCACAATTTTTCGTATAATTCAATACGCATTTTGGTACACTGGAACCATAATCGCGTTACCTAGGCTTCAGCTCCTAGAAATAAGGGCCCTCTGCAGTTCGCTGAGAGCTATTCCTCTACCTGTCTTCTGCTGATTTTCCAATTTTGTCTTCCTAACTGTGGAAAGAGGCAGCTCTCCCTTTGACACTTTTCAATCTGTCCATATGTAAGGTGTGATACGAATCAGTCGCGTGGCCCATTGATGTCTTCGTGGGTGTTTTAATCGCTACGTTTGGAACAAGTATTCTGACCTCGAGATTATGACCTGTTCCTCTATGCCCTTTACTCTGCACTCTATATTAAATGTCGAGCGTTGCAGACAACAAATCTAGTCCTGCATGTTCAGAAAAATTTCTAAAATTTTCCGGACTTGCTACGCCAGATATGAATCTGCTGCGATGCCGTGTACTTCCAAACCCTGTTGTCGGTACGCTCTGCCCAATTCTTTATGCTTCTTTGGCAATTATAAATTCATTGCCTAAAGAAGATTCATGGTCTTCCTAATTATTTCTTGAACGCACGACTTGTTGGCATGCCTTTAGAGCAGTGACACCTATCATAAACTGGATGTCTTATCGTTGTACTATCCTTTCTTATTTTCCGACGATTGTGCAATAATATTGGCTTTTTCCGAGAATTGCATAAAGAGTATTTAACTGTGAGGGTCACAATTTCATGCCTATCTGCAGTGGCTAGTTTTCGCTAATACGCTCTGCAAGACTCGGCGGATATGGCGATCTATTTTTATCTTGTGCGCCGGTCAATGCAGTATTTAATTATTGCTAGTTGTACATTTCATGATTAAATTTGTTCTACAAAAGAATACAAGGTTGTCCATGCACAGTGGAAATGGATGGTTTGTATTCAAAGTTATCCTGCTCCTGAATGACCGACAACACGAGGTTGAAAGCACCGTTGCCTGTACGTTAATTTAATTTCAAATAACTTTCTCCCTTAGCTGATCTTCTGATCAAAACTATCTAGCACCATCTGCCCAGGATACCTGGTACTTTTAAAGGCGCCCCAGCAATTCCTTCGACACTTCTCCTGCCTGGGCAGGCACTCATATCTTGTGTAGGCCAAAATATTGGCTTTGGGTGTCAGAGACCGTTTGAAACGCTTACCATAAATGTATTGACTGCGTCAAGAATGCAACCCTGCTAGCACCCTACGGTGTGTTAACTGTGGAAGCATATTTGTGAATTAACGAATTTATTCGTTAGCTATGACCGACAGAAATTCGTAAACGAACCAACTACAGGTACAAAATGTTTAGACCATGTTTACTTTGTCGTTGGGTAAATTAATGAGATTGCTTACTATGTTAACGAATTAAACAATCAACATGTTATTCTTCGGCGGAAGAAATGGTATGTTGATGAACGGATGGTTACGAATACAGCTGTCCATGTTGGTTTTCCGAGAACTCAATATGATCACTTTTAGTCAACTTAGCAAACTCGTTGACTGTGATTGCCTCTTGAGTATGGGCATAAATAACTATTATGTCCGTGACTCACTTGTTAAAGAGCTTTTTGTGTGTTTTATTATAGATATTGATAAATAATATGTAAGTTAGGAAGTAAAAGATATAGTATTGTTAAGACCAATATGATTAATAACATCAAAAGCAAAGATTAAATATAGTAGATCGCGAAAAAGATGTATTGCTGCCCTTTCTTAGACTAACGGAAAGGCTTATCTGGAAAAAGTTTTCGCAAACTGTCTACTGGAATGAAAAACTGGAAACAATCCTATGTTATTCACTACCAATTATCACACCGTTTTTATTTTATTTGTTTGGTTGTTATTCTTCTTACATTATGGGCATGTAAACAGATCCTTATAAGCGTGTTCTCCTTCCTATCTCAATTTATTTGTTAGACGTGTTTGAAAGCCAAGGAGATTCGTCATACAGAAAAACGACCTTCATCGTTTAAACGAACAATGGTTGCGCGGGCGATGATACCAATTACTTTTAATCAAGGTTGCGATCTTGATATAAACACCTGACCCATTATCTACAAACATTTGTCAGTATAAACTAAGTGTTGTATAGCGTGGAAGAGGCAATTTATCATGTAGACCGGTTCGTCCATATTGGAAACTCATCTCATACTGTCCAGAATTTGCCACGGACAGGGCTCGAACCTGGACACGTCTGCTTCGGAATCTGGTGTTCTAACCACTTAACCACCCTGCCGCACACTACACTATTTTTTTATATACCAACTAATGTTTCTTGGTTAGCCTTTCCTTTAGGTAGGGCCTATATATCATCCATTTAACCCTAAAGTTAGTTGGAACTTTAGGGCTAAAGGGATGCTATATAGGCTCTACCTATAGGAAAGGCTAACCAAGAAACAGTTATTAATTAACAGAAAATTGTGTGCAGTGTGCGGCAGGGTGGCTCATTGGTTAGAGCACCACATTCCGAAGCAGACGTGCCCAGGTTCGAGCCCTGTCCGCGGCAAATTCTGGACAGTAAGAGATAAGTTTCCAATAAGGACGAAACCGGTCTACTGGATGAATTGCATTTTTCACACTATACAATTCTCAAAGATTCTCGTAGATAATGGGTCAGGTGTTCGCAACCTTGATTAAAAGTACGCAATCATTTGTTTTTATGAAAAACGCTACTTGGTGAGGAATAACGTATTTCTTACAAAGATAATTTAAACGTTTTGGCTTATTTTATCGTGCAAAAGAAAGGTCCCTCGGCTGTCTGATTATAGAATTTTGCTTGAATCTGCTGTTGTGAGAATCTTACTGTGAAAGTGTGACTAGCGGTCTGGGGATGGTTTGTGAAGAACTGGACCGAAGGGTCGCCAGTCAACGAAGATTAGATCGCGCCTCATTTCCAGTGGTTAGTATGAACGATGTTGAAGCCATTCGAAGAAAGGAACGAATACGCACCCAACCTCATCGAAGACAAAACAGATGCGTACTTGGAAATGAGGATCAATCGGATCTTTGCGAAACTGACAGTGCAAAGCGACAACCCGCGAACGCAAATCGCGGACTTGCAACATATGAAGCTGGCATCCCGAAAAGCTTCCAAGGAAATTTGTTAAGAAATTTATCTTAAGTAAACGTTTTATCCTACCGTTGTACGGGCGTACTCAAAAATATCGTTTTCTCTTTTCCTTTTCTTTAAGAATGGGCGCCACTCTGGTGGTTCAACCTCTTGATTTAGTCAAAAATCGCATGCAGATGAGTGGTGAGTTTTACATTGTAGTTGAAAGGACAGTTGTTTTCAACACCGACACATATAATTCTGTTTTAATTTGTCATTTCATTCTAAATATTTTCTGAATTGTGTAGCAGATTTTATCACTTAAACATAACAAAGCTGAAGGCCTCTATGATATCCTTTAGACTTCATTTAAGGATAGTGACGAAAAACATTTTGAGGTGCTGATTAATTTTTTGTATTATATGGAATGAGAAGACTGTGCCGCTTGCTCGGAGCGAGTCGACCAAAATCCCAATCTTTAAAATGATATTCATAATTCGTGCGATAGCCATCGTGTTGTAAGCTTGTCTTCTATCGTGCCTAGGTTATTTGGTTCAATTATCTTGTGCCAACTCAGCGCTTCGTGATAATTTCGTAAATGAGAATAACAATCCGGATTCCGGTCAAAATGGGTTGTATAGATCATAATTTTTATTTTAAGGCAAGTACTTGAATAACGCTGTTCCACATTAACCGTCTTTCTAGACTTCAGGGATGCATATGATTCAGTGGACTGCAGTGTTATATTTGATATTCTATTTAAAAAGTGGCATGCCTACAGAATTTATAAATATTATGTATGCTCTTTACACAAACGATTTTGTTCATTGTGGGGTCTACATAATTTATCGAACACTTTTACTATTAGCAATGATGCTCGTCAATTATGTCAAAAATCACAATTTTGTTTTATTTTGTAATAGATACCATTAAGAACTATACTCTTCCATACGTTTAGGAGGCAGACGTCGAAGTTCTCCCCAGTGGTGGATTATTCGATCTTGACTATGCAGTCTGTGGTGTATATTTTTCGACACCCGAGTTTCTGTCTATGCCACATGGAATAGATTAGCAATTGCCGTTGTGTCTTTAGGTATGAAATTCGTAACAACTAAACTTAAGATACTTCTGCCGGATCACCTATCACTTATTTAAACTCTGCGTATTCCTAGTGAGGATCTGGGCGTAGTTGATTAATTTAAACATCTTAGTAGCTGTGTAAATAATCCAAAAAATATGGGTGACGACGTTAATATAAGAATCGGGTAAGCTAGAGTAGCTTTCTCTATCCTTTGTTGTTTTTCGCGAAGTACAAGTATCTTGTTATTTCTTGAAGGGCATGTGTATAATTAATCTTTTCGTGCAGTTTTGTTTTACGCCGGTGAAACTGCGTCCTTTAGTATCGAAGATGTTAGACACTTACAGGCATTCGGTTACCACCGACGAATAAGAAACTCTGACATCCGTAGACGTATTTTTGGATAATCTAACAAGTGCTTTTCGTTAGATAAACAAATAAGGCTGCAACAGTTCCGCTGGTTCGGTCACGTATTACGTACTACTTCAATTATTCTCTTAGCCAGTGCCAGACTAACGGAAGAAATAAGGCGGGCAGATTTTACATGGTAGAAAGGGCTGAAGTCACTTGCATTCAAATTTGGTAGTACAAGAGTTGTTCGTCTACCAGGATGGAGTCTACGTGCAAAATGACATCGAACTGTGCTCACTGGTGACCTTGTTGCAGACCTCTTTTCTTAGTTGGATAGATTTAACGACGTGGTTGAATGGGGTTCATGAAACGATAGAGTGACAAACGCAAGGAGACTGTTTCGCCGATATCGCTCTGCCTTGAAGCTGACTTGGCCATAATGATACTGATTGGAGGTCTGGATGAAGTAGGCAGTTAAAAAGAGCTGACTGCCTGGCTAAATCAGCTTTATAGTAGTGTAAATACATAGCTGACTGACTCGATGGTGAATCACTAGCGACCATATTTTTATGTGCTTTTCTGTCTTAATTTAGATCACTCAAGTGGTCATTTGCGTTAGAAAGTATTTTGGTAATTTTGTTTTTGAACCTTGGACTATATATATTTGTGCTTTTAATTTAGCAATTCATTGGTTGTTTGACTATCAAAAGCCATAATCAAGTTATATCTGTTTAATTTTGTTTTCATATTTGTAATTTGGCCTATGCGTATATAATTTATATACTTTTATTTTAATTAAATCGCTAATGAAGGATCATAATGACGTAGGTGGATAATTGCGATATATCTATTTTGTTATGTTTTATCTTAGCGTGTGTTTTCTTACGGTGCCAATTTATTTTTTGAAAGATTTTATTTTATTCATGTGCAAATAGAAAAAGAAATTTTATCAGATAAAAGAACGGTTTCTTTCTCATATTCTTTTCAAGTATCTACAAATGAATATTTCTATATATAAATTCACAAGCCAAACAAAATAGAAAAATGTAAACATGGAGAGAGTGTGAAGTTATGGAACAACTAATCAGTTGTGTGGATCACCTCCAGTTCAAACTCAGTGCCTGAACATGCTTCTTCTGCTTATATAAATCCGGCTGCAATTTGTTTATCCATAAAGTTTCGTATGTAGCTAACTCACTTCCGTTATTAAATTTAGTAATTATCTAAGATGCTACGTCTGGGGAACATACGTGTGAGGTATAAACGATGTGTTGCGCAATTGCAGACGTGTATTGATTTAAAGCAGGCGTTTAAGTTGCCGTTTTCTCTCATTCGAGTAATTAATCGTCCGGTAGATCGGACTACGTAAGTTGATCGATAACTTGCGCGTGTATATTGGTAATCTGTAGCATTTATTGATGATTATTTTCGGCTAGAGTTATATTATCATACTATGTAGGGCAACATTATGTTGGATTATTATCTCTAGATTCTATTAGTTTAGTCCTATTTTAGTTTTTAAGGATTACTGAAATATTGAAATCAACATTTTGTGGATGGGATTAGGTAAGCTGGACTCTTTGAGGATTACTGCAATATTGGAATCAAAATTTTGTCTCTCTATAACCTAACGCAAACTGGATGGGATTAGATAAAATGGGGTATATGAGGATTACTGCCATATTGAAATCAAAATATTTTGATACTTATATGCGTCCGAAACAGCAATATAAAAATAGAGACATCATGGATAGGTGTGTATTTTGTTTATAGTTATTCTAAAAATGTCACTTTAGTGGAGTACACATTTGTGTATATAGGTTGGTGTGTGCTAGGAGGGGGTGACATGGATAAGTCTGTGTTTACATTTTGGTATTAGAGATTAAATATTAAGACCGGATATTAGGGCAAAAAACAAAAAAAATAAATATAAATAGATCTGTCTTGAATGAGGATACCACATTTGCCACAAGATTTTTTCCTGTGCGTATTGTGTCAATCCTGAAAATGAGACTAGAAATAAGGTCTCGAAATATCGGAACAAAGAGTGGAAAATCTTGCTCCAACGTCATTTTCGGACAAGCAGCTGATGGAAGGCTTAAAAAAGAAGGGACAAGTGAGAACCCATCAATCAAGGCCAATAATCGGTGCAACCGAAAATGTACAGGATTCAAGATTTTACCGACCCACGAGTGCTACCAATTGTCCCGCACAAGAAAAATGCGGTCAAATTCACAACTGGTGTAGTTGTTCTAGCTGGATTTGGCTAACTGTATCAAAAGTAGAAGGGAAGGAGGTTACAGTATAGAAGTCGAACTATAAGGGCGAGTCGGCTATGTGACGATGGAGTAAATTATTATGATTCAACTGGTAGTAATCATTTCACTATGTTACCTCATTCCTGTGTGTTACCTATGCAAGCATCGTAATCTGAACTACATCCTCCCCATCAAAGATCACTCTCCATTAACATATTCTGTATGTTTTTTTCATTATTATTATTGTTATTAATACAAGTTTCTTAAATATTTAAAGATCATCGTGATAATTGATTTAATTTAAAAAATTCTTCCCTTTATGGCATGGTTATATGACGATGGGTCATCGATTGCTAGAGGCTGGTGTATTGCAATCTGCAATGATGATGCTGAATTACGCTAGTTGCGGCACTGTCACAGAGGCTACTCACGTATTCTATTGACCGAAATATTGAGATGATTAACGTTGATACATGGATTCAAAGAAATATTGGCTTAGCCCTCGCGTGTCAGGACTATGAATTTCAAGCAACGTGTCGCATAATCACGTCATACTTAAAACACATTTGGAGCTCCATTTTAGGGGTAAAAATTCTCTGATATGCTAGCTAAAACAGGTTCTAGTGGTAATGCCGAGACATTTTAACCTCACGTGTCCAAGATTTTTTAAAATCTTCTGTACAAGAAACCTAAATTTTCTCTTGTGCTAGGACTGATATGTTGAAACGAAAGCCGATATATTTGAAGAGAATGATTATTTTAATAAGCGTTCACCATGGAACTTTATTATTTTTCGTTCTGTATAATTGATTATCATGAATGAAATGTAATTTTTGTAGTTCCTTACCAATTTCTTCTTTGCCTTCCTTTTCGATGCATTTTATGTAGGAATATCTGGCACCAAAAGTTATCCAAACAGCCTCTCTGCACTTATCTCGATCGCCTCTAAGGAAGGACCACTTGCCCTTTATTCTGGGTGAGTTAACTTCCGAAATTTACTTTACTATGCATGAAGATATTTTATTAAACCTTGACAATTTGGCTTTACCTTTAATGGATATAGGCTTTGTCGTTGCAATTCACCTATAGATTATGGCAAGGACGATGTATGTCAAGTTGAATAAATGTTCTTCTGTTCACTGCTCAACAAACACATTTTAAATCAACATATTATACTAAATGTTTTTACTTAAGATTGTGGATCGGCAGGATACCAAGACTTATAGCAATATTGTCATTGATAATACATTTCACAAATTCCAGGCCACGTAAACTTTCTGAATACCATCCTTACTTGCTCAAACATATGTGGAAGATAATTATAAGTCGCTCTCGTTTTTGACCTAATTATATTGCCGTGTGGACGTAAAATGGCCAGTTATAAAATATTTGAATAAAGTACAATCTATAGGTGTTAAGCAAATTAGAATTCTTGATGGTGTAGACTATGTAACGTGCTACTACCCAGACCAACCGCATCGTTATCAAATGCAAAAAAACTTCTTTGTTCAGCAATACTTCAGCCACGTTAACGCTAATATGTGTAACATAAATTATTCAATTCGCAATAAATGCTGGAAGATTTCACGAGAAAATGACAGTTGTATCAATTTTAGATATAATAATCAGAGAAAAATTAGCGCACTGTTTCGTATTTCGAATGGATTGAATACCAATATTAAAGAAAGGCTGGGAAAAACTGATATACCCCTCTCAAATCGCCGTACAAAACAAAATATCAAATCTCTACAATATCGCCCTGCTGAGTTGTCACTTAAAACAGTATTTTATGCTTTTGTAGATTATAAATTCTAGATCTTGATATAAACACCTGACCCACTATGTACATTCATTTGTCAGTTTAAACTAAGCATTGTGTAGTTTAGAAAAAGGAAATTCATCCAGTTGACCTGCTTCGTTCTTATTAGAGGCTCATCACTTACTGGCCAGAATTTACCGTGCACATGGCTCAAACTTGGGCACGTCTGCTTCGGAAACTTTTGCTCTAACCACTGCACCACAATGCAGTGTTGCGGCTCTCAGCAACAAACAATACCTAACTGTCATATATTGAATTTAATGATGTCACTATTAGCGCGAAAAGTGAAAACTGATATCGATCAAGGCCAGTGTGTATGGATTTGCTGGAGCAACAGGTCTTATGGTGTAGCTGTAATTCTCAATTTTTATGAACTTTAACATAACTTTAAATCCATTATGTTAGTGTTATGTACCGACTCGGAAACCATATTGTTGGTACCATGCACTTATTGGGCATCGATGGTGTTGTTATCAAATACTGACACAACATCCCTAGTGTTGGCACCCTTTACAGGCTCGGTATGTATTATATATAGTGAGTTGGTTTTCAAGTCACATTATCGAATATTTGTATGAAGCCAGCTCTATAACTGCAGGTTAACACATTCGAATAGGAGAATGTATGTCCGATTTTCCCACATTCCTCACCAAAATATATAGTGATTGTAGGACGTAATCGCAGCTCCTACTAATGCGTTTCCAGTATGAAGGAGCGGATGTGCACATGAGAATATAATTTCCTTTCATGCTGAATTTGGTTTATCCTTCTGGTCATATTTCAACTAATTTCTTAGTAGGTGCGTCACACCTAATACATAATTGCATATATGTTAGTTCCCAGCAAAAATAAGTATCTATTTAAGAAATACGTTTGACTGACTGTGTGTACAATGAAACAGAAAGCCTTGTTAATTCATTAACATAAATGAACGCTGTTCTTAACCTAAAATATGTACACGAATAAATTGTAATCATACACGAAAATACAGTTCTATAAACTTAGAAATGTTAATGTTCCTTTATATATACATATATATATATATATATATATTCAAATTGCATGTGGTGTGCGGCACGGGTGGCCTATTGGATATAGCCGCAGGCTCCAAAACATGCTTACCCCTATTCGAGTCTCGTCTGCAGAAAATTTCTGAACGTACTTGAAAATTCATCCAAGATGGATGAAGTCGGTCTAATGCATGGATTTATTTTGCTGCTTTATCCTATGTTTAATTTATACTGAAAATATAAATTTATCAAAAATCCTGTCATTAGATTGAAAATCTGTTTTTCTACACACAGTGCCATGGTGCCTATTTTATAATGGCTAGTGAAACTTCTGGCTTTAAGAAATTCTAAGTAGGTTCCACCTGAAGGAAGAGCTGACCAGAATACTTAAGTTATTATATGAATTGCATGTAGTATGTGGCATCGGTAGTGCAGTAGTAAAGGAATGAAATTCAGAAGCCAATGTGCCCAGGTTTGTTTCCATTCCGTGGCAAATTCTAGTTCGTACTTGATGTGGACTCGTAGAGGAAGAAACCGGTCTACTAAATTAATTTACTTTGCTATCTGTTGCAATGTCTTATTTATACTGAAAGAATGCATATGATCAAAATCCTGTTATTCGATCTCATATATATATATATATATATATATATATATATATATATATATATATATATATATATAAGTTTCTGTGTTCTGTCATTCGACTAATTAACAATCTGGGCAATCTACCTATGTACGACATGTGCTGAAATGCTAATGGTAAATTAATCAGAACAATATACCTTTAACTAACCTGGTCTGCACAGTATTTGCATTATATTTTCAATATAAATTATCAACAGTTAGCGGATGTTTTTTGCGAATCGACATATTGGGCAGTCCAGGTTCAAAAGGAGACGAATATATTAAAGCAAAAATCTATCTAATGTCTGATGGCTACCTTAGACAATTGACTCAGTCAATTATAGGTGAAATCAAAAGGAACAAACGTATATAGGACCATAAAGGAAAGCAATTTCCTGACCGTCCCATTTATTTGGGATTCTAGGTCTTACACACTACAGAAAATAGTTGTAACCGCATTAATACGCGCAGTTAATGCAGATAAAATACAAGTGTTATTTAAAGTAACAATCTTTCCTTTACCAACAATTAATGTGAAACAAACCTTTTGATAATTAAACGAACATTGGTTGCACAGGCGCTGATACCAATTACTTTAATCAAGGCTGCGATCTTGATAAAATTACCTAACCCATTATCTACAAACATTTGTCAGTATAAACTTAGAATTGTATAGTGTAGATAAGGAATTTCATCCAGTTGACCGGATTTGTTCTTATTGGGAACTCATCCAGAATTTTCCGCAGAAAAAGCTCGAACCTGAGCACGTCTGCTTTGGAAACTTGTTCTGAACCACCATTCAGAGTTTCGGTTCTCAGCAACAAACAATATCTAACTATTATATATTTAAATAAATCATGTCACGATTACCGCTAAATGTGATAACTTATATTGATGAATTGCCTCTTCCATACTATACAATTCTTAGTTTATGCTGACAAATGTTTGTACTTGATGGGTCAGGGTTTTATATCATGATCGCTACCTTGATTATAGTAATTAAAGAGAAACAGCATTTAATGTCAACCTTAAATATTATTTACCAATATGCATACGCAAGTTGTCCATTAACTAACGTAGACCGATAGACCAGGCTTGAATGGAAGCAAATTGCAACTTGACGCCTGTTTAAAATGTCTTGGTGCATACACTTCTGCGATTGCGCAACATATCGTTGAAACCTCAATGATAGTATTGACTTAGCCACATACGAAGCTTTACGGATAAACAAACAGAAGAAAAAGCATATTCGGGCATGAGTTTGAAAAGGAGAGGGATACACGAAATCGATTAGTTGTATCCTTAATTCACACACACTCCACGTTTATGTTTTTTGTTTTGCTTTCACTTTATATATATATATATATATATATATATATATATATATATATATAATGATATGTTCATTTGTAGATACTTCAGATGAATATAAGGAAGAACAGGTTCTTGTATCTGATAAAATGCTTTCGTATTTTTGCATATGGAAGGGATACTAAGCATCTTATTGAGTCTCGCATTCCAAAGGAATAAATTTTTTTTGTTGCCAGAATAAACTAAGGATTGTAAGAGTTATCAAAAGCTATTCCTAAAGTAGACCGGTTGCGTCCGCATTGGATACTTAGTGAGTTCAGTACATTTGACTGACGGTGGCGTTGGTATGTTGTGAGACCTGTTAGATACAGTTGGATTAGTGTTCACCTTAAGTCCGCAACTTGGTTCCAGCTAATTGTTTTCAGCAACCGCGCAATCAATAATTGTTTAATTGTATCCTGAGTGTAAGTTTAGCAATACTGCACGGCTTCCCCCCTTTTTCTTTTGGCCTATTGTCACAGCATCTGGATGTGTGTGGCACTAGACTGCTGTATGTGATACGAAAGACATTTTTTGAAGACGGTGTAACCTTTTGCAATTAATTCAAGACTTTTCTCTATAGTTATTTGTATTACGTGGAATAACTATTGAAATTTGTCATTTAAATTTTGTTCGCTTTAAAACAACACGAACACTCCCACCAATAATAATAATAATAATAATAATAAATTGACCTCTTATGGTAGCCCTTTCTT
This sequence comes from Eudiplozoon nipponicum, assembly GCA_029291075.1. NCBI lineage: Eukaryota > Metazoa > Platyhelminthes > Monogenea > Mazocraeidea > Diplozoidae > Eudiplozoon > Eudiplozoon nipponicum. The sequence goes on from JAQBSW010000415.1 coordinate 105,226, forward strand.
AATTTTGATTTCGTTCTGTAATTTCTTATTCCACTGTAGTACGTTAATTTAGTTTAATTGTGAGCCCAACTTTGTTCACGACAAGTCCACACAGAAGTGAATATGAAATAAGAAATATTTGTATTTTGTTTTACTAAATGGACGCGCTTTATGCGAGCAAACTCCTATAGACAATTGACTAAAAGAGCATTTGTGTTGTCGGATTGGAAGACTTAGTGAGAAGATTGTCTACACAAATGAACACTCTGACTGCGGCGTTAGGCTGGACCACACAATTATGGTAAATTCTGAGGAAATCCGCACAAACGGCCCAATCAACATTGATGAAGTCAGTACTAGTCTCGTCGTGTATGGTTAAGGAATGCTGGCTGTGTTAACTGGTGCATTCAAAACTCCGCTCATGGCTTCTTTTCGCTAAAATACAGAGGCAATTCAGGAGTCTAGCTGACCTGCAGAATGAACAAGTTCGACTTGTGTTGGAACTATAGATTAAGAGTTCCTCATCGCTTTATCATACCTCCGCGTGTACCACAACAACAAGGACACATAAATGAAAAAAACGTCAGCGACAGACCGTGTGCGGTGGAAAAGTCGGGTTAATTGTGTACTGCAGGCTCTGGCTCTGCTAGAATTTACTTCGCGGTAGGCCTACATCGTCACCTATGTATTGAAATTCAAGCAAAGTGAAGTTCTTGCATTGTATTTTTCAATAAATTCTATGAATGCATGTATTTATAAGTAAAAAAATATGTGTTCAAGTAGCATATTTAATTTAATGTACGATTATTTTCTTAATTAGATTATCTGCTGGATTATTGCGCCAGGCTACATATACTACCGTTCGACTGGGCATATATACCACTCTGTTTGAGCACTTTTCAACACCTGACAGTCCTCCAAATTTTGGCACTAAAGTGGCAATTGGATTAACTGCTGGCATTATTGGTTCATTTGTTGGCACTCCAACTGAGGTCAGCCTCATTAGAATGACATCGGATGGACGGTAAGTTATTTGCTTATTTCGTCGAATGCGTGAAATGTGCATAGTTTGTCAACACTTTTACTGCATAGTAATTGCCATGCGTATATTTTATTAGAGGAATCTGCTTAGAAATGTTTACTCCTCGTACACAGCATCTACGTGGTATTTTGATGCTTAATTGCCGTATTTATAGTTGTGTGGTCTGTAAGAGACGCTGTCTCGCCTACTCCCAGTTGACATTTTAGAATAACGTGACATGCCAAAGGTGATCTACATATTTTAACATTAAATAACGTGACCGGAAGTTCTTTAAGCAAGTTTATTTTCAGCATCTACCACACAGAAGCCTGAAAGTTTGTCTGGCAACTTTATCGAAATAAAGAAGTTCCCTTCGATCAATCTCTTAGAGACCATTATAATATGCTCTACATGTCCATAGCGCTTGTAAAACTGTGGAATGTGCTCAGGTAAAAATGGCGTAGCGTCGCATGCCCCCTTATAACTCAATATCCGTGAGATTTTACATTAATACATTGCAATAATAACTAAATACAATATCTAATACAATTTTGTAATTTCGTTCAACAAGGTTAATTTATTAAAATCTTTATTTTGGCCAGTTCGAGTTATGAAACCTCTTTTTTATTGTATAAATTTCAAATTTTTAAAATTCATCATGCATAACAAAAATATACCTGCTTATACATATAATCATAATTTTACATTGATATGTTGATTATTACATCACGTAATTTATAGTTTTGCGCATCATTCAGTACTGACCCATTGAGTGTGACAGAAACGTGTGAAATATTCCATTCAAGGAGATATTTGTAATAGCCAATGCTTTTTTGCTCAAATTTCCTCGTCAAGGATATTATTGTATTGCAACGATGCATGTTTTCTTCTGTTTATCGGTTATGATGCCAACATTGTATGCATTTGTTATTCATTTGAGTATACATCCATTAGATTGTAAAATAGAATTGAATTTAACGCTCGACATATTTGTCTCGTCTTATATTATATCTTTATTTCCTTTGAATTTCACGGTTATGTGACAATGAAGTACAATTATTAAATATCTATATATTTCTGTGCTGCCTACTTCTCTGTCTGTCTGATTTTACTTCGACTAGCTTCGAGATCATTTATACACGGCAATATAGAGTTTCGGCACTGTTGGATTCTGAAGGACATTATTTAAAAGGGAATTGCTAAAGTTAATAAATTAAATGAAAATTAAATGTCAATTGCATACTTATTAAGCAGTCCTTTCCGTGCCAACAAAATTATTATTATACCTCAGTTAGTTCTGTCGATTTCTACCATTCAACACACCGCCTTTGTGTGTTCGAATTACTGTGGATTTTTGTAAATGCTGGATATGTCACTCGTTTAGCGTCGAAGCCGTATTTTTGTCATGCACAAAATTTCGTCACCTGTCTTCGCTGGTTCCTGTGAACAAGCGCAAGTTTCGACTTTTAGGCGAAACGTTGTCCACTTACTGTGCAAGAAATGTGCTCCGGTCATACGATGCTTGCCAACTTGTGTAGCAGTTAAATGAAGAAAAGCCAATTTCTGAAAATAAATAGTTCATACTCGTTACAAATAGGTGATCTGTGGGTCTTTTAAAGCGCACAGACGGTTATAAAAATAGAGATAAATATTCATGATTATGCTGAAAGAAAGGCGTAACATGTGAAATTGTGAGTATTGCTGTTTACAAATATGACATGATAATGATCAAATCTCCAGGATGCATGTATGCATGAATATATGGATATATGTATTTATTTATGTATACATGTATGTTTATGTACATATATATAGACTATATATATATATATATATATATATATATATATACATATACGCTGGTGTGTATGTATGTATTTATGTATACATGTATGTTTGTATTTATGTATGTATGTGTTTGTTATTTTATGTATGTTTGCATGTTTTAAAATATGTACTATTTCTATTTATATATTCAGGTTTAAATTTTATAAAGGCGTTTAGCTGATAATTTTATTTATGTTCGTGCTATAAATTGTTTTTTCATTAATTAAATTAAGATTGCGAGCTTTATATGAACACCATTTCCATTGAGTATACATTTTTCAGTATAAAATAAGAATCGTATCGTGAAAACGCAAATATAATTTGAATAATATTAGTCCACAATCAACGCTGATTTTGTTTTTAATGTAATTTGTTGGTGCGAGACGTGAAAAAGTCAATTGAACAATCATTGATTGCATGGGCAGTGATAATAATCAAATCAAGGTTGCACGCGTGATACAGGCACTAACCCCATTAAGTATATATTTGTCACTATAAACTAAGAATCGTATAGTATAGGTATATTTTAATGGTTTATGGAATATGTTTTAAAAGGCTTCAAATTTCAAAATTTTAATTTTTGCATTATGAATTAGGTGATATAAACAAGATATGTTCGCTGATCAATAATTTGTTCAAATTAAGGCTGTTGGGCCTCTCTGATCAATAAATATTTTGTAGTCCTATGAAGGTGAACGGTTTATGCTTAAATCATTCAGTTGACTTGTCAACTATTTTTAAGTTTCAACTGAAATATTAATGACAATGTACACAAATGCATGAGCCACTTATTATTTCAATTTTGTAAGGTGCTTTTACTAATTAACTTTTCCGATTAATATTGTATATTTTTTCGTAAATCTTAACACTAATAATTTATGTATTAAATACTGCTTGGTGCTGAGTACTAATATATATGCAAATATGTATTAGTTGGTGCGCACCTGGTAACAAATTATTTCAAATATGATCAGTCACTTTGTCGAAGATTTTATGTAAAGTTAACTCAACTACTGCTGGTATACATATTCCTACGGGTTATTGTATCGTACAATTGTCTCACATTTCCTTGCCCAAATATGTAATGAGTAAAGTCCGTAATACCAGCTCCTACTGTTGAGTCGCAGTAAGCACGAAAAAATGGCCATGGCCAGAATATAAGGCTTTTCCTAAAATAACTGGTGTTAATAATTATTTGTACTCCTCTTTTTGTGTTATCCATTTCATCTTCACGTGAATCCAGCTGGCACTCTTTTATGGCCTCTGTTCAATTTGACAATTCTGTTCATGATATGCTATCGCGCATTTTTACGGAAACTTGCCGCGCACGTTGCACGTTATGTTGGCTCTATTGTTACTTTACCACGCATAGGTCCAGAAGATTGAAACGTTCATTTTTTTCCACGTTATTTGACAATCTCTATTGTTAACTTGGGACGTTTTGCCAGGTCCTGCTGATGATTAGTCTGGAAAAGTAGCAACACGCGCGTCAGTGTACGTTGGTGATTGTCAACATTTTTTATTTTGAAACAAACTGGATGTTTTGCGTATATGCCAATCAAGTTAAAAGGCTTTAAATCCTATTCATTGCAATATCTGTCATTCTTTCTGTGCTTTTAATCGGTTATAGTTTGCCACCTGAACAGCGCAGAAACTATAAACACGTGTTTAATGCGCTGGCTAGGATAACTCGTGAGGAGGGCGTTTCTGCGTTGTGGCGGGTGAGCGGTTTTGCAATGTGCTTATTCTTATGCAACTTATCTTAATTTGCTTTACTTTAATTTCTATTTCCTATCTATCTACGTCGATTTTTTCTTATTTTGTCGATTTCCATCGCCTTTGCATTACAAATTTCCTTTATAACCAACATGCATTACACACACGTGCATATATATATATATATATATATATATATATATATATATATATATATATATATATATATATCCATTCCTTTTTAATTTAACACAGTATTCTTATAATTAGGAAAACACAAATAACGAAGTGGATAAACGCCATTTATTTCGTGAATACTAATCATCTCTTATACAATCATACATATTTATACATTTTGGGTTTCCAATTGATTATGCTAGTGGTAACAAATCTGACTCGTTTTTACTGCTGTTTCTTGTTTTGACTAGTTGGTGAGTGTGTATACACAAACACAAACGCATACACACTCACCAACTAGTCAAAACAAGGAACAGCAGTAAAAACGAGTCAGATTTGTTACCACTAGCATAATCAATTGAAAACCCAAAATGTATAAATATGTATGATTGTATAAGAGATGATTAGTATTCACGAAATAAATGGCCTTTATCCACTTTGTTATTTGTGTTTTCCTAATTATAAGATATATATATATATATATATATATATATATATATATATATATATATATGCAATCTTGAATGCATACATACATGCATGTATACCTGGTTGCATTTATACTTACACTTACTTTACTTTACTGCGGCTGACTCCTTTTGGAGGATAAGCCGGCTCCACATTTCATGGAGTTTCTTGGGAATTTGGTACAAGTGGTGTCCCCTCACCACTCGGCTTTTTAATCGAGGACGCACCTCTAGCCTTTGCACATCCAAGCGCAGTCTGCAAGGCAGCAGTAAGTTGCATGGTTGCCGGTGGCTGTTGAGAGCTCATTCGCCATTCGGAAGTACGGGGTACTGTCCAGGAGTCCATGTAATCCTGTGGCTGTTGAACCCTTTTGTGGTGGGGAACATACGCCGAGTCATGGTGCCGTCGTCGGGCTCATGTGGTGTTTTATAGGAGATCCGATTGCCGGTCGGAGATCCACCACGCCCTGGTGACACCACCGCCATACATACACACATGCATAACAAAACATAAACATACATAAATTCATACATACTTTCAAAAATAAATCCACGCATACAATTATAAAACATACATACAAACATATATTTATTTATGCATGCTTACATAAAAATATACATACTTGCATGCATGCATGAATACATGCACAAGAACATAAGTACATTAATTTACGCTAGAAAATTATGTTAACGATATATATATATATATATATATATATATATATATATATATATATATAGAGTCATCTTTTTTAATGATAAATATGAATGAATCGAAACTGAGTTTATATAGCTTACTTAGTCTATGGATGTCTGCTAAATTTATAGTGGTATAGGATGTTGGAACAGTTCCTACTGATGAGTCGCCAGTAAGCAAAAAGTGCTTGTGCACTTGAGTTTATGCCTTTCGTTCATGCGGACGTTCCTTTATCCTTCTGGTCTTTTTGAGCTAATTTTTACTAGGTTTGCAACATAAAATAAACAATTGCATATATATTAGTTCTCCAAAACATCGTAATAACCGTGCACAGTAACTTATGTTTCACTGTCATATAACCATAATGATAGGGACAGCAAAAAATAATATATGTTAAAGAAACTGACTGATAATGGCAAAAATAATAATTTAGGCACACACATCATTAGAGAGCTTTTGAGGGATAATATATCACACAGAAGTGAGGAAAAGAACTTCTATACAATATCGTTATGACCAATTCAGATTTTGAACAGGGCATATATGTCAGTAGTAACTAAGAATTGTATAGTATAGAAAAGGCAATTTATCCAGTAGACCAATAACAACGAAACCGGTCTACTGGATGAATTGCCTTTTCTACACTATACAACTCTTAGTTTATACTGACATATGTAAGTAATTAATGGGTCAGGTGCTTATATGAAGATCGCAAACTTGATTATAATAATAGTTATCACCGCCCGCGCAACCGATGTTCGTTTAAAACACCTTACGGTTTTAACTTATCAAGTCATAAACAAAAACATACTTCGCAGTTAACTCTGCCCTACTAAGAAAAAACGTTACGATGATTATTGTACAAAAAATCTGCAACTGGATTACCACTGAGCTTGAATCGATGCACTATCGCGCAGTGTTTCCAATCATGAGCTATAGTGCACACGTGAACCCCATCCAGACAGACGATTGAATCCCGTACTGCCCAAATGCCTGCCCTGTTTCTTATGCCAATCTGACGCTGGATGAAAGAATAATGCTCTACTGGGAAATCGAATTATAGGCAAATGCAAAACATGCCTGAACCAGCACAGTTGATGGAGTCTTATTTGTTTTTATAACGAATGAAAATTTTGGTTATTCATTGTTTGTTACTTACGTGTAACTTTGCTTCTCAGACAACGGTGGTCAAGATGCCTGTAAGCGCCTAAAATCATCAACTCTAAGAGGCCAAATCTCATCTGCGTATAATGAAAATCACGTACAGATGCATTGTGAACACGACATTTAATGCGTTTCTCCATAAATGGCGAAAGTTCAAGAAAGCTAGTCTAGCTGTCACGATTCTCATACTCACCACGTCAGACATTGCCTCAGATATTTCTAGAGCTCCTAAGGTACGTAAACCTGTCAACTAAGTCTAGATCTTCATTCTGCAATCACAGAGTTGGAGTGAGTGGTTGGTGATACTGTAAAAGCGTCTTACATTTAGAGGGCGCAAATTTCATACCGAAAGACGGAACAACGTCTGCTAATCTATTCAAGGTGGCCTGAGCAGAATCACGGTCGTCGAAAAATGGTACAATATCGTCCGCATAATCAGGATCGATTAGTTTACCGCCCGGGAGAACTTCCACACATGCAACCTGTACGTATGTGAGAGTGCTGTTCATAATTGCAGACATTACAAAATTAAAGAAAAATGGGTAAAATCACTGCTGACCGTTAATTTGTTTGTTAATTTTTTGTAGACGTTAATGCGACTAGAAATGTTTGCGTAGAAGGCTCGTATAATATTTTGAAATTTGGTGGGCACACCACTTTTAGACAGAATATTGGATATAAAATATTATATTATCTCTCTCTCTCTTCGAGGAAGTAGTACGGTTTCCTCATTCCGTATGGTACGATAAAGGTTAATCAACATACCAGAAATGAAATCGCCAATATTCTTAAATAAGCCAGGCGGAATCATTGGGGCCTGCAGATTTGCGAACGTTTGAGAGATAGGATTGCATTCCGTGTTCCTATCTTTGATGGTTATTCGAAATTAACTTTCCCACCTTTTGATACAGAGGATCGGGAGTGATGCATGTGCTCAAGAATATTGAATTTTGAAATGTTCAGCCCACGTTTCAAGACGACTTATTTTATCGGTTATTAAATTGTTATTACTATCAATTGAAGTTCTGCTAACTTTTAAATTTCTCGGACCCTTTGCGCGAATAAGTTGGAGAAAACAGCGGCTATTATCTGACGTGAATGAATCTTCTTCTTCAGCCTTTCTGACCCAAAAGTATTCGAGACCGACCTTTAGTCTTCGCTTAAGTTAGCGTCTTACATTGCGACGAATATTATTATGAACCGAGCCAAGTGGAATTTGCGGCCTTGTTTCGATTATTTCTATATTTATGAAACTTATCGTCGTCCAAAGTTAATTTTTAATTTTCGCAATCAAGACCAGTTAACTTTCACTTTAGAATATCTCCATATTTTTTCCGAAGGACGGTTTTTCGAGTTTACTTGCATCTATTTGCAGTTTGTTCTTATTTATTTTTCCGAAAATCGAGAGAAAATCTACAAATTGTAAGTGCATGGTCCGAGTCGACGTAAGTATTCATAAATGAACGAAAATCTTGAATGCTTTCTTTAAATCACGGTTGCGAGCTTGATATAAACAACATTCCCATTTTATTACATTTTTCAGTATGAACTAAACATTGGATAATTTAAACTGCTTTCGTCCTTATTGGGAACTCTGAGCAGTAATTGAGGAGTTTCCAATAAGAACGAAACCGGTATACTGGATGAATTGCCGTTACATTATACAATGCTTAGTTTATATTGACAAATGTATATATATCGGGGTTGGTGCTTGCATCGAGCTCGCAACCTTGATTGAAATAATTAATTTTATAGTAGAATATTTACAGTTCTTTTATTTTTTATGCCCAATTTATTTGTGAGCGTAATACAAATTTCTTCATTCAGCTTTTTTGTTAATGATATTGAAAATGGCCTTCACGGTCTTACTAAAATTCCGTTAGACACAATTCTTTAAATCAAGTTTGCGAGATTTAAATAAATACTAATCCCATTGTATTTAACAAGTCGTCGTACAACATAGCAAAAAGTAAGTATAAGGTGTTGCGAACCTAGTAACAAATTACTTTAGTTGTGACCAGAAGAATAAACCAAAGACAGCATGAACGGAAAGTATAATCTCATGCACATTCGTTTCGTGCTTACTGGCGACTCATCAGTAGAAACCGGTATTACACTCTTTAATCACTATATATTTGGGTGAGGAATGTGGGATAATAGGACGGTACAATCTCCCAGACAAATTTGTAAACCTATAGCAGTGAAGATAACATCATATAATGTCTCGAAAATGCGACTTCCACGCTAACTCACTTCATATAATATGTATACCGAGTCTGTAAAGAATACTAACACTATGGCTATTGTGTCAGTAACCGATACCAGCATTATACTACCAAAAGGTACATGGTACTAACACTATGGTTGCCGAGTCGGTACATGGTATCAACATGATGGATATCAATTTAGGATACAGTTCACTAAAATTGCGAATTACAACTATTTCTGAATACCTTTTACTCCAGAAGCCCTCTTATGGTAGTGACCAAAGGGCCTCTACAAAAAGTGGCCACAGTGTATGGATTTACTGAAGTAAAAAGTGTTCAGAAATGGTTGTAATTCTCAATTTCGGTGAACTATAGCATAAATTGATATCCATCATGTTGGTACCATGTACCGACTCGGAAACCATAGTGTTAGTACCATGTACCTTTTCGGTACAATAATGTTGGTATCAGTTACTAACACAATAGCCATAGTGTTAGTATCCTTTATAGACTCGGTATATATATTATATAGTGTGAGTTAGCGTTGAAGTCGCATTGTCGAGACTTTATATGATGTTAGCTTTACTACTATAGGTTTACACATTCGTCTGGAAGATTGTACCATCCTATTATCCCACATTCTTCATCCAAATATATAGTGGGTAAAAGGCGTAATACCGGCTCCTACTAATGAGTCGCCAGTAAGCACGAAACGGATGTGCATGAGATTATATTTTCCGTTCATGTTGTCTTTGATTTATCCTTCTTGTCACAACTGAACTAATTTGTTACTAGGTTCGCAATACCTAATACATACTTGCATATATATTAGTTCTCCACAACAAACAGTATTTAGCAGCAAAAATACCGTCAGTCTCACGTACTACTAAAATTAAGCAATCATGAATTTTGCGAGGGGTGATAAAATTCTTTAAATCACGTTGTACACGAATAAAATCTACCGTCAGTCACATGCACTGACGCGTTTCTGCCTTCAATGATTATCATCAGAGTACGATGGCAGACTGACTCGCGCGGATCAAACTGTAATGTATATATATATATATATATATATATATATATATATATGTAATAAAATTAAACAATCAATGATTGCGCGGGTGGTGATAAAATGCTTTAAATCAAGTTTGCAAGATTGAAGTAAACACCAATGGAATGGTATATAACAGTCGTCGAACAAATATAGCAAAACACGTATTCAATCATTAATTGCTTAATTGTATTCCATTAGATACATTTTGACAAAAGCGAGCTGTCTTCGGTAAGAGATAATTTGCATGTCGTTTCTGAAATTCTGTGCAGAGTACTTAATGTAATTAACTCTATTTTAATTCTATATATATATATATATATATATATATATATATTTATATTCTTATAAATAGGAAAACTGTGGTAAATTAAAAAGGAATGGACATCATAAAGAATATATATATATATATATATATATATATATATATATATATATATATATATATATGCCATTATAGAATAGACAACACGTTGCCTGGAGACGGTATTTTTTTATCGCCCGCGCAACTACTGATCATTTAATTATATAAATGTTCAGTTCATTTCCACATTCTGAGATAGCGTGGTTTCTCTTCTATAATGACAGATTGGGGATGGTTAGTCGGAACTTTAGGTATTACCGAATGCGTTAAGGCTTTACCTAAACGAAAGGCTTACCAAGAAACATTAGTTATTGTAACTGAAAATTGTGTGTAGTGTGCGACAGGGTGGCTCAGTGGTTAGAAAAGAGGACGTGCCTAGGTTCGAGCCCTGTCCGCGGCAAATTCGGGACAGTAAATGATGAGTTCGCAATGAAATCGAAACCCGTCTACTCGTTGAATTGTTTTTTTACATTAAACGATGCTTAGTTTATACTGAAAAATGTATGTACATAATGGGACGTGTTTATATCAAGATCGCAAACTTGATTTAAATCGTTGTTATCACCGCTCGCGCAACCTATTTTCATTTAATGGCGTCGTCACTGAAGAGCTAAGTTTAAACCCTTTTGCATTCCTTATCAAATAAAGCTTCACAGATAAGGATCAAAATACATAGCGCACTCTTGCGATGTCGTGTACTATAACTGAGTACACTTGGAATGACAGCTTGTGTTATAATTATTTCCAATGCCAAACCATTGCAAGATTTTGTTGAATATCGATTTTAATCTTCTAATATTAAATCGAATGTGAAGTCATAAGACGAAAGTATGTTTGTTAGATGAATACGACAACAGTTAGAATATTTGAATTATTTTATGAAAGACCTATAATATTAAAACTGTGTTTTTGTTTAATAATACGGCCATATAGCTAAAAGATTGCCTTTTTCAGTTCAGGCTTTGATAAATGTGACACATTTCTCCTTTTATAGGCATTTTGTCTATCTTGTTTATCAGACTTACCTTAGACCAGCTTTATATATGCCGCAATAAGATTTGAATAATATTTATTTAGTGACAGTTTACGTTTATCATCGATGCATATTAATATTTTATGAATTGATAAATCACCCATAATTTTTTATTACCAACGGTATTAAAACGTTTGAGAGATTTTTTATGTAACACGCATTGTTTGAGTTCATAGTTTTCCCGGCATTATTGTATTTCTGAATCGGTTTACATTTTAATATTTGCTTTAAGTGTGCTTGGATGCGTCAAAGTAGATCGAAATATGCTAACTTCTTTGTATCCATTTTTGCGCTCAACATAATGACTGAACCATTTGCGTAATTTGTATAATTTAAGTTCTGCCAGTTCCACTGACTAACAACGCAGGCGATTTAGCCTTGCCCTATGATTATTCAATTCACGTTGCTACCATTTTATTTAGCAGCGGTAACTTGCGTTTCGCCTCCGACACGTTTTCTCTCATTCATGAATTAGACGTAATTAGCATAGAAACAGATCAGTCAATTTTACTATAGGAAACTATACAAAGTGTTTGACAAATTCAACAGTGTATTTGGGGTGCAACGCCGGTTCGTACACATATTTAGCCATTAAATACAAAGCACGCGTCAGTTTGTGGTACCTTTTGGTCTTACCGACCGATATATTCCGATTTGGTCTGGATTTACTTTTTTATGCTGGCCCTGCCTGATGCCTAATAGTTTATTGTTTTGCGTTTTTGATTCCAAGTTTTTTTCATAATTGTATAAATGTCTTTTTTCTCGTGCTAGCAGTAAGAAGCACAATTTTTCTGTCCAGCTTTCACTGCATTATGACTTACATATTTGTGCTTCAATGGCCGATTAATGTGTAATGCGGATTTAATTTTGTTTTGATCATGATTGTGTTGACATATTATTTGTGTGAAGTTATTACATTATTATAAACACCATTAATACGACGCTGTCCGATTTTGAACGTAGTATTGACTCTATTTTATGGAGCCATCATTGCTACTCAACCTTTTCACCATTCGTTTATGGCGCGCGTGGAGATAAATGTTGATTAAATCACAATTTGGGATCTAAGGTAACTACCAATCTCATTTATTAGCTTGCCTCGCAACCTAATAAAACTTTCATGAGCTTCTCGTTTTGACGCCTTTCAGCCTTTATTGGTCATTATGCCAATATGCATGACAAATAACCAACTTGCGTGTATGTAACTACGATGTATATATATATATATATATATATATATATATATATATATATATATATATATATATATATGTATATATAGTATTGCCAATAGCTGAGATGCATTCTCACGAATATTGTATTCTAGCTTGATGTTCATTTTCTGTTAACTAATTCTAGAATGTCATTTTAAAGCACTTTTTTATTTAAAAACTTCTGGATGTGGTGCATTTTATGCAGGATGTAATTGGTTTATCACTGTCTATATTAAAATTCTACCAATCTACATTTTCATTTAGGGTTTCGTTTGCAAACAAACGGAGAATAAACACTACTAGCAACCAGTGAGTCAAATGAATATCTTATGACAAAAGGAAAATTCAGAGCACAATATTTGTAGATACTTTTCACATGGTGACTTAGAATTTTGTAGTTCATTTTTCATTTGAGTGAAACATCTTGATATTAAGGCAATTGATTTGTCTGCGGAGTAAAAATAACTAATTTATTGTAGTTCTGTTACATGTTTTTAGAAGTTCTGATTACATTGAGCAAAGGTGAAAAGTTATACTATTTTAAATTAGAATGCAAATAACAAATTGTTTACTTTTTAAAATATCTTCTTGTACTAACTTTTCAGTTCTTATTTACTGGAGACATTATCAGGGGTTATAATTTGACGATTCAGATTTTAAACTCTTTTGATGGCTCCAGTAAAAACGAACCGAAATATTGTTATTGGGAGGTTTCTGAAAACAAATTTACATCATTTGCCATGTTTAGCCAACCATGACATTTAAACATGTGATTGATAAACTTCACAAAAGTTATTTTTCAAATTGTGAGCAATCTTTATAAATCATCTCTGATTACTCTAAAACTGAGAGCAAACATTTTAATTGCTTTGTCTTGAGATACACAAATCCTTATTAAACATTTCTCTCAATAAATAATTATTGTTATTTAATAAAATGTGATTTAATTTCTATTTACTTGTTTTATCCTTTTTTGCTGGAAAATGTATTTTATTTATTTTGCAATATAGATTCATTCTAGTTATCAACGTAGGACAAAAGAGTAAGCATACGCATTTCCAAAATCTCGAACTGACATTTTACATTTAATTTACTTTTGGATTAGTTTAAATTACTCAAAATCATTTCAGTTTCCTTTTTTATAAAAATGAAAACCACTAATTGCCATAAGGCAATAATCACTATTAATACAGCTGTTTCGGGCAGTCTACAATTGATTCGACTATTTTATTCACTTTTTTATTAACAATAGAATCGAGCAGATTTTGAGATAAATATTTTCGATGAATTCCTTATTCTCTTTAAAGCAAAATTTTATAAATGATAAATCTCGTAATTACTTAAATGTAGCTTGCAGACTTTTTAAAGAAGTCTTATGAAAGGGATAGACAGAAAAATTCAGTACCAGAAAAGCTTATTTTCTCGTTTAGACTAGCGGGCACCTAGCGATTGGTTGGCCAAAAATTTCAAGGATTTTAGGCCAGTGAATAATAAACTAATTTTCATCACCACCTAAGTGATGATATAAGAGAAAATTAGACTAACAGTAAAGCGGGTGCTATTTGTATGTTTTGATTCACGTTCATTATTTTCAATGGTTTTAAATAATTTTATTTAAAAACTAATTGGCTGGTTTTTTTCATTATGCAAATCTCACGTGTAATTGTGAGACGCAACACCAATTATGTAACATTGGTAGTTTTGCTGTTGTTTGACGACTGGTTAAATACAATGGGATTGGTGTTTACTTCAAACTCGCAAACTTGATTTAAAGAATTTGTACCACCACCCACGCAATCAATTATTGTTTAATTTTATTGCCAATATATTTATTTGTGACGAAAGTTGCAATCGGTTAATGTTCGTGACTGCATAGAAACTGTGTAGCCGACATTTCCAGTCAATTACAGTGTATGCGAGACTACTAGAGCTGAAAGCCGCATATATAATTTTTCTTTCCATATATATGCAATGTGGTTTGATCCTCGCTAGTCAGTTTGCCGTCGTACTCTGATGATGATCATGGAAGGTCGAAACGCGTCAGTGCGTGCAACTGGCGGCAGTTTTGCTATGTTGTTCGACGACTGGTTAAATACAATAGGATTGGTGTTTACTTCAAGCTCGCAAACTTGATTTAAGGAATTGTTACCACCAACCGCGCAATCAATTATTGTTTAATTGTATTGCCAATATATTTATTTGTGGCGAAAGCTGCAATCAGTTAATATTCGTGACTGCATAGAAATTGTGCAGCCGACATTTCCAGTCAGTTACTGTGTATGCGAGATTACTAGAGGTGAGAGCCGCATATCTAATTGTGCTTTCCATGTATAAGCAATTTGGTTTACTCCTCGCTATTCAGTTGTCCGTCGTTCTCTGATGATGAACATGGAAGGTTGACATGTGTCTCTGCATGCGACTGGCGATAGTTTTTCTGGTGTTCCACGACTAGCTGTTGGTAAGTACTTCGAGCTCGCAAACTTGATTAACAAGACTGGTATATATGTTGATCTTGAAAAGGGACATATTACATTCACCGGGGTTAAGAAGTGAATTTGTATAGTTGGTCCTTGCTTTTCACATGTACCTTGTTTGTGATGTAGTCAATAAGTAAAAGCATTTCTTTGCTCGTATTTGTTGGTCTCATTTAACAGAATCCACTAATTGTTGGTGAGAAGATTTACTTCAGCTTGATATTTATGCCATGCATCGATTTATAGAACATTCTTTCTTCAGAATGTCGATAAATGAGGTGTCATTTTTTTGAAGATGGTGTGACGTAAACAATTGCATGCTACATGCATCGTAATTATATTTTCTCTTTTTAAATGATACTTTTTCACCTTTAAATAACTTCGTGTCTATCAGGGCGCTGTTCCAACTATGGGTCGAGCTGGCGTTGTAAATGTTGCCCAGTTGGTCTCCTACTCCCAGGCAAAACAGGCGATTTTAAACAAACGTAAGTTATACCGAGTATTGCTTTTGTACGCGAACGTATAGCAAACTTTGTCGCCCAGTTGTTCCACTTGATTTAACCAAATATATAGGGAAATTCTGGCGATTTGTCGGCTCCTACTGCGGAGTTGGCGGTAAGCGCATCTTGATCATAAATATTATCTGAACTTCGTTGTTACCGGACACGTAACAGTTAATATGCGTACGTGATTAATCAATAAAGCCTTTCCTGATTACTTAATCAACATGTCTGTGTTTAACACTGTTGTGCAATTCTATTTCAATTTATTCCAAAATAATTTTATTTGCATATTTACGAGTCGAAACTAATCCAAAAGAATGATTAACGTAAAGTATTATGTATAATAGTAAGATTAAAGCTGAAACACATAATATTCATTATGTAAATTCAAGATCAAATACAAGTAATTAAGAACCAAGTTTTCTAGAAAAAAGAGGGCTGTTGAAATTTATATTTCATTGCCTATTTAGAATTACATAATTTTTGCCAAGATGCGCTGAGGATTGTTAGTGCCTTGTCGTTCGGATTATTGAAATTATAACTTGTAATTCTATAGCGTAACTGGATTAGACAGGAATTAATATGAATTAATATAACAGAATTTTCTCGAGATAAATTATTATAAATAGAGTTTTGTGTTACACAGTAACAGCCTTTCTTTACATCAAGCTTGCTAACCAGAAATACGCAAAAGAATATTTTAAAGCCAGTCGCGTAACGTCGCAAAACTACCGTCAGTTACATTGAATGACGTTTTCCGACCTACCATGGTTGGACTCAGAGTTTGACACCATACTGATCGAGTACAAAACCTACTTTGGACATAATGTTTTTCAAAAACAGAGTTGCGACTCTCATCCCTATTAGATGCACACATATTGTACCTGCCTTTATTTTGGGCAGTACAATTTCTATTCTAATCAGGCAATCATTAATTATTTTGATGATGATTGGTGAATGTCAAACGCACACCAGTATGTATAACTCACGATAGCTTCGCCGTGTTTTACAATTTGTTAACAAAATAGGATTGGTGCTTATTTCACCTCCGCAAACTTGACTTACATATGCGATTTGTTATTTCTTTTAGTGTGCTTGCTCATTTTAGCCTTGCCTTTTCGCGAATATTCTTATTACTTTCAGGTTATTTTGAAGATGGAATTTTTGTGCACTTCTTAGCTAGCATGATTAGTGGCTTCACGACTACTGTGGCCTCCATGCCAGTGGACATTGCAAAGACCCGCATTCAAAATATGCGCATAATCGACGGCAAGCCAGAGTATACTGGCATTGTTGTAAGTTAAACCTTTTTAAGCCACTTCATGTTCTAATCATTTTTGCTTTGTGGACGATTTTCTCAAAATTAAAAAAAATTTATCCAATGTACATCCAAAAATATTCGACGTAGGGATCAGATTTGACACCTATGTTTTATGCGTGGTGCTTCGCCGTGCTTTTTCTGTTAACGATTTTGTTATTCTGGCTTAGATTGTGTTCGATAAACTTTTCTAAATTATCGTCCTTTTATAATTGTTTTTGAAGGTTGGCTTAGTTATAGTGTGATTTATCTGGCGGAGCACACTTTGCATATTCATGCTTGCAGATTAGACGCCAAGCTTCTTCTCTTCTTAGATACTGTTTGTTGCAGATTACTACTATACATATACACTTATGTATTAGGTGCTGCATACCTACTAAAAAGTTAGTTCAAATTTTGCCAGAAGGATGAAAAGGTATATTCTCGTGCACATTTGTTTCCTGCATACTGGAGACTCATTAGTAGGAGCCGGTGTTACGCCTTATACCCACTATATATTTAGTACCAACTACAAAATTGGCAACAATAAAGTTGGTACCTTTTACTGCCTCGATATATGTTATGTTTTATGAGCTGGTACTGTTGAAGACTGTATGAAGCTAACTCCATTACTGTTTAAATACACATTCGTATTGGAGATTGTACAGTCCATCTGTCCCACATTCCTTATCCAAATGTATAGTGGTTAAAGGGCATAGCACTGGCTCCCACTCATCATCATCATCATCATCATCATGTCCAGCCACACAAAAGTTAAAAGTGAATGTTTCGCTGCCATATAACCATAAGGAGTGAAAAAAGTATATAAGTGAATTTGGACAATTTATTAGCGAGATTTACGAGAGAGAGAGAGGGGGGGTAGAGAGAAGGAAAACCATGCTACTATGAGTAAATTTATCAGGATAACTCACAGAAATGATGCAAACTAAAATTCTCCACAACACCATTATGGCCAAGTTAGCATTCGGGCAAGGCGACATCAGCAATACAGTTTCCTTGCGGATTTCACTGTATCACGTCATAAACAAACCAAACCTCACAGCTAACTTTGCCATACTATGAAAAGAAAGTTACAAAGATTATTCCACTAGACATCTGTAACAACATCGCCGCTGAGCTCGATTCGATGCCATATCGCTAAGGGTTTCTAACCAATAACTATGATGATTTTCCAGTAAGCACGAAACAAATTTGCACATGACATTATACCTTCACTTTATGCTTGCATTGGTTTGTCATTTTGGTTCTACTTGAACTAATTTGTTACTAGGTGTGCAACACCTAATACATACTTGCATATATAATAGTTCTCCGCAACAAACAGTTTTTAACTTTTAGATATTGAATTAAATGGTATCATGCTTACCGCGAAATGTGATAACTGATATCGATCAAGGCCAGAATGTATGGATTTACTGGATTAACAGGTGTTCATAAATAGTTGTAAATTTCATTTTTGATGATGTTTAGCGTACATTGAAATCCATCGTGTTGGTACCATGTACCTACTCGGCAACCATAGTGTTGGTACCATGTACATTTTCAATACCACAATGTTGGTATCGGGTACATACACAATAGTTATAGTTTTGCTACCCTTTACAGACTCGGTATATATATTATATATAGTAAGCTAATATGAAGTCACATTGTCGAGACTTCATATGAAGTTAGCCTCACTACTTTAGGTTTACGCGTTTGTATAGGAGATTGTACCTTCCTAATATCCCACATTTCTCACCAAAATATATAGTGGTTTAATGGCGTAATACCGACTTCTACTGATGAGTCGCCAGTAAGCACGAAACAAATGTGCATGAGATTATACTTTCCGCTCATGCTGTCTTTGGTTTATCCTTCTGTTCATATTTGAACTAATTTGTTACTGGGTGCACAACACCTAATACGCAATTGCATATATTAGTTCTCTGCCACAAATAGTAGCTAACTATAGTTTAAAAATGTTTGATTTGAGGTTACCTCAAGGAGTACCACATAAAACTGGGCGGTTCGTTATTTTTTCTCTTGATTAATACCTCCTGACGGTCAGTTGGCAATGGCCTAAGACAATCCTAGCAAGAAATCGATTAACAAAATTGTCCAGGGGCTTCCAGCTTTAGAAGCTATCTATTATACCTCCGAAGAATAAAGAACTGAGCTGAAATGTTCTTTATTTGTAAACTATGGGCTTTGAGCTCGGCGTATATATAGATGATTCTAGACTCATTTACATAAATTGGCGAAGGCAACTGCAGTATGAAGAAAACATTTCTACTAGCACTGGTATTCGTTGTGAATTCCCGATTTCTCCAAGTTTTTAAAATGAATAATTTTACTTTTACATATGTTCAGGATTGAGGCATCGTAATTCTTTCCTACAGTAGTTTAGTCCATTTCGACGGTGAATGCCGAAATTCTGTCTAAATAGATTAGCAGCCTTGTTTCCGTCTTGCGGTGTAAAACTATCATCCTCTAAACGTAAATTACTTGCACGTTTGACTGATGGTAGTTTTGCTATGTTGTTCGATGACTGGTTAAATACAATGCAACTAGTGTTTATTTTAAGGTAGCAAACTTGATTTAAAGAATTGTTACCATCACCCGCGCAATCAATTATTATTTAATTGTATTGTCTATATATATTTGGCGAAATCTGCCAACTTTTGATGTTCGTGATTGCGTAAATATTGTGAAGCCGAAATTTCCAGTCAAGTACAATGTAAGCGAGACAATCCTAATTCTTGCGATAGCCATTCACTCCAACTGCAGAATGAAGATCTAAACACTGTTGACTGTTTTACATATCTTGGGAGCTCTATCAATAACTTAGGCAATATGTCCGACGAGGTGAGAATAAGAATCGCGAAAGCTAGAGTACCTTTCTTGAACCTTCGTCATTTATGGAGAAACGCGAGTATACCACTCTTCCATGAAGGTTGTGCTTACAATGCATCTGTACTACTACTATTACTATACGCTAGTGATACTTGACCTCATAGAGTTGATGACTTGAGACGCTTACAGGCATCGTTTTTTGAGAATTATATCACATGCTGGTTACCAACAACGAATAACCAACGTTGACATCTGTAGGGGTATTTTTTGATCTGCTAACAGGTGCCCCTCGTTAGAAAAATGAATAAGCCTCCGTTAACCACGTTGGCTCGGTCACGTTTTTTGTATGCCCTCAATTCGATTGCCCAGTAGAGCTCTGTTCTCTCATCCAGCACCAAATTGGCGTAAGAAACAAGGTGAGCAAATTTTGATATGGCAAAAACAATTGGAGTCACTTACATCCAAATTGGGTAGTATAGAACCTACTCGTCTGCCTGGATGGGGTCCTCGTGCGCATCATAGTTCCTGGTGAGAAACCCTTAGCAATATGGCAATGAATCAAGCTCAGTGTCGATCTTGTTGCAGATGTCTAGTAGAATCATCTTCGTAACTTTCTTTTCTTAGTAGGGCAAAGTTAGCTGCGAGGTTTGGTTTGTTTATGACGTGATGCAGTGAAATCCGCATGGAAGCTGTATTGCTCATGTCGCCTTGCCTCATTTCTATGAGTTATCGTAATAAATTTAATCATAGTAACTAGGTATTCTTTCTTTCTATCTATCTCTCTCTCTCTCGTAAACCTCACTAATAATTTGTCTAAAATATTATATCTGTTGTTATTTATATATTTCTTTCACTTCTTATAGATATATGGCAGTGAAAAATTAGTCAATTTTGACTTTTGTATGTCTGGGCATGATGATATGATGATGATTTGATCCTCGCTAGTCAGGTTGCCGTCGTACTCTGATGATGATCATGTAAGGTCGAAACGCGTCAGTACTTGTGACTGACGGTAGTTTTGCTACTGTTAGACGACTCGTTAAGTACTGTTGGATTGGTGTTTACTTCAAGCTCGGAAACTTGATTTAATGAATTGTTACCACCACCCGTGCAATCAATGATTGTTTACTTTTACTATACTAGTGTAAGCTCACCCGTAACCCACCTAAAATCTGTTGTGGACCTGAACATAGTTGACTTATTTAAATATCTTGGCATCTGTAAAAATATATCAGGTAGCATTGATGACGAGATAAATATGAGAATCGCGAAGGCTGGAGTAGCTTTCTCCAATCTTCGACATTTATTGAGAAACCCGAGTATGCCTGCTTTGAGTATCGTGTGTACAGTGCAGATTTGTTCTACGCTAAGAATTGATGATTTTATACGCTTACTGGCATTCTACTATTGTTGAATGCGTAGTATAGCACACGTAGACTACCAACAACGAATAACCAATGCTGACATTCGTCGAGCAGCCAACACACGCTCCTGATTGAACAACAGATAAGGTTCCATCAACTGTAGTGGCTCGGTCACGCTTTCCGTAGGCCGTCAATTTGCTTGATCAGTAGAGCATTATTCTCTCACCTAGCGGCAGATTTGCGTAAAAAACTGGGTGGGAAACACTTTGACATGGTAGCATGAACCTTGCCGTGTCTAAAGGGACACATCCGTTTTATGTAAAACCTCGAGTTTGGTCTAACTACGCAGTAAAATTTAATGTTGCGGAATGAGAGCAAGCGTGCCAGACAGGAAAATCAGGTTTCGGCTTCTGAAGGAAACTGGCCACTAGCATCTGGACCAGATAGTGCTCATCAGCTTTTGTTGGTAGACTATCTAAGAGAAGGAAAACTACGAATACAAACCATCCTCACTATGAATGGTTGGCCTTGTTCTATTACAGTCCACATATAACCATGAACGATTCAAATTATAATGATTACATACTGCATCAGCCGTCACGCAGTATATAAACGGTCGGCTTAAGAACAAGATAAGTTCCACTATGCACAATGCAGGTGCTACTGTATGTAGTATTGCAATCGTAATTCGTGTGATAACCATCGTGGTATAAGCTTTCATGCAGTTGTGTCTATGTTATTTGCTTCACGTGAATCACTCGCTAGAGACGAATAGGCCGGATTCCGCTCAGGACGAGATTGTAAAGATAATCTTGTTACGTTAAGGCAAGTTGTTCAACAGCAACATTTATATCTCCGTTCCATAATAGTCTTCTTATTAGACTTCAAAGGTTAATTTGACTATGTGGATCGCAAAGTTTTATTCGATATTCTGTCGAAAAGTGTGCACAAAATTTGATAATATTATACGCGCTTTCTACACAAACAATCATGATCGCATTAAGGTCTACAACGAATTAACGCACAACTTTACAACCAACAGCGTTGTTCGTCAAGGCTATTCACTTCTCCCTTTTGGTTTAATTTTGTGATAGATGCTATTATGAACAACACACTTCCACACGCTCAGAATTCAGGTGTTGAATTTCGTCCGGGTGGTAAAATAATCGATCTTGACTATGCAGACGTTATCGTAATATTATTCGACAATCGAGATTCTGCTCAGGCCACCTTGAATATAAAGTCTTCGACAATGTTGTTAGCTTCACTACTGCAGGTCTACACATTCGTCTAGGAGATTGTACCGTCCTATTATCCCACATTCCTCAGCCAAAATATATAGTGTTTAAAGGACGTAATACCTACTCCTATTGATGAGTCGCCAGTAAGCACGAAACGCATGTGAATGAGATTATACTTTCCGTTCATGCTGCCTTTGGTTTATCCTTCTTGTCACAACTGAACTAATTTGTTACTAGGTTCGCAACACCTAGTACATACTTAAATATATATTAGGTCTCTGCAACAAACAGTATTTAACTGTTATATATTGAATTGAATAATGTCATGCTTACCGCGAAATGTGATAACTGATATCGATCAAGGCCAGAGTGTATGGATTTACTGGAATAACAGGTGTTCAGAAATTGTTGTAATTCTCAATTTCGGTGAACTATAGCATAAATTGATAACCATCATGTTGGTATCATGTTCCGACTCGGAAACCATAGTTCCATGTATCTTTGCGGTACAATAATGTTGGTATCGGTTACTAACACAATAACCATAGTGTTAGTATCCTTTACAGACTCGGTATATATATTATATAGTATGAGTTAACTTTGAAGTCGCATTGTTGTAGACTATATGATGTTAGCTTCACTATTGCAGGTTTATGCATTCGTCTAGGAGATTGTACCGTCCTATTATCCCACATTCTTGACCAAAATATATAGTGGTTAAAGGGCGTAATACCGGCTCCTACTGATGAGTCGCCAGTAAGCACGAAACGAATATGCATGAGATTATACTTTCCATTCATGCTGCCTTTGGTTTATCCTTCTGATCACAAGTGAACTAACTTGTTACTAGGTTCGCAACACCTAATACATACTTGCATATATATTAGTTCTTCGCAACAAACAGTATTTAAAAGGAACTTAGATCGTAATTATCTTTATAAGTCTAGTGGTAGACACCGTCCAGTGAAGAGGCCTGGTTTGTCCTGCCTTATCGCCATAGGCTCTGCTGGAACTCACCGTTTATGTATGTATTTGTTTATGTAGAAACGTTAAAGGCACTTCGAGCACAATGTTCCATCAAACTAACCGTGCTGAGTTATTAAAAGATGGCCACTTACATGATGAACACGACTCGTATAGTTGCGCATTTTCCACTGATGTAGTGCCTTATCAAGTAATATTTTTTGTAAGATTTTAAGTTTTGTCTTAACAATGTCTGCAGCTCTGAATTTTAACCAATTTTGAGTATGTATTCGTTTTAACATGATGTTATATTACTTCTCGATATGACTAGTACAGCATCATTGTCTGCTTTTCTACTTACGCTTAATTTGCAATATATCAGAGGCATACAGGCATGAATAATAATTTCTGTAATTGTAATTCATTTGCTTTAAATTAATCTTTTTCATCGATTTTATTAAAATTATTTTTTAAAGACATTTTAGAATATATTCTTTGTATCTTATTTATTTGTGCCGTTCTGTTTTTTCGTTTTATCACATCAGGACGTGTTGTCTCGTGTTATCCGGCACGAAGGGTTCTTTTCGCTTTGGAAAGGCTTCACGCCTTACTTCCTGCGTCTGGGCCCGCACACGGTTATAACATTTATCCTTCTGGAACAAATGAACAGTCTATACAAGCGACGCTATTTCAAGAGCACGGATTCTAAACGAAGTTCTTTATAGGGGATTAGATCAAAGTTGAAGAAAATATAATTTGTTTATTTATTTATTTAAACGTGTATTTTTCTACTGAAATTTTCGTCTTCATTAGTTATCAGGCTTTTTCTTATTACCTTTCTGTTTTTTAGCTTAACTTCTGCACAATCTAGCTTTGTTTAGCATACTGACGCTGTATCTCTAGCCTAGTTTACTGTTCATGTATTTTATGAAATATGATTTTTAATTTGTTTTTATTTGTTGATTGTCACCTTTATTTAGATATTTATTGCTTATTTTTAAAGTTCCCTGTTCAGCCTGCTTTACACCAGTGAATTCGTCTTCCACTCACTCTGCAGAATAAGCAATCGCGAACTGTGCAATTTTTTTATAGTTTTGATTAAAAATACTTACAGAGAACTTAAAGTTGGCACCTAAAAATTACGCCAACGCATTTAAAAAAATATTTTCTAGACGTCTGTTCGATGCTTTTCTAGCTCGTTCATGATAGTCAACTTTTGGCTTTTAGTTCCGATGTATAGTGACAAATTCTGTTGTTGTTTAGGAATATGTAATAGGGGTGGTGATTTCCTGAGTAATGTGGTTGTAGCCTAAAGGTGTAACTGCGCTGGTAAGGCCGTTATAACCTATAATCTGGTTTGTTTTCTACCAATATTTTGACGTGAATAATCTTGGGTAAATGTAAATTGGCGTAGACAAGACTTATTCTGCTTTAATCGACTACTTAATTTGGCCCAGGCAAAAGCCAACAGAAGAGTGTATCGTATTTTTGGTAGGATGCAATAGTAGGTTCTCCGTTGTCGTAAAACAGTGTCATTGCAATGATACGTGATGTCGCATTTCCAATTAGTTACGTCCAAGATAAAAGCTAATTTAGTTTGATGTGGAGTATTATTAAAAATAGTTTGTTCATTTGATAAGAATTTTTGTAATTGCAAGCTGTAGTTGTGCTAAATATTTGTGTTTTCATATGATGGCCCATATATATTCCTGATCACTGGCAGTCTAAGCCGATGATGTCAACGACGTCAGCTTGAATTTTACTGCTACTAACATTTCTCAGTAATCCTTCATTTAAGCAAAATGTGATGCTTCAATGGATTATGCCCATAGTCGTCATCGCTGTCCACGCTATTTCGCACAAGCTCTTGAGAATCTAAGAAAAGTGTTTGGCGATGCTTTTACCCTGTTATGGTAACATTAGTTTTAATAGCACGCTCACGGTTGAATTACTTTTTCCTCTATTGATCATCGAGTGATGCATTAGGAAGTCATGATATTTTCGTCCCGTTCTCTGCAGAAGTCTCCTGAACGAGAGATTCTGATCTCAGATATTGTACGCGCTTGTTTTTCTATAGTGAGTGTAGTCGGGAACATATGTCACGAGGATTGTTGATGAATTACTGATAATAGTAATAATCTTATCAAACTGGCAGAAAACTTGTACCATTACGTTGTAATTAAACAGATTTTCTATCATTATGCTTTGGATTAAATTTTTATGCAAGGTTTTTATTATCCCTTTCGACTATTTATTCTTTACGCCTTTTTCATACATTTAAAATGTTTTCTGTCGTTTAAAATATTGCGCAGTTACTTAATTGTGATATTTATTTTATTTTTATTGCGAAGTACTATCAGCTAACTAATTTAATCAAGGTTGCGATGAGCACCTGTTCTATTATGTACATACATTTTCCAGTATCAACAAAGCATTGTATAATGTAGAAAAGGCAATTCATCCATTAAACCGGTTTCGCCCTCATTGGGACTCATTACGTACTGTCCAGAGGTTGCTGCGGACAGGGCTGGATGAAACGCCTTTTCTACATTATGCAATGCTTAGTTGATACTGGCAATTAAATGTTTAAACTGGGTCATGTGTTTATGTTGAGATCACAACCTTGATTAAATTATTTGTTATTAAATCCAGCATTTATGTATATTATATTAAACATAAATTGATTGCGCGTGTGGTGGTAACAATTCTTTAAATCAAGTTTGCGAGCTTGAAGTTAACATCAATCCCATTTTGTTTAACCAAGTGGATATGCCAAAATCAGCATGAATATACTGATTGATTCCATTGACGCGTATGTTCGTGCTTACTAAATAGTCATCAGTTGGTGGCGGTTCAAACTCTCAAGCCAACTGTATATTTTTTAAAGTAATGAAGAACAAAGTACATGGCATCCCCTGAACGTTTGTATCCAACAATTTTATCATACCCTGTGCGTATGATTCTGGCGTTGTGTGGTGAGTCGTCTTTGGTTAACTTCTGGCTTAGGCATCAACCTTGTAAAAGAGATTACTTCATTTATTTGTCACACATTATTTGTTCAAATTTTTTGTGTATTTTTGGTGATATACCAGTAGCCAGTAAGTAAGGAAAACATGCGTCAGTGAGCTATCTTTGGTTTAAGCGGCCTTTTCCACGTTTGTCCTTTATGAGATAATTTACATATAAGCATATATTTCCCCATACATAAATAAACTTTCGCGCCACTCATTGTTTTAAATTTCTTTAAAATTTAAGCAATTATTATTTCATATATGATTGTTATTTGTATTTGATCGTTAAATTTAAATTACTTTTCTTATTACTATGCATCTTAAGTAAACAACATATTCAGACCTTATCTGACAAAATATACAGTTTAATGAATGTAACATTTTTATGTGATGAACGGAAGAACAGCTGAGTTTTAGTTATAAAATAACTATGTCTTAGATTTTGTGTATAGGATCAATTCGGTGTCCAAATAAAGCATTTCACGCTGTATGTTCGCCTTACTAACTTTAATTGTGTTTCTTATAAAAAAAGCATCTCTGGGAAAGTCACAAAATACACGGCTTACTGGCTGTGCAAAACATTATTTGCATATTGTTATATATATTATATACATATATATATATATATATATATATATATATATATATATATATACATGCGCATCTAGTAACAAATTAGTTCAAATATGATCAGAAGGATAAACCGAAGTGAGCATGAAGGGGGTATAATCTCATGTGCACATTCGGTTCGTGCTTCCCGACGACTCACCATTATGAGCTGGCATTAAGCTCTATACCTACTACGTATTTGGGTGAAGAATGTGCTACAATTGGATGACACATTCTCCTATTTGCTATATTTCACCAAAATTGAGAAGTTCAAATACTGAACACCTGTTACTCCAGCAAATTCACACACCCTGGCTTTGATCGATATCAATTATCACTTATCACGCTAATTATGACATCATGCAATTAAATATTTAACAGTTAAATACTGTTTGTTGTGGAGATATATATATATATATATATATATATATATATAATATATATATGCGTGTTTGTATATTAGGTGTTGCGCACCTAGCAACAAATTAGTTCAAATATGATCAGAAGGATAAACCAAAGTCAGCATGATTAAACTTGTGGCAGGCTTATAAGTTGATTATTTTCTAATTTATGCTTATAGTTTAATCGTGTTTCTTTTTGAGGCTGGATGTTTCAACCTGCAATCCATGTTGTTTAATGTGTATTGAGATTGAATTTTGTGCTTAAAACGTGCCTATCGATAATTTTTAATTTAAAACCTTGGAATTAGTCAGACCGACGTGCGAAGGATTGCATCAAACTAGCCGACGCATTCGTGAGATACTACCAATGGATGAAATAGAGTTTAATATATTGTAATAACAATTCCAAATACTGCCAACGCCCATCTTCAAAATTAAAATAAACTTTTATTTACATTTGGCATTTCCATGGAAGTACTTCCGGTGCATTATTGTTCTGTGATCCTTTCTTTGCTATTGAATAAGTTCAATCAAATGTTGCATTGCATCAACTTCGAATAGAATTTATGTAATCGCGTCACCCGTCATGTAACATGTCGCCTACTTGGATATTGTACCCAAAGTATCGATGTTTCATTGTCTTTAGAGCAGGTACATTTACCTACGTTGTTGCGTTTATCGTATCTACATAGGCGTGATTTTGTGCATTATTATTTATTTCAACTTAGTTAATTTGCAGATGATACTAAATAAAAATGAGCTATAGAACTTATACTGTTTTCTTCCTGAATGGTCAAAGGTCATTAACAAGACACATTATATAACGGTAAAATCTTTTTTAATTTGTCGTGTTATTTAAAAAAATTTATTTGTTAAAAAGTCTATTTTAATTTTCTTAGACTATATTTTATTTTTCGTACGTGAATTTAGGCATTCTATATATGAACTATGGAACTATGCGCCTTAGACCATGGAATACTGTTAGCTTTGCGAATGAGAGCTGTCTAATTTTTTACACGTCGTTTAAACACACAGAGAGACAGAGATCAGCTTGTTAAACTTAATTAATCATTTTAGCCATGACGTAATTGATATTCGGAATATCCATCTTTTGGCACCATTAGTCGATGGGAAAATTCTGGTTCTATTTTTTCTAGTTAATATCATCATCATCATGTCCAGCCACACAAAAGTCAAATTTGACTAATGTTTCACTGTCGTATAACCATAAGGAGTGAAAAAATGTATTTAAGTGAATTTAGATAAATTATAAGTGAGATTTACAAGAGAGACAGAGAGAGTGAGAGAGAAGGAATACCTTGCTACTATGAGTAAATTTATCAGGATAACTCACAGAAATGAGGCAAACTAAACCTCTCCACAACACCATTATGGCCAAGTTAGCATTCGGACAAGGCGACATCAGCAATACAGCTTCTTTGCGTATGGATTTTCGCTATCACTTTGGAGACAATTTCTGCAGTGTGGCTGTTGCTGTCATTCAATTACAAATTTCAGAAAACATTATTCTTGAAGCCTATGTGTCATTAGTTTAAGGAACTTAAAACGCATATCACACAAAACAGAGCTCGTTTAAGTAGTCGGGTTATGCAATTTTTCAAGGCAACAATTAATATTACATTACATATATCATATCATAAACTTAATGCCATTTTACGTTTAATGACTTCCTTAATCTTCCCATTAATTTGTTTATTATATTTTTAATGAATAAATGAAATCTTATTCTACAATTTATAATTAATTATAATTATCGCCCCGTCAAATTAGTCGAATAACTAAATAATAAAATAAGTTTCTTTTGAAATGCGAGCTTTAATAAAATTCATTGTACCCTTCCTATGTGCAAAAACAAAAAGAAATTTTATCAGATACAAGAAACGCTTCTTTCTCATTATCTTCTCAAGTATCTACTAATGAACATATATTTATATATAAATTGGAAAGCTAAACAAGAAATATGTGAACATAGAGAGAGAGTGTCAAAAACGGAAACCAATCAATTGCGTGCGTCATATCCAGTTCAAGCTCAATGCCTGAACATGCTTTTTCTGCTTGCATTAATCCGGCTGCAATTTTTTTATCCATAAGGCTTCGTATGTGGCTAGCTCACTTTTGCTATTGCATTTAGTAATTATTTTGAATGCAACGTCTGTAGAACATATGTGTGATGTTTCGTCGATCGAAGAGTGCAATTCACTCTTCTTCTCCTTTGTCCATTGTATATTGATGGCTATTAATTGCTTGCAACGTGGTTGGCTCGACTTTGGATAACATCACCTTGTCACCAGATATTCGTAGAGTACGAATGGAATTTTTGCGATGGATCTGTCATTGAAATGACACAGTGACATGTACCGTTGCCTTGGCGAGCTTCTTTGCCTCATATGCTCGAAAAACCAGTTCGCTGGCACGTGCATCTCTTATCCTGTCATCAAAACCGCTGCAGCAAATCCTGTTGCGGTAGGTACTGGAATCTGCTCCGCTTGCTTGACTAGGTGCAATTTACCGAACTCATTTTGCTTTTAACACCATCGTACAAAGCGCGCGTTCTGTCGCCGCATTAGTCTGCATATTATATGTTGCTGATTGCGTATGATCCACCGCCAGGTTATGGCACCATTGTTAGAATTTCGCTGATTCAAACTGCGCGCTGCCATCAATTACAGTTGCCGATAATGACAAAGAGCAACTTAACCATCCTTTTATAGATACCAACTGAGCCGTGATGATTTTGTGCGAGATAACGAACCGTCATTTTTTTCAAGCATTGTGAATATATACAGCACATCACAATGAACCTCCATCAACCGGTATTCTATATCAAAACCACTGGTTTGATTCCGTTTGTTGGCGGCTTACATTCTTAGTGGATGGCTTATTTGTGGCCATTTGGATCTAAGATAGTTTAATGCCTTGTACAGAAACTGGATTAGTTCCGTTCACAAATCATTTGGCAGGTATTACCCCTTTGTTCTACCATATTTGTGCAGCTATATGCTGCCCATCGAAGGAAGCGTCTGGTATTACCGAGGCTCTGTCTTACTGCACTACAGTTTCCCCAACAGGTTTCAGTGCATTTCATTTTTCTACTGTGCTTTGTTTGTGCACAATACTGCAAATGTTTGTGCTTTTAATGATTTGAGTCAGAGCATGCGCTCCCCATTGATATTTCGTCAACTCATACATAGACAATTTCTCGGCTGTTCGAATCACGTGGGGCTCACCATTTCCCACTGACCACCAATATTACTAGATTTTATGCTCTCTGTACACATTAACCGCGCCTCCGCTAATTAAGTTTAGAAACTTGCGAAATTCTCACTGCTCTGCCTTCAACTGAGTAGCAGTATAGTGGTGTTCAACTTTAGATAACGTGCGACTAGTGTTTTGCATCGGTTTCCAATCATTTTCCAGCACTGTGCTAATGCCGACAAGCGGAACATGTTTAGCCATTAGCATCTGACCCGGGAGAACGCTATCAACGTTGACTCTACCACCGTGCAAATAGCGAACTGTGACAGCAGTTTT
This sequence comes from Eudiplozoon nipponicum, assembly GCA_029291075.1. Lineage (NCBI taxonomy): Eukaryota > Metazoa > Platyhelminthes > Monogenea > Mazocraeidea > Diplozoidae > Eudiplozoon > Eudiplozoon nipponicum. Next base: position 136,414 of record JAQBSW010000415.1, read on the forward strand.
GTGTCATGCCGATATTGGCCAAATACGGTCCATGGAAATTATTCATGCCAAAGATTCACTGAACCTGTTTTCTGCATTGGGTGCCCTTACATAATATCGATATTAGAATGGATGGCCAACGACTCTCCACGAATACGACATTGCCTAGAAATTGTACTTGCCAGTTTTAATGTTATTGCTGATAAAGTGTAAATGCTACTGCACTGCTCTGTGTAGGAGTGTATGTGTGTGTGTGCTTCGAATTCGGCTACATTTGTTGCATATGCACTTACGTTTACTGAAGCTTTATTACCTAGTACGTCTGTTTCAAATTCTTTCATCTTACGCTGAAAGACATTGTACATTCTTTGAGCAAATATTATGCGTGTGAACTGGTAATTTCCTTTTCGTATCTGTACTGCAAACTTGCATAAATTTGCGGAAATTCTTACTTCATATCGAGTACTACAAACCACTTGCTATGAGCAATAATTAAGAGCATGTTCTTTTACGCATGCATGGGATTTTTGTCAGGAGTCTGGAATGCATTGCACTGTCGAAAATTTACGGTTGACTGCTGTGATTTGTCCGTCTTCATCACATAGATCACGGGTGCACAAACAGCAGGTGTCAACGGTCGAGGCATTGTCGCTTGAATCATTTTCTGTCTGACTGCCAGCAATTTCTCGTGAATGGGTTCGTTAAATTGCGGTGGATTACCTTTCCTTGTGGTGTGGCATAAGGTGTTTGCATCCACTGTCCACCTGATTAGTCCCTATATTTCTACTTCCTCTTTCGGAAGTCTTTTTCAATGGAAAGCACATCACACAAACAATTTGACAGTAAATATGACAAGTAGAGAACTTAGTTTAAAAAAAGACTTTCGAAACAAGTCAAAATATTTTTAATAATCAGTTGAGAAGTGGATGCCAACACTTTGTGTCGCACCAAAATGAAAATTTAATTTGTCCATTCCCTGTCGTGCGACATGTTTCTTTTAATTGCGGTGGATATTAGCCATCTCTTAACCCCAGTCATAATTGGTGCCGTTGCACTCATACACGGTGCCTATGCGCATTCGAGTGGTTAGAATACATTATATGTCGCCGCAATGTCCGCTCATCAGTGTGGTTGTTTTTTGATATTTTTCTTCCTGAAACACAACACACTTGACCTTGTACCCTTATGTTCATGTTGTTTTTCGACTGTGAATACTGTATTTACAAAAGTCATATTTTCTTTAAAAGCATGTATAAAGATCATTACTAAAAGTGGATCTGTCTTGTAAGACACAAAGAGCTGTCACAAGTGCTCATTCCAGTATATTATCATGACTGTTTCTAAATGCTGTAGTCTTGTGTGGCTTTCCCGACGATAGATATACCTAAAAATCACATATATGCAACTTCGACGAAGACCATGCACGTTACATAATTGAACCATCTACTCTCGTGTCCAGCTGTATTCTGATCGTCTGAGATGGAATTATGCCTTAAAAAGTAACATCAATTAATTATATTACATGTTTCCAGGCATAGCATGTTTTATGTGTGCTAATTGCCCGGCAAAGGTCATCCAAAATGCGTTAATCCATTGTTCAACATTGTCATTTGTCTCCGTATCGGAGTTAACTGTGCATAATTCTTGACCTCTCGACCAAAGCCCATTGTCTTAGCTGAGCAAACAGTTATATACTGAATTGAGCATGTGTTTGGCATGATATCTTTTGTCACTGCCGCGCTCTTCGGCCTTCCGTATGGTCATTTATGGAATGGGTACTGCCGGTTTGATAAATTTAACATGATTAAGAGCGGTCTGCTTCAAACTTTTCACCTTTCGAATCTTTTGCCGCTGCAGCGCTTCTGTAGTCGAAATCGTAAACTGCCTCTCCGTTGAGGAACTATATGTTGACAGCTAAGTGGTTTCCACTGATGCTACTGCCGTTCGTTTTTGGCGTGTCAGTTACATTATCCCTGCCAGAATAGTATTAGAAATTAAGGAAAAGCCATGAGTCTGTTTCATCTTCAATGCTCCAGCTTAGCTTAGTTGTGAGCCAGGCAAAGAATCTGAGACTAGCGAATAACTATTTGACCTGGAAGGCCATATCTATTAAAGGAACATTGATTGCGCGGACGGTGACAACAATTAGTATAATCAATATTGCTATCTTGATATAAATACCTGATCCAGTAATTACTTACATATGTCAATATAAACTAAGAATTGTATAGTGTAGAAAAGAAAACTAATCTAGTAAATGGATTTCGTCATTATTGGGAACTTATCAAATACTGGCCAGAATTTGCCGCGTACACTGCTCGAACCTGGGTACCCTGCTTCGGAATCTAGTGCTCTAATCAATGAGCCACCCAAGTATATAGTGGGTAAATGGCGTAATACCGGCTTCTACTGATGAGCCGCTAGTAAGCACAAAACGTTCATGCTGTCTTTGGTTTATCCGTGTGGTCATATTTCAACTAATTTGTTACAATGTGAGCAACACCTAATACAGAATTGCATATATTATTTCTCCACCACAAACAGAATCTAAACAATATAAAAAATATATGTAGACTTAATTGAAATCCATCTCATATTAAAATTTCGAAATAAATATACCTGGTAAAAATCCAGATATTATAAAATTGATGTACAACCAGGTATGTTTTATAAAACAGTTAATTTATACAGTTAGTCTCCTGCGCGTCAAGAGATAAAGGCTATTTGTCTGGTAAAGAGCAATACCAGGATTGGTTTTGCTCCTGGATTTCTATCTTTTTGACTTGAGATTGGGTTTCTATTTTATTTTTACGTTTTCTAGATTTCTTATCTAGATCTCATGTCCGGGAAACTACTTACACTTGGAATTTCAATATATACTTTGCGGATTTACTTTTTATCTCATTAGAATTTTTTACTTTTTCTCGCATGATTTTCAAATATATCTGAATCTTTACCTTATTTCTTTACCATAAACCAGATTTTGCTGTCAGCTTCTACCACTCCTTTTATAACTCAGAAGTTATTACCCAATCTCGCTGATCTCCATCAACAAGTGCAGATGTCAAGTGTTTACTTAGCACCTTATCTGGGAACCTCTTTATTTCCACATTTCAGCCACATCTCTTACGTATTGCTCATGAATTTCTTAATAATGTTGCAGGAGAAGTTGCTTTGCGCAATCACAAAGATGATCCGGCCTCAGATTTGATCAATCAATTGTAAGACAATTTTCATCACTTTAGATATATCTCTACTAGTAAGCGTCGTGCTTTATGCTTTCCTCTCACAAAAGACAGTCCAACGATGAGCTTGAACTTCTAAAATCTAGATCATTCTTAATATCGTCATACAAAGTTAAATTACATATAAGTATGTATTAGTTGTTACGAACCTAGTAACAAATTAGTTGAGTTGTGATCAGAAAGATAAACCAAAGACAGCATGAACGGAAAGTATAATCTAATTCACATTCGTTTCGTGCTTACTGGCGACTCATCAGTAGGAGCCGGCATTACGCCATTTAACCACTATATATTTGAGAAATGTGGGATAATAGGACGGTACATTTCTCACCTAAATATATAGTGGTTAAAGGGCGTAATACCGGCTCCTACTGATGAGTCGCCAGTAAGCCCGAAACGAATGTGAATGAGATTATACTTTGCGTTATTGCTGTCTTTGGTTTATCCTTCTGGTCACAACTGAACTAATTTGTTACTAGGTTTGCAACACCTAATACATACTTGCATGTATATTAGTTCTCCCTAACAAGCAGTATTTAAAAGTCAAAATAAAGCCTAATTACACATTGTTACAGCAGACAGCCGAAAAAGCACGGAGTTCCCCACCTGTCATCGTAACCCGTTTCGAAACTAGTGCCGCTTACCATGGTTGGAGTAATCCTAAGAAACGTTGATTGTTCATCGGAGTCATCCTCGGTAACGCACCTTCTTCCAGCCCTATCCTACTGAGCACCTCCCGATTTGAAGGTTTGCCTCTAACCGTTAGCTTATACAGCAAGTCCCCTAAATCTATCCAACGAATCCAAGAGTTACCGCGTCGTCGTGGTTGTGCCTGCCGCGTAGCAACTCCCACCAACGGACCTTTTCTTCCAGTCTTCAGCGCCAGTTCGAAACCCTTACGTCCAGCCAATATCATGATCAGTGCAGTGGTCATGAAACTTTCCAAATTTAAGAAGCCCACGGCTCCGCGTGTTACAGATTAATCCCCTGCAACCTCCTTCTCTTCAAACTTTACTAATGCCACCCAGGACAGTGAAGACACAGACTCTGGTCAGCTTTTCGCTCCCATCCCCGAAACGCTGCCCCACGAGACGTAAAAACCTGCCTTCGTCCTGATTTTAAAACCCTCAACTCCCACGTCTGCTCAGCAAAAGCGTGACTAATAATTTCCTGATAGGTGATGACCGATGTATTCTCATCAGCAAGTGCACTATCACCCTTACCAGCCCTCATTCACGCTCCGGGCGCCACCGGTAAAATCCCGCACGCTTTCCCTCCCTGGTATAACCTCTTCACTGGATCCTTTTCAGCAATTCTTATCAATTGCAGATTACTAACACCCAGAGTCAAACAACTGCGAGTATTTATATCATAAAACGAGCTCGATATGTGCTTTATCAAAGGTTACGCTTTTTTCTAAACGACATTGCTGTTGGCCGAGGGGATGCTCTGGCTGCCTCTGTCTGATACTCCCTCATTCGTAAGCGTTTGGATATGTATAACTCACCGGGACTGAAAATCTTTTCACTTCAGCCATTGATTCTAGAACAAATCTTTTGTGTTGGCAATGCTTATAGGTCTCGGATTCTCTAAAAAATTGACCAGACTCGTGGAGCCCAAATTATGTCCACTCATTTTTCTCAAAATTCCGATAAATACATCTTTGTGGGAGACCTTAACCTTTCTTTGGCTAACAGGCAAAATTTGACATCCTAATATCTACCGCTTCTTTGGCTCTTTGCGGACAAACTATTGAATCAATTTGTGCAGTTTCCTAGCCGTGGAAACAACCAACTCGACTGCGTCCTCTCCAACGAATAAGTGACCAATGTTCAAAATCGGGAGATCTTTCCTTGTCTTGAACACTGCCAGACAGATTTTCTTATTCCTCTTTTATCCTCTATCATAGGGAAGAAAATTCAATCATTCAGACGATTCGCTGATTGGAAAGTATTTAGCCGTTAATTGGAGAGATTCAATCCTCCCAGACAATTTCTCATTGTGTTTTCTCATATCAGCAACCTCTTATCCGCCCACTTTGCTTCTGCCACCTCTATTCAGCTCATAGGCACGATAAACAAGTTGAGCACCTTATTTAAGCACGTGACAACCTTGCACACAATTCCAGATTACGCACCTATTCTCTTGCTTGCGCCCACGTAATATGATTTATCGATAAATTTATTAAACAATTAATCAACAAACAAGCGCTCGGCATAAAAAGACACATTCGAACAGCCCCCAACTCACGTAAAAAAATCGCAGTCATCAAAAACCAACCGTTATACAAGTCCAAACATAAATTTCTCTTGTTTGGACAAATCGAGCTTGACCGCCGTCTATCTAAATTATCTCGCAGATTCTTGCTTCATTTCCACTCCAGCTGCTGAGATGCTCAATAACCGTGTCGCTGATAGTTTAAGTTGGCTTAACATTTTTCCGGTTATAGTTGTTCAAGCAATCAAAGACATTAATTTTGAAGACCAATTTGATAAATGTGGTGTCTCGGTTAGCAGAAATGCTCTTCTAGGTTGAAACGATTTTTCTCTGATTGTCGACGTTATAAAAAGATGTCTCGAAACTACCTCTCTTCTCTCAGATTGGCTCAAGTCGACGATCTCTCCTATCTCAAAAAATGGTACATCGCCAATCTTCTCATTTAAAGATCTCCGCCCAATAACTATTGCCTCTGCTTTCATTAAAATCTTCGACAGGATTATAAATAAATTAATCTACCCTAGCATTAAGCCTCGAGATAATTTCTGCTTCATTGATGATCAACATGGCTGTTTAACTGGGCGCTCTTCTTCCACCAACTTAGTTTGTGTCCTTAATCACTGCTACTTTACCATTTCTAAAGGTCATGAATGCACTAGCCTCTTCCTAGATTTCTCAAAGGCTTTTGATTCATTATCATTCTCGACAATTAAATACGCATTATTGAGCAATGATATTTACGGCAACGTCCTTAAAATTATCTTTTACTACCTTTGAAACAGTTAAACAACTGTAGAAATTGAAAATAGTCACTCGAGGTTAGCCCTTTTCCGATCTGGGTCCCTTAGGGTTCAGTAATTGGTCCTATACTATTCAACCTAACACCCGCACAGGTGCAGCTAGAGTACAACCTGTTAAAGCTGCTCAAATATGTAGATGACATGGTAATAGTATTCAGTAATCCAATATCGTCTAGCTCTTCTTCATCTGTAATCACTTAGCTTCTATCTTCGTTGCACTCTCAGCTCAGAAGAATCAGTCTTATACTAAATCCCGATAAGACTCGTTTGATGAAACTTACCTCCAACCCATTATATTCTCTCCCGAACGCAAATTGTTCCCTTGATACTGAAATAACTGACTCGGTAAAGCAAACTGGTATCTGTTTTTCTAAATCATCAGTCATATCCCTACATCTTAATCAAATTAATTCCAAACTCTTCAAGTGGGCCTGTTTGATCTGCTTTAAGACACGTATCTCCACTCTGCAACTCACACTTTATTGCCTTTTCACTTTGGCCTCTTCTTACACCATCAAACAGATCGCTTCTAGATTGCTAAAGCGTTTCTTCCCTCTCAGCCAGCATAATAGAGAGCGCCTTCTCGTGGCAAATCTTCTCTTGTAATTGTTTAGCTAACACTTACGAGTCATCTCTTTCGTTCGTAAGATCTCGAATTACCTGTCACTGTCAAATTTTGTTTACCCAAGTCACCCCTACGCAACGCTCAATTGCAACTCTTCAATTCAATCCAATTATACTCCCAATATATTTGACAAACTCTGTCTATTTTCCAAAGCCACAAGTGTATTTAATGCACTACCTACGAAAATAACTCCTACCCCAGCACGAGTTTCAGAAGGCGGTTCACATACACTGTATTTAAAAGTATTACCTATGTAGAGGCTCCTGTCCTATTAGCTGATAAAATTCCCATAGACGCCAAGTCAGACTCATTCTGAGTGTCCACAAATTTTAGATTAGCCGCCATGTTAATCACACCAATATATATATATATATATATATATATATATATATATATATATATTGATCGTTTCTATTTTCACCATTTTTTAAAATGTAAGAACAAAACAACGTACTCCATGGAATAACATTTATTAATAAATCTTATTTCTACCAGTATCTACAGCCATTGTTCTGGATTCGTTAGTATATTCGTTCATCCAATCCCACTGTACATTTGTCGTAACCAATCTCCTCTTCGTTGTGTTAGCCTTTGTTTTGCGCAATTTAGACCACTCCTATTGCGTAACGTCATTTGGTGTGTCATAGCTTTCATTGTAATTGTGCAAAACAAAGGCTAGAATAACGATGAGGAAATTGGTTACGACAAATGTACAGTGGGATTGGATGAACGAATATACTAACGAATCCAGAACAATGGCTGTAGATACTGGTAGAAATAAGATTTATTAATAAATGTTATTCCATGCAGTACGTTGTTTTGTTCTTATATATATATGTATAATTAATCATGTAATAGGCGAAGACTTCAGTACTTCTTACGCAACACTGCACCAGAACGCTTAACCTGGATATAGATTAGACGCGAAAAGCAGTATAATTAAACTACCTGTTTCTGAACGATTCCAATATGCACAAATGAAAAAGGAAACTCCTTTATTCCGAATTCTAGTGTGAAGATAAAAATTTGTAAAACCAAACCGAAAAATGAAATGGCAAATGAAACTTGCTAGAGAAAATCACAACAGACATGTACAGAATACAGAAAACTCGAATTAAGCACAATTCATAAATATATATACCGCAAAGGATTTAAACAATGAATGTTCTAGAAATTAAACGAATATTTTCTTTTTTAATGATACTCGTTACAATCAGCCACTGTGTTTCTAATTTATCTATATTTGTTTCTTAAATTTTGTCGGAGGAAATGTCTTCTGCTACATACGCCAATTTCTAAAAAGGCGTGTAGTTTTAGATGTAAGCCTTGTTCTTCGTCTGACGTTGAACTCTTCCTGAACCTGTTGTGCATTCGGTTGCCCCTGATATCGACGTTGCGCATTTTTCAGTTTTTACTTGTACTGCCGGATCGTCTGACGTTGATGGAGCGCGATGATCTTGTAACTCGATTGAGTGTGGTATCGTTGCCGTTGACAGCGCGTCCTGTGAAAGTTGTTGGTTTGAATTTGTGCTTGCGTAGTCGGATTACACACACCAGACTTGTCCATGGAACAATGGTCCTTTAACTCATCTAGTACTTCGGCCTCGTCGTCAATACATATAAACTGGAGAATGCAGGGATCAAAAGTAACACAATCCTCCATGTCATTTAATTCTATGACGAAATTTTTGACTGGCATTCTCCTGACCTCATACTGTCCTTTGTAAAATGAAGTCAGACAGATCTTCCCAATTGTCATTAGCTACATAAATATGCAAGGCCGATCTTATATCGAAGGACACAAATCACTTTGTTTTTAATTTTCTAGTCCCAAAAAACCAATCTATCTAACTGGAAGCACAACCAAGATTACTTAGAGTTTCTATTAGAGGATCTCTATGCAGCCTTAATGGTTCTCTATATACCAAATCTGCTATTGAAGATCTTTATTGTGGCCTATATCTGTTGCGCATGGCAAGCCATTCTATAGGAAGATCGTGTACCCAGTTTGTTCCACTAGTACACTTCAGAGCAGTTTTCACTTCACGATATAGACTTCCTACCATCTCATTTGCACTTGGATTTTATGCATGTATTCCCATGATGTTAATAGATCTTATGAAAAGCTCTGCCATAAGTTGACTACCTCGATCACTAGTGTCCCTTAGGGGAACACCATAACGCGATACCCTATTATGTAGGAACGTAGGCATAAACTTAACAGATATGGATGAGATAACTATCTTAACTGACTCCTATAAGCTCACTAAGACTGAATCAGACTTGGCATCTATGTGGCTCTCATCAGCTAATTGGACTGCAGTCTCTACAAAATATAGCGATAGCGCCAGTCCAAAAATTATCGGTGGAACACAGTATAAATCCGAAAACATTCAGATTGGGTCGGAGATGCCCAAATGCTATTTAAATCTTACCTTATTGTTAACCCTAAGGAGAAATTAGTATCTGCATGGATGGCTCTACTAAAGAATTTCAGAAGCATCTTTGGCAATTTTAGAAACAAAACAGTGGAAGAAGAACCGCACAATGTCTTTGAGTTGCCAATGGCCAAAATTCAACAAAGATAGCATCCGAGAAGGCTGGAACAAATGTTCGAATTGTTGTGCCAAGAGAATATGAGGTGTCAACGCCCATAAGAATTTTATTAACGTCTTTGTGCGAAAGCTTTCGGACTGAATATATCCCGAGATGTGGTGAATACTTATTTTACAGCTCAGCTAACAACCAGGCTTAGAGCCACATTAGAGATTTATGAGACGATAAATGTTGATTGGCCAAACTAACTCAGAGTTCTAGACGGCATCTACAATAACAGAATCCACAGGTACATGCTGTAACAGCAGACTCAGTCATGGTGCAGCAAGGCAGGGAAAATACAGAAGCTAAACTGATATTACGGGAAAATGTGCGCAATTTAAGTAGAGATGTCGCGATTATAAATCGCAAAACCGATGATATCACGAGAATTATTTCGCAATCTCATGGACCGGATAGAGTTTTTAAGTGTCGAGGGATTTGCTCGCGTCAACGCTTCCTTGGGCCGTGAGGATGGTGTAAGTTACATTGTTAATACATACAAAGTGCTAAGTGCCATATAGGGCTGCACATACCCGTGTTTAGGTGGATCGAGTTGGAAAGGATGCACCAAACCGGTAGAGAGAAATTTCTCACCGGGAAGAGCATAAAACCTCAGCTTGTAGAAACCGTAAGGGGGTTCCATTGGGAAGTCTCCTTAATGTGCCTATAAGAGACACTCTTAAGGCAAAATCAATAGCGCCACAATAGGGAATAGCACCGAGACAGAAAACAAGAACGTTATATTCTGTTTAAGGGAGATCTTGAAAACATTGCCGGATTATCCAGCAACAAATTCAATATTGAAGATGAATTGACTGGCCTGGAGGTTCTCATGGATACGGGTGCAAAAGAAGGCATAGTTAAGTCAGATGTGACGGAAGAAGACTGTCCCACGTTTGATTACCGCCAGTGGTAATCCGATAGGAGTTATTGGGATGAAATAACTGTCGGTAACTTTGGAATCCTCCTTTAAGTGAAATTTTCTTGTGGCCGATCTATATCATTTGGATGGATTTCTTGACTCATTTTTATCTGACACTAGATCCAAAAACTAGGTCCATCGGAGAAAGCGTGTGTTGTAAACACATACTGAGTCTGATACCTCAGTGGTTAAATCAGTTCGATCAGCCCATTTCATAGTCGCAAATGACTTTTGCAATACCATCGAGAAACACCTTTAAGTGTTTTAACCTTTTAGTACCAAGCGAAATGGATTGAAGTCAGGAGTAGAGCATCAAATAGAATAGGTAGCTCCTTTGACTTGTTCACCAAAGATACTCAATTCAAATTTTTAAAATACGCAGATGACTTGGTACTAGTTTTAGTTGCTCTGCTAACTCTGGCTCCCTTGTATCACCAATCGCTTAGCTATAAAGTTCCCTTAAGCTTAACAGAGATAAAACTCTTTTAATGAAGCTTAGCTCCAATCCAATGTCATCATTCAACATCTCCTTAGATATAGATTCTATCGATTATAACAAACACTTAATTATCACATGTTTGACGTCACTGGACTTCGCACTACACTTCAGCCAAGTTACATCAAATTTATACAAATTGGCTCGTTTAATACGTTTCAAGACACAGAACCATATCATGAGATTTATTCTATTCAAAGCTTATGTCCTTCCTGTCATATTCTACGCCAGTTAGTTTTACTGCCAACTCTCGTTGGCATCCTCCTTTTTTTGTACAGCAGATTGCCTCTCGCTTTCTGAAACGAGTAATTCTTCTTGACCAGGATAATCGAGAATGTTGCCTACTTAACAATATCCTGCCTTATAGGTTTTGTCGCCATATAACTGTAATCTCTTTTGTACACAAGGCATCCACGAAACTGTCATTCTCCAACTTCTCTCGCCCTCGCCATTCATATGTCACGCGTAAGTGTAAGTACTAAATACAATCCAACCATACTGCCAATATCTTTAGTAAAACATATACCAATGCTAAAATTTTTTCAACAAACTACTTACGGAAATAAAAACTAGAACAAACTGAATTTAAGAAGACGGTTAATTCGTATTTCTTTAATAAATTCCTCAGAGACAACACGGACTGGAACCAAAATTCTATCTCCCTCACACATAATACACATTGTCTGTATTCGTTATACGAAACGCTCCTAACCCAGCGTTATTGATTTGGGAATTTTTTACGGTCATCTTTGTGCCATTCTCTCACAAAAGCTTTTTCATAATACATTTAAACTCTAATAGTGCTTTCCTCTATTTCATCTACAACAGATCCTCATTGCACATCGAAAAACATTCTGATATTTGCTGTCTCGTAAGTTCAACAATTAGAATGCTACACAAATTATGCGTGCATGCATAAACTAAAGTTCTATATTATAATGTGGATCGAGATTTCGTTGTTTTCATGAAAGCATTCCAGTCGATATAATCCTAGTCAAATATAACTTGCGTTTTGGTATCTACACTAGGCTCTGCTATTAGCGGTACATTCCCTGATCTTGCAACAGCAGACGGGGTCTTGCTTGTGGATTTATATCATTTTGGAGCTGAGATCGGATTTTTATTTTTTTAAAGATTATCTAGATTTCTTGTCTGGTCACACTACTATAAAACTTCTTTGAAATTTATATTTTGTGGATTTATTTTATACATGATTTTTACTACATTTTCCCCTGCACCGATAGTTCGATATTAAAACTTGCTAGAATTTTTATAACATCCCATTATCCGGAACCAGATACTGCTTTTATCCTTTTCCGCCTCAATTGCAATCTAGATGTTGCTATTAAATCTTGCCTATATCCAGCAATATATGGTTGATATCACGGGTTTCCTTTGGACCTCGTGTGGAAACCTTTCTATTTCCATTCTGCAGCCATTTCTTTTGCGCCATGCCGATAAATTTCTCAATTTGGTTGCGAGAGAGGTTGCTTTGCACAATCCCAGCAAACGCAATCTATTTCTTTGGTCTTCTCTCTCATGACGCTCGAAAGATGAACTGGTCTCTGATATGATCGATTATTTTTGAGATAACTTTAATCATCTGAAAGATATCTATACTGGTAATCATCGTATTTTTGTGCTTTTCTCCCACATCAAATATAGCTCCTCCTTAATGTTGATAGAAAATGACAGGACATTGCTACAGCGGCCAACTGAGCAAGCAAAAAGCTCTTAGCCAGCGACCTCGACCCAGTGCACTAATAAAGTCGTTCATTGTGAAAAGAGTTAACCTAAGAAACGCCACTTATTATTTGAAGGCATTCTCGGCGACACTTCATCTCTCGCCCCTAGCGTGCCCTAACTTGACGTCGTGGCTGTACCTGCGGGTAATAACTTTCACAACCGGATCTCACTTTCCAGTCAACTCGCCCTGTTTTTGCAGTGTCTAAACGTAAGAACCCCATGGTGCAGCAAAACACTGAATTATACCCTGCAATATCCACTTTCGATTTTACCAACGCCCACCAGGACAGTGAAAACACATGCTGTGTACTGGTCAAGTTGTGAATTGTTACCTTTCACACTCCTATGACGTTGCATCAGACTAGCTACTCATACACTGCAGAACCGCCTTTGTTCTGTTTTCTAAATACATAACTTACACACTCAGTTGACAAGAGCGGGAGTAAAACGTCCAGATATATGACGACCGCTCAATTCTCATCAAAAAGCGAATAATCACACTTATCAGCCCCTGCTTGCGCTACATCCGCCGCAGTAAGATTCCTCTACGCTGTTTCTATCCGGTATAATCATTTCTCTCATTGGTCTCTTGGCAATCCTCATCAACTGCAGGTTTCTCATACCTAAAATCAATTAACTGAGGGCATTTGTATCTTAAAACGAGCTGGATATGTGTTTTCTTGTAGAAAAGTGTCTCTATCCTACCACACACATTGATGGCATATTCCTCGTCAACGGATATCCTTTTTTCAAAGCACCAGAACTGTTGGCCGACTGAGTGGATTGGTAGCGAATGCTCCGTCCTCTCTCAAGCCTAAGATCCTGAGTACCTCTAGTTCACTTGGACTTGAACTTTTCGTCTATCAGCTAGTGATTCCAGATAAAAACCATCCTGTCAATGTTGTTTATTGGCTTCTCGATCTTTAAATATATAACCACAGTCAGCAGGTCCACCTTCTGTCCACACTTTCCTCTAAACCGTCTGATCACAACATCTTTGTGGGAGACCTTAATGCTTTCTCTTACTAACTGACATAACCTAACATCAGAAAACCATCCACCACTTTGTCTCTTCACTGATAACTTACTAAATCATTTTTTCTCATTCATCCCCGTGGAAACAACCAACTAGACTTTGACATCACAAACGAAGAAATGACCGACACACAAATCAGTAGATTTTGTCTAATCTAGACAACTGCCATGTGTCCTTCATAATCCTTCTCTTATCTTCTGCTCTAAGGGAGAATAAACGAACATCGAGGCGACACTCTTATTAGGAAGAATTTAGCCAACTCTGTGATATCATTGCTTGTAAAGAATTAATCATCCCAGACATCCTTTCTTTGTGCTTTTTCCCAAGTCTATAAGGTCTTATCTCTCCACTCAGCATTTGCTAACTCTATCCAGTACATACGCACGATGAAAAGTTTATGCACATTATTAATGGCACGAGACCACTTGCACGTAACTCAAGATTACGCATCTCGTCACCAGCCCGCGCTTCTGCATTTCGACTTATTGGGAGTCATATGAAACAATGACCAAAATGGAAGCGCTTGGCATCAATAGACACATTCAATCAGCTCCAAACTCCCGTCAGAAATTCGCAATCATCATAAAACTATCGTTCTATAATTCCTAAAACGAATTACCTACACAATCTAAACTCTTATCACAGCATGAGCTTAAAAAGGCGGTTAACCTGCACTTCATTGACAAATGCTTATACAAGAACACTGATTGGAAGCGAAAGTCAGTTTTTTCTTCACCAGTAATACCATACTTTATGCCTAATCTCTCCACAAGATTCAGAGCGTTAAGATTCTTTTTGCTCAGTCTCCAAATTAGGCGCTTTGCTTAAAACATTAAACGCCACAATGTTCATTTCAATATTTACTATATCTATAAACTACTTACAAATGTCTATTGATCTACCTTAATTGCTCTAATAAATCACTTCATTTTATTTCAACTAGTTAACGGAAACTCAAAAATTACAAAGAATAAACCTTATCGTCAATGTCTGATGCTCGTTCTTCCGCGTCATCTAATAATTTTTTATATTCGTGCACTTAAAAGTAGTAAATCCAGCTCATGATATTGATATCCTGACTCTACACTGGCCTTATTCTAATTGATTCTACCCCAGTCAATTGAAATTTATCTTTCTTCAGGAAAAATTGATACAAAGTTGCTGGAAGCACTTTTTTCTCATTTTCTAAAATAATAATAATAATATTAATAAATTTTTATTTGGCAACAAAGGTCATTCGGCCCAACAATTGAAAAGTTCAAGATGCAATTCAAAATTCAGAATATGTATAGCTAACTGCAATAATGACTAACCAAATAATTAACGATAAGGCCTTTAGAAGTTGAGAATAAGAAGTGCTTTTAGAAACTACGTCTTAGTTCTTCATGCAAAGAGATAGATTCCAGTTGACCTGGATAAAAACGGCTAGAGTAAGGCGTATGGAGAGTCCGAAAATCAGGGCTATGTGCAGGATTTGCTGCCTTCAGCTGAACGACTTTAAGTCTTTGTTAGAATGCGGGGAGGAACTGGCTTCAGGTGTCGACTACCAGATTTCTTCACTGTTTTTTTCAGGTTTTCGTTAGGTAGCTGAAATAAAATGAGACAAAGTAGAGAAAATTATGACAGACTAATAGATAATTGAAAGCAGTAAACAAAAATATTAAATATTGGAATGCCCGTATGTAACGTTTAGAGTATAAAGCGAATTGCCTAACACTACGGAACTTATGAAATCCATAAGATAAGGAATCACAAAAAGAGTTTTGCAGATAAAGAAGGTAGCAGTTGCGCTTTCAATCAGAATTCTTGCATAAGAACTTATTAAGGATGTGCAGTTGAACTGCATTTTTAAACTCGTGCTGGGGTAAGTGCTTAGTTTCCGTAAGTAGTTCATTAAATAAACCTTTGGTTTGAAAAAAAATACATTTTGTTAAATATATTGGGATTTTGGTAAGAGTGAATTGAAGAGTTGTTGTTGCGCGTGACGTAGTTATGACTAAGATGAGTAAAATTTGACAGAAAAAGGCAAGTTGATATCTTATGAACAAAAACAACGACTCGTATTTGTCCGATGAACCATATGTGGGGAAGATTTGCAACGAGCAGGCACTCCCGATAGCTCTGACATTGAGTAAATACGCGCTTCATTAATCGATAAGCAGTCTTTTCAATAGCGCGGGAGACAACAAAAATGAGAGAGCAATATAATTCGCTAGCATAAGAGACGAAAGGTAGAATATAGGCATTGAATAATGTGAGTTTCGAGGTAAGGTCTTGTGTGTAAAAGCGAATCAAACAGGTCCATCGGAAGAATTTGAAAGTAATTTGATTAAGATGTAGGGAGAAGTCTAGTGATTAAGAAAAGTAGATACCAGGATGTTTGACCAAACCAATCATTTCAATATCAAGGGAACAATTTGCAGTCGAGTGAAAATGGAACGGGTCGAAGATAGGTTTCGTCAAACGAGTATTATATGGATTTAGTTTAAGACAGATTCTGCTGATCTGAGAATGCAACGAAGATAGAATCTAAGGGACCAGAGGTCAGGAACGATTGGGCGATATTGGATTAAAGAAAAATATTACCATGTCATCTGCATATTTGAATAGATTTATCAGGTTTCTCTCTACTTGCGCCTGTGCGAGTGCTAGATTGAATATTATAGGGCCAAGCACTGCACCCTTGGGGACTCCAGATCGGTTAAGGTCTGATTTTGAATGACCATATACGACTGTTACGGTTGCTTACTGGTTTTGAAGCTAAAAGCTGATAAGTTTAGTGACATTGCGGTATATACCTTTGCTCAATAAAGTAGATTTAATTTGCGAGACTGAAACTGAATCGAATGCCTTGGAGATATATAGAAAAAGGAGAGTGCATTCAAGATATTTGGAAATTGAAGAGTAGCAGTAGTTAAGAACAATGACTAAGATTGTGGAGAAAGTGCGCTCATTTAGGAAAGCATGGTGATCATCAAGAAGACGGAAAAAATCTCGAAATTAATGAAAGGGTAGATTAATTTATATATGATCCTGTAAAAGATTTTAGTGAACGCAGGGACAGTAATTATTGGGCGAAGATCTTTTAATGAGAATATTGACGATATTCCATTCTTGTGATGCGTGAGATCATAGAGTTGAGTCACACCGAGAGAGATAGGTAGATTCAAGACATATGTTTATAAAATCAGCAATTAGAGTGAAGTGGTTTTAACTTAGAAGTGCAGCCATGCCCACAAAGACTCCGTATTGATCAAACTATCGTCAAGATTTAATGTCTTCAATCGTTTCAACGACCATGGCCTGTAAAATGTTGAGCAAATGCAGAAACTTAGTGTCACCGTTATCAAACCCATCAGCTGTTGATGTGCAAATTTTAAAGGAATTTACAGACAATTTAGATAGTCGACAAAAAAGCTCGAGTTGTCCAATATAGAGATGTATATATCTGCGTTTTGGACTTATAGAACAATATTTTGGTGATGGGGAGTTTTTGCGGGAGTTGGGAGATTTCCAAATACGTCTTTCGATGCCATGTGCTTGTATGTTGATTAGAATAGAATAGAATAGAATATGTGTATTTGGATTCAAACCACACATATTTCATCAAAAAATAATAATATTGGAAAATGTACAATATAAGAAAGATATCATAACACATAAATATGTCCAATTAGTTTCATATAGATCAGTAAATCTCTCTAGTTATGATATACGATAAATCAACATCAGAAAATTCAGCAGTAATATTTTTGCATACGTTATATCAATTGTAATACAGTTTTTATGACAGAGGAAAAACGGTCTTTTTAATTAATCGCATTTGTACAATAATTGATTATATAAATAGTTAAAGATTCATCATCAAAATTAACAGACATGATAATAGGAAAAATTAAGGTATAATTCGAGTACGACCTAATGCAAAAATGAGGACAATGAAATGCAAATCATTATATGTAGTGTTGACTAACATGATGGTATAATACATAAAATTTCAATTTAATGATACAGAATGTGGAAATAAAAATCTCACGAAGGTATGTCGCTGAACACAATTATCATTGTCTTTTATTCAATCACAAAAAAGTATTATCATAATCAAAATTAAAAAATATCAGCAGGATTGTAAATTTTTTCTAGTTCAGTACATAAAAATTTAAAAGACATCTTAGATGGAGACGTTTCTCTAAGACCCTTTGGCAATTGATTGTAAATTTTGCAAATTTTCGAAAACGAGAATAAATTCCCCGCAACAGCTCCCACTAAAGGAGAAGAGATCGTCAAATGTCCAGATCTAGTTTCAATTACAAGAATCTTTCTTATTGAATTCATATAAGCCCAAGTTCATGGTTCAAATGGAAAAAATTTTTGCAACAGCACATCCTTCAAGACCATAAAGTTTGCAGTGATACAAGCCGTAATCTACTGGCAGATCTAGTGCAGGGGACAGGGCTAACATGTTTCACTACTTTTCATTGTACATCTTCTAGCTTGTTAGACAAACCATTTTTAATGGATTCCAAGTAGTGGCAACATATTATAGTATCGGTCTAATCCAAATGATATACAATTTGTAACTTTATATCATTCGATAAGGTATTTCCATTTATTAGTACCCCTCTGTTCTTAGCACTGCTTACTATACTTTCAATATGTCTCTCAGCATAAGCTGTATATTGAATAGTTATGCCTAAATCCTTACTTTTTTGTTGAAGTTTAATCTCAAAAACACCATTAATCACAGCATCATGAAAATAAACCTAATTAAATTCTGTTGCATTACCTTTTATTAAAGTTTTCGTCTTTTTACCGTTTTTTTGTCAGCCCTAGTGTTATCAAATACTTACTTAGATCTTACAAATCTAGCGTCGCATAATTTTTTGGAAAAGTCAACATTTATTGGATTAATTGGAAAGATTATTTTTAGATCATTAGAAAATTTGTAAACTCGACCGTTAAGGATTTTAGTTTCCAAATGTGAAAATACAATTTTAAACAAAATTGACCCCAAATTTTATCCCTGTAGAATTCCACTTGTTAGTCTTTTACGATTTTGATCTCAAATCATTTACTACGATTATATAAATATTATCTGAGTAATCTAAAATTATTCGGATAAATATTCAATAAATTAATCGCCTTCAAAATGGTATCAAAAGATATAGAGTCTAAAGCTTCAAATATTTAATATGGCCATCAATACGTCGAATTGCGAGAACGCAGGCAAGTGGCCTGGTTCATAATTTTGAATTACGTGTAAGGTTGTTGCGCGGTTTAAATAAGTTGCTCAACTTGCTCGTGATGTGTATTTACTGGATGGAGATGGTAGATACAATGTGGTGGGATAGGGCTTTAAGGACATGGAAAAGCACGAGGAAAGGTTAAATGGCATCGCAAAGTCGGTTAATTTTCTCACAGTCAGTAAATCGCCTCTATGTTTGAATGTTTCCTCTTTGGGTAGAAGATAAGAGCGGGATAAGAAAGGACACCTGGCAATGGTCTAGATTAGCAAAGATCTACTGATGTTGTATGTCCAGCACTTCTTTGTTGGAAAGGGCGCCGTAGGGTTTATTCTTTCCTTGGGTAGGAAAATGCACATATTGATTCAGTAGTTTGTTAAATTATGTCAGTTAGCAAGAGGAAAGTTAAGGTCTCTAACAATGATATAATGATCGGACGGTTGAGAAAACCGAGTGGATAAAAATTTGACCTAACGAATATCGACAATTATTGACAGATTTTGAGAACAATAGGCAACACAAAGAGATAGGCTTTGATATAGAATCAGTAGCTGAAATGCAAAAAAATTCCAATTAAAGTGAGTTAGAGGTCATGTGTGTGATTGAGCGCCTATTGATGACAATACGGTGTTAATAATCAATTTGGAATTTCTTAGTGTCGGTCTTGCCTGGTGGGTATGGGTTTTAAAAGGTTTTAAAACAGGACAAAGACGGGTTCGCAGGGTTCGTGTGGCTTGAATGATGAAGCCTCAGGGAGTCGAAATGCATTCAATTCTTGTCGAGACTTGTTCAGAGGCTGTTTTTCTATTGTCCTGGGTAGCTTTCGAAAGGTTGGAAGAAGAACAGATTGCAAGGAGTAATTTGGTAGCTCGCTGAACCACGATGTTCTTGTATTTAGATCGTATCTGGGCCACTGCACTGGTCATAATTGTGGCTGGATGTATATGTTTCAGACTGGCACTGAAGACCGGAAGATGGGTCGTTAATAAAATTTGTTACGCGGCGGGGACGATCTCGACGTCGCGGTTGGGCTTAGATTGACTGGGCGTATGATAGAGGGAGCCCTTCAAAGCAGGTGCTCAGCACGATAGGTGCAAGGGATAAAGCATCAACGAAGATGCCTCCAATTAACTATCGGCGTTTCTGTGGATAAATCCATCCAGTTTAATTGAGTGTTTCGTGATTTCTCAGTTGTGCGTTGCAACAATGTGAAATCAGACTTTAGTTTGACTTTTCCTGTCGATATCAAGGAGGATAGAAATTTGACCTATTCAAGCTTACTGTTAGATAATCTTTTTAAGAAGAAAGCACAATGGCACGACGCTTGCCGGCAGAGATATCTTTCAGATCATGAAAATTGTCTCCTCATTGCTCAATTAAATCTAACGCCTGATCATCTTTCAAGAGTGGAGATCGGGGGACCAGAGAAATAGGTTTAATTTGGTGTGATTGAGCAAAAAAACCCTCTCTCGCAACTCCATGACGAAAATTACCGGCCTCAAGCAAAAGGTGTGGCTGCATATTGGAAATGAAGAGGTTTTCAGCTAAGGCCTAAATCAAACCCGTGACATCTGCCACTTTTTTTCTGGAGATCAGCAAAATTGGATAATAACTTCTGTGCTAAAAATGCGGCGATAGATGCTGACGACAATATCATTTTCATGATATACGAATGTGGTAAAAATTCCGGGTGATTTGAAGGTAAAGGAAGAATAAATACTGGAAAATGAGGTAAAATAAAATTGAATCCATAAAATAAAAATAAAAATTACAATTCCAAGAAGTGTCACAGTGGTAAATTCAGACTAGAAATTCATAAAATCTAAAAAAAAGAAAGGCCAGATTTCAGTTTAAAGTGAAGGAAATCCACGAGTGAGACCACTTGGGTTGGTACGCTTTGCCAGTTTTTACTATTTTGAAGAATGGAATAGAATAGAATACCTTCATTTGGATTCAAATCACACATGTTCCATCAAATAGATAATAATAATGGAAAACGTACTGTATAAAAACGATATCACAGCACATTAGTCACTAGTTATTATGTACAATATATCAACATTTGAAAATTCGGCTGTAATAAATATTATGATATAGGAAAAAGAACGCATTTGTACAATTATCAATTATATAAATAGTTATAGATTCATTATCGAAATAGGAAAATTAAGGTATAATTCGAGTGTAGCATTAAGCAAAAAACAATCATCATGACTAGCAATTGATTATATGTGTTGTTACGCAATAATTGATTGCGCGGATGGTGGTAAAAATTATTTAAATCACGTTTGCGAGCTTGATTTAAATATATGTATTGTTGCCTAACATGATGATATACTGTATTGTAGGAGGTTTTGTACCTTATGTAAGAGGTTTTGCGGGGTAGCTATCAATTTAGTGATGCTATACCGTCCCTACATATGCCTGGTAGCTGCTGTTGAGATCCGTGCTTATGATTAGTCCCGATGGGTGATGTGAGAAGACCAAGTCGAACCATCATACGTATATTGTACACAATGTTGCAAAGCAAAGACAAAATTCACAGTTAGTCCAAATTGACCGTGCTCTAGATGGCAACAAAACGATATATTGTCAACACAAGTAATTATCAATTCACAAACGTCTGAATCGTGATGAATACATGTAAATGATTGAAAATATATGATGATATAAATAAAGTCACTGGTAAATATTGTCACTGATAATTGATGGATAAAATCGTGTAAAAACAGTCTTGAAAAACATCACAAATAATTATTCCACTGTTTGCTAGGTTTTAAATTGATTAAGTTATAGTAATCCATTGAACTATAGAATTTGTGAATGTGATTGAGGAACATCTGATGTCCTGATGCGTGAAATTATATCTGAATGCAAAGAAAAACTATCGATTCGCATATGCACTATAATCCTCCGCATGCTCCCTGCGTATTTCGTGCGGGTGTTTATATTTATTAAAGAAAACCCTATTAATTCAATTAAAATTGCAGTTTAAAAAATCTCAATTAAAATTGCTTGAAACTAACAGAGATTGTTTCTAAAATCACAGTTAAGAGAAATATTTTGTAAAAACAGAGTTAGATTATTTGACCTTAAAGAGCACTATATTTGTCAAAATTGAACATCTTTGGGTTGTAACGCGGAGCCGCGTGTTACGTACACCCCCCTGACAATAAAAAAATTAGTACACAATGAAGGAGGCTAACCTTACAGGAGGTATTATTGCTCTTCCGTACCGTGTAACCACTGATGTTGGCTTTGTCGACACTGATTCTGGTTCCTCTATATTTAGCGGCGGCGTGACGGCGTCAGTTGGCTCGGTTGTTGATGAGATGTCGGGCGTCAGTCCGTAGTCAGCAAGACTGTCTGGGGGTGTCGTTATCGTTTCTTCACCGCCTGATAGGTCAACATCGCGGAACAGCGGGTCATTTGGATCAAAGTCGGCCGGGGATAGTCTGTGTTTAGAGACCCGCTTCAGCTTTGCCATTAATCTCCAAAATGATGTAATTCTGACGTCGATCTAACACACGATAAGGACCGCACTTCGGTTTGGCTAAAATCCTGCTATCCATATCGTCGTTGACGAAGAACCATTTGCAGCTATCAAAATCTTTGCGTTTATAAATTGGACCATGTTGCTGACGTGTAGGACAGATCGGCCGATTCTGAGCGTTATATTGTAGATAACTGCGAAGTGGAAACAGAAATGCCGGATCGTTCATCGTTATTGCAGCTTCAGAGCGTGATCGGACTAGTTCGCCAGGCAGCCGTAGACATTCGCCAAATACCATTTCAGTGGAACTACATTTGATCGGCTCACGAGGTCTTGTACGCATTGATAGGAGTACTTTCGGTAAAGCCACAAGCCAATTTTCTTCTGAGCTGGCCTTGAGCGCCGCTTTCAGTTCCCGGTGTGGATTTTCGACGAAACCATTTGCTCTCGGTCACGGAGTGCTTGACTCCATAATATTCCAGTAGGGCTGCAAACTATTCGCCGAGGAACTGCGCGCCAAGATCGGTTGTCACTTCAACTGGTGCACCAAACCGAGCGAATCAATTGAGCCCTAATGCATAACTGACAGTGTCTTGCTTCATGTCTGGCAGTGGTATGGCCTCATGCTATCGAGTTGTGCGATCCAGTATTGACAGTAGATATCGCATATTCTTCACGGCAGGTAAGATTACAAGATAAATATGTGCGTGAACCGGACTTTGGGCACTTGAATGACTTGTGGCGCCGTTTTGGTGTGTCTCGTCACTTTGCATTTATGACATTCTAGACACTGTTTTGACCACTTCTTGACATCTCGCCGCATGCCAGACCAAAAATACGTTCTGGATAGAATTTCCATTGAGGCTTCGCTAGATGGATGGCTCATTAAATGGTAGACCTCGAAGATCTTGTGACGGAGTTTTTCAGGTATAAACGGCCGAGGACCCACGCCAGTTATTAGACACTGCAGCAGAGTTCCATCATAATCAAATGTTTTCAGGCGATTGACATCAAATGTCCGAAGTGATGGATCATCTTGCTGAGCTGCTTGAAATTCCTGAGTGCTTATAGGTGAAGGAAACAGGATAGAAGCACAGAGTTCTGCAGGACGGCTTAAGGAGTCTGCGACCACGTTGTCTGACCCTTTGACATGAGTGACCTTATATTCATGCTTGTGTATTCGTGTAAGTTGTGAGTTGACACGTCGTGAATATAAATACTCTTTCCTTCCTCTGAGCATCGGGAGTAGAGGAAGATGGTCTGTGTAGATCTTGAACTTTCGGCCATCCAGATAGATGTGGAAGAGTAGGATCGACAGGTAGATTGCGAGTAATTCTTTACCTAATGTATCATATCGCGTCTCGCGAGGTTGTAGTTTTTGCGAATAGAAAGCGATAGGTTGGTGTATGCCATTGATGGATTGTTGAAGTACTGCGCCTATGGCAACGTCGGATGCGTCAGTGATCAATTCAAAAGGCTGAGACCAATCAGGAGAATGTAGCATGGTCGCTTTGCATAAGGCCCTTTTGGAATCCTCGTAAGCCTGCATGTCGTCCACGTTGAGCTGAATCAGTTGTGATTTCTTGACAAAACGGCTTTCTAGCACTAGATATTTCTGAAGAGATGCCAGAATCATGGCAAGGCAGGGTACGAATCGAGATTAGTAGTTCATCTTGCTCAGAAATCGTCGTAACGCTCGAACGGTAGTTGGCGGTTGTAGATCTTGAATGGAACGAACCTTAGCAGGTATATGTGTCCTGCCTTTCTCGGAAATTTGATGATCAAGGAATTCAATTGATTTTCGTGCAAAGACACATTTGTTGCCACAAAGTCGGCGGCCATAGTCTGCTAGACGTGTAAGTAGAATGTCAATGCGCGTATATATTCGGACATTGAGTTGGAGAATACCAGGATGTCGTCTAAGTAGGGAATTACAAATGGTAGACCATCTAGATTAGCTTTAAACCATCAGCAATTATGCAAACTAGAAAGTTAAGGATCTTAGTTTCTAAATGTGCAAATACGATTTAAATAATATTGGCCCCAAACGTTATCCATGTGGAATTCCACTTGTTAGTCGTTTCGATTTTGATATCAAATCATTTACTTGAATACTCATTCTTCGATTATATCAATAATATAAGAGTAATTTAAAAATAATTGAATCAAAGATCAATAAATTAATGGCCTTTAAATAACATCAAAAAGAGATTGAATCAAAATCTTTTGATATATCCATAAAAACGATTAATGCATCTAACTTTTTCTAATCAAGTGCAATTACATGTTTCCACATAGAAAGCATATTAGTAATCTTCGATCTATCTTTGTAAAGCCATGTTGACCTATATCAAAACCAACCGGCAACAAACATTCTAAATGATCTAGTATCAGTCGTTCTATTATCTTCAAAATTGAATGGATAATAGAGATTAGTCTGTAATCACTGGCGCACGTTGGCTTACTTACCTTAGGCAATGGTTTAGCTACTATCGTTAGAATATCGATTGGTAATTCCCCATTCTTCAAAATTCTATTTATAAAATTGCAGAGCACATTCTTAAAATTTAAAGTTAATTGAAGTAGGTTATCAATCGATATACCAAGGTAATCATTTTGTTTTGTTATTTGATTTTTAACATTAATTTTATAAATGCATCACTGTCGATAACAAGTCCTGATTCCTGGTCATCCGAAAGATCAGTTATATCCATTAAATTGTTTTCATTCTGTGGATTACATATCAAATTGCCAAATACTTCATCCAATTCACATAGAAATTCATACTCCGTTTTATCCACAGGTAATACGAGGTTTAATTTCTCCTTATGTTAACTGTAGTCTGTAAGGAGTTTTAATATTAGTATAAGGTTACTCTTCAGTTTACCCAAAAATGAGTCATTCTGATCTTTGACGGATTATCAGCAGTGATGAATTAATCTCATTGTCATTCAAATCTAACCTCATTTTTTAATACAATTGATAAGACAACACTTCATTATATTACCTCGTTTAATTCTTAAATTACATAATTTCCTATCGATTCCTTTTGGCATAATATCCGTAAACGTAGATGCCTGAAATAAATAAGATAATAACATAGAAACAGAAGAAACAAATTCATCGGTGTTCATAATGTAAAAACTTTCATAGCCAATCATTACACTTAAATCTCTGAAAAGATTCCAGTTGATTCTATAACATTGAACGTATGCATTCTTAAAATTAAGTTTTGGTGTTTGCTACTCTAGTTGTTCCATTGTAAAATAATTTGTTTGTGATTCAGTTCCTTAAAATAGTTTACAACATCATATTTGTGAGAGATCACCGCTTCAACTTCAAAGTATTCGTGATCCAAGCATTCCAAACCCCTGTTTGATTCCTTTATAATCTGCTTGAGATCATGATAAAAAAGACTGATTATTTCAGAGTCATGAGAATTATTAAAATCGCCTACCACAAAATTATACCCATGGTAGTCCAAAATAGATTGAGAAGAATTGGTAAATATTTGATCTTCATATAGTCTAGCATACGACGGTCTAAAAAACGGCGGTTAAGATCAGGTTATCGATTTGTATAGATAAAAAATCAATGACAGTATTATATTCGCTAGTATGCTGCACTTTTGCATTTAATACAAAAGACAGGTCGACAACTACTAATATTCTCTCTATGTGGAAACATGTAATTACATTAGATGAGAAAAAGTTAGATACATTAATTGTATTTATAGATATCTCAAAAGCTTTTGACTCTATATCTTTTGATGCTATCTTGAATGCGATTAATTTATTGAATATTGATCCGAATATTTTTAGATTACTTAGATACTATTTATATAATCGAAGAATGAGTATTCAAGTAAACGATTTGATTTCTAAATCGAAAAGGGTAACAAGTGGAATTCCACATGGATCAAGTTTGAGACCAATTTTATTTAAAATTGTATTTGCACATTTGGAAACTAAGATCCCTAACGGCCGAGTTTGCAAATTCGCTGATGATTTAAAAATAATCTTTCCAATTGATCCAAAAAATGTCGAATTCTCCAAAAATAATGTGACACTAGATTTGTATGATTTAAGTAGATACTTGTTAACACTAGGGTTGAGAATAAACAGTAAAAAGACGAGAGCTTTAAAAATAGGTAACAGAACTGATTTCAATTATGTTTATTTTCATGATGCTGAGATTAATGATGTTTTTGAGATTAAACTTATGCAAGAAATTAAGGATTTAGGCATAACTATTCATTGTACGGCTTCTGCTGAGAGACATATTGAAAGGATAGTAAGCAGTGCCAAGAACAGATGGGCATTAATAAATAGAAATATTTTATCGAGTGAAATAAAATATAAAATGTTTATAATATGGATTAGACCGATATTAGAATATGCTATGCAGTAGACTACAGTTCGTATCATTGCAAACTTTATGTTTTCGGAGGATGTGCTATTGCATAAATGCTTTCCATTTGAACCAGTGGACTGGTGCCTATATGAATCCAATAAGAAAGAGTCATGAAGTTGGAACTAGATCTGGCCAATTTGCAATATCTCCACCATTGGTGGGGAATGTTGCGAGCAAGCTATTCTCTTTCTCAAAAATTTTCAAAATTTACAATCAATTGCCAAAGGGGCTTAGAGAAACGCCTCCATCTAAAATGTCTCTTAAATTTTTATCTACTGAACTAGAAAAAGTGTTCAATCCTGCTGATATTTTTAATTTTGATTATGATAATACTTTCTCATGGTTAAATAAAAGACAGGATTAATTGTTTTTCAGCAGCATAACTTCTCGAGATTCTATCTTCAAGTTTTGTACTATTAAAACTGAAACGTTGTGCATTATATCATCTTGTTAATCAACAATGCATACAATCAATTATTAGTCATGGTTACCTTTTTTCTTACAAACTGTTATACTCGAATTATACCTTAAATTTTTCTAATTTTGATGAAGAATCTATCACTCTTTATTTTATTCTATTCTATTCTATTGTATTCTATTCTATTCTATTCTATTCTATTCTATTCTATGCTATTCTATTCTTTTCTATTCTATTCTATTCTATTTAAAGAATTTTTAATGCAATATTGAATTCTGGTTGATCCCACGGCGCGCGCGGTTTGAAATGGCTCTAATTTTGTCGCATCTTGAGAAAATCGTTTCAGAACTTCAGAACTCAGTGAAGGAGCTGAAGGATGAGAATAATCGTGTCATGAAGGAGCTGAAGGATGAGAATAATCGTGTCATGAATAAAGTGTCAAAACTGGAAACAGACGTTGAAGTGTTTACGGCAAAATTGGAATTAGCAGAAAAGAAAAATGAATCTTTAAGCGCGCAAATTGTTCAATTGACTGATGTGTTAAATACGAAATTAGATAATTTAAAGACTGATGTTCAGCCATGGGTTGAGTTGGCTGAAATAACAGTGGAAAATGACTCATCAATCAAGAATAAAATAACAGGCGAAGAGATAATAAACATATTAGCGAATGAAGTATCAGCGCGGATTAGTAAACAAGAACAGCTAATTTTATTTAATCTTGATGAGAATGCTGATGTGAATGATGTCGAGAAATTAAATATCCTCATAAAGGATGAGACGCATGCTGACATTGCTAAATGTTTTAGAGTTGGAAAAAGATCCAACCGTCCTAGACCGGTGGTAATAAAGTTAACAAAGAGGCCAACAAATATACAGATTGAGGCCATCAATAAAAGGAAAGGTGAGAGTCCGAGTTTTAATAGCATACATATTGGTCGTGATAAAACATTTCTCCAACGAAAGTTGGCAAAAGCAAAAAAGCTAAAGAACAACCAGGAGCGGAGTCCACCTACTTCTGACTACGACATTATAAGAAATTTAACAAGAGAAGATACGAAATCAAAAAACGAAGTATCGTTAGTAAATGTCGTGGACAGCGGGGGGAGAGGAAGTATGGCTTCGAGGCCCGGAAAACGAATAGTAAAGAAGCCAATAAGGTTGAATCAGTAATAGTCGACACTTGTTTAGATAAGTCGATTTCTACATTTAATTTATTTTATGCTAACTTTCGCAGTGTTAAGAATAAGAACTTTTTGCTGTCTAATTTTATATTAAGTAACGACTTTGATTTTATAATATTATCTGAAACTTGGCTTAATAAGGATATTAAAAGTCATGAATTTGATATTCCTCAATATTCTTTATTCAGAAAGGACAGATCGCTGGATAAAAGAGGTGGAGGAGTACTCATTTATTGTAAATCGGTATTTAAGGCGAAAATTTTACATATTAGTGATGATAATGCTATCATTGATTTCCTATCTATACAATTTGATAATCTGATCTTAACAGCGGTTTACAGACCGCCGTATGCTACTTTATTTGATGATCAAACATTTACCAATTCTCTTCAATCTATCTTTGACTGCCATGGCTATAATGTAGTGGTAGGTGACTTTAATAAGTTACAGGACTGTGAAATAACCAATTTTTTTTCTAACC
Source organism: Eudiplozoon nipponicum (assembly GCA_029291075.1). Lineage (NCBI taxonomy): Eukaryota > Metazoa > Platyhelminthes > Monogenea > Mazocraeidea > Diplozoidae > Eudiplozoon > Eudiplozoon nipponicum. The sequence goes on from JAQBSW010000415.1 coordinate 165,310, forward strand.
ATGATCTCAAGCAGATTATAAAGGAATCAACTAGAGGTTCGCAATGCTTAGATCATGTATACTTAGAAATTGAAATGGTAAAATCGCACAGTTATGATGTTGTCAATTATTTCAAAGAATTGGATCACAAACAAATTATTTTACAATGGAACATCTTGAGTGGCATAACACAGAAACTAAGTTTTGAAAATGCACACGTGCACTGTTCCAGAATCAACTGGAATTTTTTTAGAGAATTAAGTATACAGATTGATTATGAGAGTTTTTATTTCTTGAATACTGATGAATTTGTTTCTTCTGTTTCATCGTTATTATCTATTTTATTTCAGGCAGCTACGTTTACGGACATTATACCGAAACGAATTAATAGGAAACTGTGTAAACTAAGAATTAAACGAGATAATATAATAAAGTGTAGTCTTATTAATAGTATTAAACAAATGAGATTAGATTCCATTGATAAGGAAATTAATTCATCACTGCTAATAATCCGTCAAAGATCAGAACGAATTATTTTGGCCAAAATGAAGAGTAATCCTAGATTAGGATTCAAACTCCTCACAGATTACAGTAAATACAAGGAAAAGTTAAAGCTTATTCTACCTGTGGATAAAACTGAGTATGGATTTCTCTGTGAATTGGAGGAAGTATTTGGCAATTTGATATGCAATCCACAGAATGGGAGAGATTTTATAGAACCATCTGATTCTTTGGGAGACCAGGAACCAGGACTTGTTATTGACAGTGATGAATTGATAAAATTGATGTTAAAAATCAAATCAAAAAAACAAAAAGATCACCTTGGTATTTCGATTGATAATTTGCTTCAATTACCTTTAAAATTTATGAATGTACTCTGCAACTTTATAAATATAATTTTAAAGAATGGGAAATTACCAATCGATATACTAACGATAGTGGCTAAGCCGTTGCCAAAAGTAAGTAAGCCAACGTGTGCTAGTGATTATAGATTAATCTCTATTATCCCTTCGTTTTTGAAGATAATAGAACGATTGATACTAGATCATTTAGAACGTATGTTACCGGCTGATTTTGACCTATGTCAACATGGCTTTACGAAAGGTAGATCGACAACTACCAATATGCTTTCCATGTGGAAACATGTAATCACATTAGACGAGAATAAGTTAGATGCATTAATTGTATTTATAGATATCTCAAAAGCTTTTGACTCTATATCTTTTGATGCTATTTTGAATGCGATTAGTTTGTTGAATATCGATCCGAATATTTCTAGATTACTTAAATACTATCTATATAATCGACGAATGAGTATTCAAGTAAACGATTTGATATCAAAATCGAAACGAGTAACGAGTGGAGTTCCACAGGGATCAAGCTTGGGGCCAATTTTATTTAAAATTGTATTTGCAAATTTGGAAACTAAGATCCTTAACGGTCGAGTTTGCAAATTCGCTGATGATTTAAAAATAATCTTCCCAATTGATCCGAAGAATGTCGAATTCTCCAAAACAATGTGACATTAGATTTGTATGATTTGAGTAAATATTTGATCACACTAGGGCTGAGAATAAACAATAAAAAGACGAAAGCTTTAAAAATAGGGAACAGAACAAACTTTAATTATGTTTATTTTCATGATGCTGTTATTAATGATGTGTTTGAGATTAAACTTATGCAAGAAATTAAGGATTTAGGCATAACTATTCAATGTACAGCTTCTGCTGAGAGACATATTGAAAGTATAGTAGGCAGTGCCAAGAAAAGATGGGCACTAATAAATCGAAATATCTTATCAAATGATATAAAACTTCAAATGTATATAATATGGATTAGACCGGTACTAGAATATGCTGTCGCTACTTGGAATCCATTAAAAAAGGGTTTGTCTAATAATATAGAAGCTGTACAAAGAAAGGTTGTGAAACATATTAGTCCTATTTCTTGCACTATATACGCCTCTAGATTACAGTTTGTGTCATTGCAATCACTGTGGTTTCGGAGGATGTGTTATTGTATAAAAGTTTTCCATTTGAACCAGTGGACTGGTGCCTATATGACTCCGATAAGAAAGAGTCATGAAGTTGGAACTAGATCTGGACATTTGGCAATATCTCCTCCTTTGGTGGGGAATGTAGCGAGCAAGTTATTCTCTTTCTCGAAAATCTACAAAATTTACAACCAATTGCCGAAGGGGCTTAGAGAAATGCCTCCATCTAAGATGTCTTTTAAAACTTTATCTACTGAACTTGAAAAAGTCTGCAATTCTGCTGATATTTGTTATTCTTTTGATTATGATAATACTTTCTCATGGTTGAATAAAAGACAAGGATAATTGTTATCGAAAACAGATTTTCTAGAGATTTTTATTTCCAAGTTTTGTATTGTTATAATTGAAATGTTATGCACTATTTCTTCTAATTAGTTAACATTACATACAATCAATTGCTAGTCATGGTTCTCAATTTTTGCATAATGTTACACTCGAATTATACATTAATTTTTCCTAATTTGATAATGTATATATTATTCTTTTCAGTCGAACTTTCTGATATTGATATATTGTATTGTACAACTAGTGAGATATACCTATCTATATGATATTAATTGCACATTTATTGTGATGTGATGATTTCTTTTTTATATATTGTACAATTTCCAATTTTATTATTTGATGGAATATGTGTGGTTTGAATCCAAATAAAGATATTCTATTCTATTCTATTCTAAAAAGATATTTTATTCTATTTACTCTATTTTATGCTAACTCTCGAAGTGTTAAAAATAAGAACTTTTTACTGTGTAATTTTATAATAAGTAATGATTTCGACTTTATAATATTATCCGAAACTTGGCTTAACAAGGATATTAAAAACCATGAATTTGATATTCCTCATTATTCTTTATTCAGAAAGGACAGATCGCTGGATAAAAGAGGTGGAGGAGTACTCATTTATTGTAAATCTGTATTTAAGGCGAAAATTTTACATACTAGTGATGATAATGCTATCATTGATTTCTTATCTATACAATTTGATAATCTGATCTTAACAGCGGTTTACAGACCGCCGTATGCTACTTTATTTGATGATCAAACATTTACCAATTCTTTTCAATCTATCTTTGACTGCCATGGCTATAATGTAGTGGTAGGTGACTTTAATAAGTTACAGGACTGTGAATTATCCAATTTTTTTTCTAACCATGATCTAAAGCAGATTATAAATGAATCAACTAGAGGTTCGCAATGCTTAGATCATGTATATTTAGAAATTGAAATGGTGAAATCGCACAGTTATGAAGTTGTCAATTATTTCAAAGAATTGGACCATAAACAAATTATTCTACAATGGAAATTCTTGAGTGGCATAACACAGAAACTAAGTTATGAAAATGCACACATGCACTGTTCCAGAATAAACTGGAATTTCTTTAGAGATTTAAGCATACTGATAGATTATGAGAGTTTTTGTTTCTTGAATACTGATGAATTTGTTTCCTCTGTTTCATCGTTATTATCTGTTTTATTTCAGGCATCTACGTTTACGGACATTATACCGAAACGGATTAATAGGAAATTGTGTAAACTAAGAATTAAACGAGACAATATAATAAAGTGTAGTCTTATTAACAGTATTAAACAAATGAGGTTAGATTCCATTGATAACGAAATTAATTCATCACTGCTAATAATTCGTCAAAGATCAGAACGAATTATTTTGGCCAAAATGAAGAGTAATCCTCGATTAGGATTTAAACTCCTCACAGATTACAGTAAATACAAGGAAAAGTTAAAGCTTATACTACCTGTGGATAAAACTGAGTCTGGATTTCTCTGTGAATTGGAGGAAGTATTTGCCAATTTGATATGCAACCCACAGAATGAGAAATCTTTTATAGAACTATCAGATCCTTTAGGAGGCCAGGAACCAGGACTTGTTATTGACAGTGATGAATTGATAAAATTGATGTTAAAAATCAAATCAAAAAAACAAAAAGATCACCTTGGTATTTCGATTGATAATTTAATTCAATTACCCTTAACATTTAGAAATGCACTCTGCAACTTTATAAATAGAATTTTGAATGATGGGAAATTACCAATTGATATATTAACGATTGTAGCAAAGCCGTTGCCAAAAGTTAGTAAGCCAACGTGCGCCAGTGACTATAGATTAATCTCTATTATCCCTTCGTTTTTGAAGATAATAGAACGATTGATACTTGATCATTTAGAACGTATGTTACCGGCTGACTTTGACTTATGTCAACATGGCTTTACGAAAGGTAGATCGACAACTACCAATATGCTTTCCATGTGGAAACATGTAATCACATTAGACGAGAATAATTTAGATGCATTAATTGTATTTATAGATATCTCAAAAGCTTTTGATTCTATATCTTTTGATGCTATTTTGAATGCAATTAGTTTGTTGAATATTGAACCGAATATTTTTAGATTACTTAAATACTATCTATATAATCGAAGAATGAGTATTCAAGTAAATGATTTGATATCAAAATCAAAACGAGTAACGAGTGGAGTTCCACAGGGATCAAGCTTGGGGCCAATTTTATTTAAAATTGTATTAGCAAATTTGGAAACTAAAATCCTTAATGGTCGAGTTTGCAAATTCGCTGATGATTTAAAAATAATCTTCCCAATTGATCCAAAGAATGTCGAATTCTCCAAAAATAATGTGACTTTAGATTTGTATGATTTGAGTAAATATTTGTTTACACTAGGGCTGAGAATAAACAATAAAAAGACGAAAGCTTTAAAAATAGGGAACAGAACAAACTTTCATTATGTTTATTTTCATGATGCAGTTATTAATGATGTGTTTGAGATTAAACTTATGCAAGAAATTAAGGATTTAGGCATAACTATTCAATGTACAGCTTCTGCTGAGAGACATATTGAAAGTATAGTAGGCAGTGCTAAGAAAAGATGGGCACTAATAAATCGAACTATTTTATCAAATGATATAAAACTTCAAATGTATATAATATGGATTAGACCGGTATTAGAATATGCTGTCGCTACCTGGAATCCATTAAAAAAAGGATTGTCTAATAAGATAGAAGCTGTACAAAGAAAAGTTGTGAAACATATTAGTCCTACTTCTTGCACTATATACGCCTCTAGATTACAGTTTGCGTCATTGCAATCTCTGTGGTTTCGGAGGATGTGTTATTGTATAAAAGTTTTCCATCTGAACCAGTGGACTGGTGCCTATATGACTCCGATAAGGAAGAGTCATGAAATTGGAACTAGATCTGGACATATGGCAATATCTCCTCCTTTTGTGGGGAATGTAGCGAGCAAGTTATTCTCTTTCTCGAAAATCTACAAAATTTATAATCAATTGCCAAAGGGGCTTAGAGAAATGCCTCCATCTAAGATGTCTATTAAATCTATATTTACTGAACTTGAAAAAGTCTGCAATCCTGCTGATATCTTTTATTTTTTTGATTATGATAATACTTTCTCATGGTTGAATAAGAGACAAGGATAATTGTTATCGGAAACAGATTTTATTGAGATTTTATTTCCAAGTTTTGTATTATTATAATTGAAATGTTATGCACTAGATCTTCAAATTAGTTAACATTACATACAATCAATTGCTAGTCATGGTTCTCAATTTTTGCATAATGTTACACTCGAATTATACCTTAATTGTTCCTAATTTGGTGATGTATATATTATTCTTTTCAGTCGAATTTTCTGATATTGACATATTGTATTGTACAACTAGTGAGATATACCTATCTACACGAGATGAATTGCACAAATATTGTGATGTGATAATTATTTTAATATATATTGTACAATTTCCAATTTTATTATTTGATGGAATATGTGTGGTTTGAATCCAAATAAAGATATTCTATTCTATTCTATTCTAGATAATTTAGGACACTGATAATATCGTTCAAGACATTATACGCATGAACTTAATATGTATGGAAAAGAGAAAACCATCTTATCAGACTCATATAGGCACATTAAGACTGAATCTGACTGGTTGTCTATGGGGCACTCAGTAGCTAATATGGTCGGATCCTACACCAACCCCTTATGTTTGCGGTTCTTTTTGACGCCAACCAGCATTATTGATTTTCTGACTTATAATCTTACAATTTTACACAAATTGTGTTTTAGCGTTTCAGAATCCGTCAATATTGGATTTCTTCTTAAAATTAATATTTTTTTTCTTATAATTAATAATTTTTTTACCGCCAAGAACGATCGAACGTTTGTAAGTTGCAAATAAAATATATTGTTTGTTTTTACAATAAATTGATCTTGTCCCAGAATTGCCGAAATAAACGTAAAAGCTAACTTTGAAATATCTTTCTCTACAGTTCGCGATAAAATCTATCTGACCTGACGATTAAAATGATCAATGTACAAATCAAGTGAAATATATTGCTAATTTAGAAAATCTAAACCCCTCATAACTTTCTCTTAAATTACATTTTTAAAATCCGATTAATTGCTCTATCCTCAGTTTTCTCATAGCTAACCATAATATTAAAATAAGATTTATAATGTGCGCTTACTGTCTAACTGAATGCTTCAGGTGACTGAGCAGATTAAAAAACCTTGAAAACATATGTCAACTTCTATTTCCTGAAGCATATTTGAGATCCTTCCCAAAGTTGTGTACTTCAATACTTTTTTACAAAAATGTCTTAAGTCAAAACCACGCAGCAAAGCGTATCTGCTTCAATTAACTGAAGCAAATTTGAAATCCTTCACAAAAAGTAAATTAAGCCTACTAATTTAGTTGTGAACCTTAATACTTTATTACCATGAATCAAAGTGTATCACGTCATTCAAAATCTCAAGAACGGTGAAGACTGAATTATTCGTTTGCTACAATCACAGAGTTATGTTAGTTTACAGAATAGACGCTTCTTAGCAATAATTGATTAGTCATTGTTTACATGAAAGACATTGCTTAGTACCGTGTTTGATTATTAATAACATTTGTTAACGTTTTGAAAAAACAACAATTTTTTTATGAAGCCAGCGATAGCATCGAATGTCAAAAAATGAAATTTGATTTATTTTTTTATGAGTTAATTAATCTCCTAGAAGCTAATTGACCTCCAAATACACCCTCGTGTTTAAAATGTTTACTCATACATCACTGTCTTTATTCTTCGCTTTCTTGATGACTCTTTCAGAACCAGTTTCAAAATTTCGTGCTGGTACTTCGCTAGTTTTCACTTTTATATTGTGTCGGAGTCTCTCCCTGGTTATCTTGGTCTTAATCCTAACTTCATTTTCACATTTATCGAGCTCTTCTTTTTCACACATCTTCGAGTCAGATCTCTCAGCAGCTTCTTGATACTTCGATGGGTATCGTTCCTCAATCGCCTCCTTCGTCCAGGTAAATTGGAATGCAGCAATCCAGTGCTACACACGATTGTGCCATGAACGCATATAAAGTTCTTCCCTTAACATCTAAAATTCTTCGATAGCAATCTGATAATGTTATAAAGGTTGTGCCTTCGATGAACAGGGTAGTGGTGCCACAAAATCGATTTGGTGTTCTATGCATGTCTTCAGTCAATTCCGCTTAACATTGAAAGGTAGAAACACGACCAGGTGTTTCTTGATGACATCCGCCAAGTCATCGGCGACGTCGGGTCTGGAAAGTCTCACTGACCTAAATACTGAGGTCCTAGTCTTAGCATAAAACTCTATCCCAGTGCCTTGTCCAATGGTTCTTGATTTGGGATCTAAAACAAGGTTAAAATGGATAGAAAATCCATCTCAATGATGTTATCCTTTATATCAGCGATCAGAAAATTCCACGTGAATAGCTATTTGTGCTACAATGTTGCTGACAATTCTTTAACGCCCTTAACCTCAATTGGACTTCCATTGGCAGCCCATAGTTGATAATCGAATGTGGGGCTATCAATTTCCACATCATCGTCATCATGCAGAGCTATACAAAAGCCAAAAGTGACTAATGTTTCACTGCCATATAACCAAAAGTCCTTCATGGCTATATGTGGACACCACATCGGATCGAACTATGCGCACTTCTGCACCCGTGTCTATTAATAATTTTAAACCACTTAGTTCATCCGCTATGACGAACACATTGTTGCTATAGCTAGCAACCTCTTAAAGTTTACCTTACAGCCGAAATATAACAGATTTACGGACTGAACTATTGCGCATATCTTCCGTCAAGGCTTTCAAGCCTGACTTCGATGATTTTAGGATGCTTCTAACACGCATTCCTTGGAGCTTTGCATGTGCAATCCCCCTACGGCTCCTAATAGCGAGATTTCCACTAATTTTCCGGCGACTTACACCGGGCCACAGGACGGGTACTTCCTTTCCTTTGTGGACCACCCAACTGTGGAAAACTGCGTCCTTCGCCTTGAAAGTTCCCAAGCTCGGCATATTTACGATTTGAAATGCACAGCTCGCGTGGTCCTTGAACACCATCACGCGATTCGCCTCCCCGATGCTTGAAAGTTTGCCTTTGATCAAGAGAATCTGCTCTATTACTGAAGCCTTCCACCTTTGGTTTCATCCAACTAACATCCGGTCGGAGGGTACTTATTTCATTCTTTAAGGCCGGGAGTCTTTTTGAGTTGCGGCTCAAGGCTTGATACACTTTATCCAACCTTTTGAAATTCTTTGGCCACTCTAGTTCCAATGTATCATAGACATCCAGAGTAGCTCTTAATCTAGCAGATAATTCTGCTACAAATATACTGTTCACAACTTCTTCAGAAATATCAAGCCTGATGGATGTTGAAGCTAGTCCGTCATAAAAATTAGATGAGAATTGATTCCCCATCTTTTCCTGACGTAAAAAGTCAGTCATCTGCTCTATCCTCTCGGATTGATTTCGTTGATGTATTTCATTCACTAGAAGCTCAAATTTATTTACGGGTTTATTCTCTATTAAAAATTTCCTGAGCCTAACCAGGTTTCTTTTCACAGACTCAGGCAAACACCACAAGGCCGATGCAAACATGTCCGTAGGGTCGTTCCTTCTTTTTAGTTTAAAATAAAATTTTTCATCTTCGATCCATACAGAATGGTTGTCTGGTCTGTACATGTTGGGTTTTAGACTGATATCCATAGAATTGTGGCTAACACGATCATCATCTAGAGCATATCTTTCCGCATGATAGATCCTGGCGTGGTCGCCATCTTTTGTAGAGGTCATTTTGTAACTATCATAAGAGATCCTCTGAATTGCGAGACACGGATAATCCATATATACGGTTTTATCATCGAATTTAGAACAAATAAATTCCTCATAACTTTCTCTTAAATTAAATTTCTTAAATCTGATTAGTTGCTCTGTATCCTCAGTTTTCTCATAGCTAGTCATAATATTAAAATAAGATTTATATTAATGTGCGCTTACTGTCTAACTGAATGCTTCAGGTGACTGAGCAGATTAAAAAACCTTGAAAACATATGTCAACTTCTATTTCCTGAAGCATATTTGAGATGCTTCCCAATGTTGTGTACTTCAATACTTTATTACCAAAATGTCTCAAGTCAGAACCACACAGCAAAACGTATCCCGCAACTCAAAATCTCAAGTAGTCTGAAGACTCAATTATTTGTTTGCTACAATCATGAGTTATTTTATTTTACAGAAAAGGCGTTGCTTAGTACTGTGTTTGCTTCTTAACCAAATTGTTAACATTTAAAAAAATAAAATTTAAAAAAATGAAATCAGCGATAACATAAGATGTCCAAAAATACACATTTATTTATTTTTATTTGAAGAGTCAATAAATCTTTAACAAGTTAATTGACCTCCACAAATGAAATATTTACTGACAATTATTTTTCGATAAATATATTAGTGTGGCTGGTACAAAATGGGCAACAAAGTCCATTTGGCCAGGGCATGGAATACATCATAATACGAATCAAAAGTGTATTATGTATGCAGGAGTGAAGCAGTGAATAGCTGTTTTTTATCGATTATCATAACGGTAGGGCTAGTACAAGGTGATAGATAAAAATACTTTTAGTAGATTTATAGCTATGGTCAATGTAGGCAAATAATATAATATTAAAATCGAATAGAATGAATGCAGAAGTTGAATCTAGGTACCAATTCCCTCTGCAACATTTAAAGACTTCAGTTGAGAGCATCTAGCGAGCCTTATTTCTGCAACGCTCCCGTTTGTGAACAACACCATCGGCTTGTAGTAAGAGCGAAGAAGAATCTCAAGACAGCGTGTGACAAACTCTCGTTGTCTTATTATGTTAAGTTACACTTGGAGTAAGAATAAGAAAAGATTTATTTGATTATAGGAACATAGGTTCAACATTGCATTAGAAGTTGAAAACTTTTTAATACTTTGTTTGAGCGGCTGTGTTGCTGTATGGTTTATTGAAACAATTTTCGTACCGCGTGTGTAAGTAAAACGACAATTTGAAAATATTACTTCGAAAACCATAATAGAAAGTAAAGAAAGTGTTTCCTCCGACAAAATAAATCATTTCATCTCGGATATTAAACCACCGTTGATGACCTAACCGAAGTTTATTTGGAAAGAAAAAGTATTAAAATAATTTCCACAGAATGCATTATTTAACTTCTTCAGTGCATTCTTATTTGTAGTTCGTGCCCTGTATTAGTTTCTTTATATTGTCCGGACGTGAGAGCTCCTACTTTAGTTGTGTTTGGCTGCCATCTTACATTTTCTATACATCTTATAATAAATCCAACGTGTTTCTTTACTGAATCATATTATGAAGGTCAAAGAAAGATAAATCAATTATTATATTATCCAAGTTAAATAACTTTTTGAATTAGAATCTGATTAATGTAGTTCAGACCGCATGTAATCAACTTAGTTTGCTATCTAGTATTAAAATTCTGTGTATGATCAGCGTGGATATATATATATATATATATATATATATATGTGTGTGTGTGTGTGTATGTGAGTGTATGTGTGCGAGAGCAAAAATCAATTGCGTGCATCACTTCCAGTTCAGGCTCTGTGTCTGATTATGCTCTTTCTGCTTAAAACAGTTTGGGCATTGAGCCTGAACTGAAGGTGATGCCTTCAATTAATTGGTTGGTTCCTTATTTCACAATATGTCTACGTCGTAATTTATGCTTGTTTTTCCTTTCAATATATATATATATATATATATATATATGTGTGTGTGTGTGTGTGTGTGTGTTTCTTACAATTGGTTAATAAAAGTGGTATCGAGGACCCAAATGGATAGCAGCTGGTCGAATACACGGAACAACATTTAACCGGTAAAGTAACGGAAATATTTTTTGAAAAGGTTTTGCGGAGTGTAAGCTTCATTTATTTCAATGCCGCATTTTGCGTACGCGGGTAATAGCTGTACACGGGCAGTTACACAAAGATCCGATTGATAGCAATTTCCAATTTTGTTTTGTCTATGATCGGGTTGAGTTGTTGGTCCCAATGGAAATGCTGTCCTCCATCTTTTTTATAGCGACGTTTCGGTGCCTACTTTCCAGCACCATCCTCAGGCAACACAACAAAATGATCACAATAGCAGATTTAAGTAAAAAAAAGTAACGGAAATGACTGGGAACATTCGGAACAAATGTTCCATTTTATTCTATGCCACCTTATTTTTAATTTTAGGCCGTAGCCTTAGAAATTTCCGGCCTGAAGACCGACGGGCAAAAAATAAGTCAACCCAGGAATGGTGCTATGAACCTTTCCGGGTCTAATGGGACAGCCATCACCATGTTTCTTATGAAGTATCGAATTTAGTCTAAATACAGAGCAATACTTTTAAATTGGCAGTGACGCAATGAGAGCGAGTGTGCCAGACGCGAAAAGTAGGTTTCAGCTGCTAATGGAAGCTTTGGCCACAGGCATCTAGACAGATAGTGCTAATCAGACTTGGTTGGCAGACTAAGAGAATTTGAGCTCTGAATACAAGCCATCGTCACTTGGAATATACAATATATTGTTTTTTTACAGCTCACTTATATTTATAAACATTTCGAATTACAATGAATCCTTGCTTCATCTTCCGTCGCGCGAGATAAAAACGATCGCATTATCTGCTGAGTCGTGCAATGTGGATAATTACTTACTTTACTTTACTTTACTGCGGCTGACTCCTTTTGGAGGATAAGCCGGATAATTGACATCATGCTACTGCAGACATTCTTATTTCCCATTCTGCCCCTTTTCCTTTTTTTTGTTCTCAATCTAATAATAGAAATCTTTTGAATGCTATGAATATGGTGGATGTTGATTATGAAACTGAGTTCAATGTTTTATGGCCATCGAAAATATTTCAAGTAACTTATCATTTATTAAATCTAAGTTGCGTTTTCAAGCCAACACGTTTAATTTTCGAACATTAAAAAACACTACAACAATGAGATCTTGCACGTACGTTGGATAAATTAAAATCGATATTTGTTGCGTATCCGAAATCAGAATACAGGATCCTACGAGCATTACAGAATCGGATGTACCATTCTTATCTATGAGTTATTGGCTTGGAATCTCTGTTTCCAAGGAGTTTTCTCAAGCCGGTAAATAGGTCGTCGGTATTGCTCTTCGTTCAGGAGCTGAAGCTTCGTGGACTGAACAAAGCCCTGTAAACAGCCAGCTTTATGCTGCAAGCTTTAATACATCCACTAAAAGCAATGATGAAGAACTTAATCAATGTTGCCTTTTTATTCTGTCGGTATATACACCAACTGATTGCGACAAAGACGACGGCAAGAACGCTTTTAACCCTGACCTACGTTAAGTAGAGCAATAATTTCATATGAGTGGCATTATTGCACAAGATGCTATGCAGAATCTTATCTAGCTAGCGGATAATGGTGAACGACTGTTGAATAACTACGCGGAGCATATATTATATTTGATGTTCACTAACCTGATAGTAGTATGAGGCGCTGCGCTATATTGTTTTGTTCTGGCACGGGAGAACTAATCCCAAACAAATAGAAACTCGTTATAGATTGCGTGATTACATATACGACTGTCACTCGTTTTGAAACAAATATTTTGTTTAGAACCGTGCAGTTATGCGTTATAATCACATTTTCCGGAAAAAATAAATAGGAATAAACCAAACATACGTAAGCAGACTCGAGTAGCTGTCTTTCCAACAAAAATATGAATAGTATTCAAAATTGATGTTATATGATTAAAATTCTAACTTATTATTGACTAAGATAAGAGTAGCTGGGAACATTTCAGTTATTCCTTTGTGTGGCGATGTAGGCGTCCGTGGAATAATTCATTGGGCATCTGAAAATTCTGTGGAGACTTGAAACTAGGCGCCACATTTCCGCCACCTAGGCTTAGAATAATATTTTAGTTGAGGTATAAGACACCAACAGATATGCATTCTAAAAGTCGATCTTGAATCCTTTTTGATCAGACAGAGATGAAAGAAGCGTTCGTATCAGGTGACAACCAATTTTCGTTTCAAATTATTCGTGTATCAAGTCCGAGTAAATGAAAGTTAGTAAAACTATAAATGATTGCAACAATAATCTGATAACAGATGGAATGTGTTGGCTTGATCGGTGGGCTGAATACTTCAAAAATAAATTTCCTTGAGCCCCTGAATCGACCTCGATCCAACAAATTATTCCTGTATCAACCACGTGAAACATTAATCTCGAACAAAAATCCGAGTTAGAAATATGCTATCAATAGTTTTTTAATAACGAAAAGCTGTATGCCCCGATGGTCTGCTTATTCAAGGATAATGGCGAAAATGGGCGTTAACTTATCTTTCTCGTTTAGTTATATGAAATGGACTCAATTACTTTACTTTACTTTACTGCGGCTGACTCCTTTTGGAGGATAAGCCGGCTCCACATTTCATGGAGTTTCTTGGGAATTTGGTACAAGTGGTGTCCCCTCACCACTCGAAATGGTGTATTCTTTGTTTTATTTCAATTCATGAATAATTTTTAACTAATCATGTCATAGAATGAACTAGTCTATTTGTTGCTTTTATTACGGTTGGATTACTGCTGCTATCTCCCCTAATAATATTTTATGGTGCAAAAATTTTAGACACTTCATTCATCATTGAAAGTTGGCTGGAAAAATTAAACCTATTTTGTTTATTTTCGAAGTTTTTTTAGTAATTGCAATTTGTTTTAGTTTTTACAGTGGTGTTTTACACAAGTTAAAGGAATTGAAACAAAGAACGCACGCTAATGTTCCCTGTTTCATCATTAATATGACAGGATTTTAATTACATTCCTCTAAATGGACTCAATTAGAGGAATGTAATTAAAATTAAAACAAATTGCAATTACTAAAAAAACTTCGAAAATAAACAAAATAGGTTTAATTTTTCCAGCCAACTTTCAATGATGAATGAAGTGTCTAAAATTTTTGAACCATAAAATATTATTAGGGGAGATAGCAGCAGTAATCCAACCGTAATAAAAGCAACAAATAGACTAGTTCATTTTATGACATGATTAGTTAAAAATTATTCATGAATTGAAATAAAACAAAGAATACACCATTTAAAATTGTTCTAAATGCCTAGGTATGTGTGTCGGCATTAGAGTTTGAAGAAATTTGCAAGGTTAGCGATTACGTTAACAGAGTTATTTTAAGCGTATTAAAAGTCGATTCAAATCCTCCTTATGTGAAATACATGCGGAGATTTGTATTGAAATGCTAGTAGCATAACGTGAGAATAAAGTTCTAAATAGTTACTTCAAGCTCACAAACTTGATTTAAAGAATTGTTACTACCACCTGCGCAATCAATTATCGTTTAATTGTATTGTCTTTATATATTTATGTGTGGCGAAACCTACAAACAGTTAATGTTCGTGACTACATAGAAATTGTGCAGCCGACATTTCCACTCAAGTTCAATGTATGCGAAACTGCTAGAGGTGAGAGCCGCATATATAACTTTGATTTCCATATATATTTAATGCAGTTTGATCCTAGATAGTCAGTTTGCCGTCGTACTCTGATGATGAGCATGGAAGGTCGAAACGCGTCAGTATGTTACGACTGGCGTTATTTTTGTTATGTTGTTCGACGACTGGTTGAATACAATGGGATTGGTGTTTAATTCAAGTTCGCAAACTTAATTTAAAGAATTGTTACCGCCACCTGCGCAATCAGTTATTTTTTAGTTTTTGATGGAGTTTTGTTTGATTATTATAACCTTATTTAGGATATACTGCTGGCGGAACACTAATTACATGAAGCAATGCGTAGTGAGGTAGTGACATTTTGGCTAATTTCGAGTTGATCCTCGTTGGTTAGTTTGCCGTCGTGATTTACTGATGATCGTGGAAGGTCGATACACATCTGTACGTGCGATTGACGGCAGTTTTTATACATTATGCAACTGATAAAATAAAATTGTATTAGTGCTTAAAGAATTAAAGTAATTTTTAATAGACTTTCAAAAACGAAATAGTGTTTAAATTGAAAAATCAATTGATGCAAATATGATCATTAAAATATTAAATTAATTGGTCTAGTTTAAATGAAGGCTAAAAAATTCCAGGTACATGTAACATATCATGACCATTAAGTCAGTCTGTTATCTTTTTACATAATGAAATTTTAAGCAAAATCCACTTAAACAAAATAATTTGGCGGCAGAGTAAATGGAGCTTCAAAAATGTTTAGATTCAGCTGCTTATCTAAAAATGATGTTGGAACATGATTTTCCACTCTTGTTTGTCCATTGACGCTAGAAATTGACGACATTTTGTTCTTTCAAAGCGCACACAAACCAAAGAGTATTTCTCCTAGTTATATGTCAGTGAATCGTCAATTTTCAACTTTAGATGCGTTACTGCTTGCGATGATGGTTAAGACGATTATGCTAAAAAGATTTGCTTCTTGATAAATGTATGAGTTAAATTACACGTGTATTGCAATCAGTGTTGTCCCCATATTCATTTGTGAGTTGTAAACTTAATATGGAATAGGAATTGAACTGGCATCACATTTGAAAAACAGATTCGGTATAGTTAGACATTATTTTGTGGAACATGTTGTGTAGTGTCAACAAGGGTTAACTATATCAATAACTTGACTATTGTTATAAGATCAGTTTTAGAAAAAGCTATCATCTAGTCTTCAAAAACATATAACGCCACTTTCCGCGTCATCTTTAATATGCCGGGGTAAGGCAACTTAATTCAAAATTAACTGATGTGCCGAGAAATATTGGTACATATCTAGAAAACAATTTGTTTGAGGACTGACCGCTTCTAATCAGTCGTACTGGCAGTCTTAGGATGAACTTTTCCGGTTCATGTAACAGATATAATAATACCTATATTGAAAAGAAATTTTGATATTTAGGTCAAATCTTCTGATTACGAACAGAAATTTGCATATGAACATGTCCTAGCTCTGGGGAAATTAAGTAGGAAGGAGATTGGAAACGATATCTCCGTAATCATGGGGGCTAAATATCACCATCTTATCTATAGTGAACTTCAAGATGCCTGTGTTTTTCCTTGAATTTTGTTGTCGAAATTTTCATGCGGCTCTGAACCTATTGTAGTGTGCCGAATATTGATCTTTAGCTATATGTGCAGATATGTGTGTAAGTTGTTCCGAGTGATTACACTTTTTCGGTTTCGTCATTCAAAGCCAAGATTTTGGGTGTGCCTAAAAAGTTATTCCTTAACTCAAGTTAACGGACTTAATATCAACATCAGTCCCATCTTATTTAACCAGTTAACTGTCCGCAAAACAGCTGTATAAGTGGTCATCTCTGATTTTAATAATAACATTTCACAACTGTCTGTGTAGTATTTTATAATTTCCATGTTTTATATATTAACTGTTTCTAATTTATAGACTGATATGGCAGCAACAAACTATGCAGCAGAACATTGTATTCTAGGTCACGTGGATGACTTTGAACTGCGAAACAGCCTCAATTCTGGGGATACGGTCGATTTGCACTCTGTCAGTTTAGATGCACAGAAGACGAGTCTACTGTTAAGCGAAAATGATGCGGAATTAAGTGAGGCAGATAAAGAGGAGAAGGAGAGGCTAATTAGTCAGGTAAGATTTGCATAAATAGTTATTAACAAAGGAAGCAGAACGTTTTCAATACTGCCTAGATTTCGATGTGCAAAACAGGGATTTAAACTGATTTTTGAAATTTAAGTAATGTGAAATTTTGTAAATTAGATTAACTGGTTAATTTTAGATTAATTTTTATTTCATTGATCCTAATTATTTTGAAGCTGGTTAAATTATTGCACAGGAGATGCAACTGTAGATTGAAATTTCTGGTGTTGATCTTTATCGAATTTTTTATAGACTACTTGATTTTTAATTCTTGGAAGATTTTTTTTACATGCTTACATAAACGGGATTCCAGGTCTATCGCACGGTATGTTACAATAGAGCCGATGCTGAAGAGGAATAATTAACCTGCCTCTTTATTGCTCCACGTTTGCTGAGACATTTCTACAATGTTTTGCACTTTCAAGCGTCTCTTGGTTTGTTAGATTATGGTACACAGCAAAAAAACCAATTGGTAACTATTGTTTCACTGCCATAACTAAATAAAGAACAAAAACACAAGAAATTTTTTATATAAACAACGAAAAAATAATAATTTATTCACAAAAATTATTAGTGCGATGGTGGCTTTCTTTTACTTTAGAGGTCTTACTATTGCAGCAATTTCTGGTGTTGGTGTGTTACATTTCTCGTTTTATGTTTCTGTTGTAGTAGCAGTGATGGAAGAGGGTAGGATTGTGAATGGAGAGCAAACTGTGTTACTTTACCTTCTAGAAAATTTTCCATCGAGACGTCAGATGTGCTCACTTTCTGCCTTTCACAGAAAAGGTGACACTCCTTGACGTTAGCCAGAGCTTGAGTGAATCAGTGGTACAGATGTCACCGATATTGAAAACTTCGTTCGTGTTCGCAATCACTTCAAAATCAGGTTGAGTGTCTTGTGCAGAATGAATGTCTTTACGCCTTAACCGGTGGCCTCAGGCGGGTTTGTTGAGTCAATGTAGAGAACTGTAACGCATATGACAAGATTCAGTCCATTTTACGTGATTTTGAGCCAGGTATTAAGATCATGATCACTTGCGTCGTGGGTCTACCATATTCAAACGGCGAATTCGTCAATCAACTTTGTTTCTTGGGTTTGGACTTACATTTGGTGCATAGGTTTAAGTTACCCATAGCTGCATCTCTGAAATTATTTAGACGAAATCTACATTGCAGCTTTGCTAAAGTGATCCGTAGCGAGCCCTATCTGATTCCAATTCATGCTAATCTATGTGATTTAACACAAATAGATCCACATTTAGTCAAACTCTAGAGTTTTCACCGATTGAATACCACATGAGTTACAAACTTCTTGGGCGTGGGAAGCGTGTAGTTTGGATGAACAACCTATTCTAATCGGTAAAGTTGATCTATCACTATTCGCGCAGCGTTGACCGTTGTCAAAACGATGAATGATGCAGTGAGTGGCATTGTCGGCTGGTTTGGTGTGGGCATTGCAATGTTTGGCTGTCGCTGATATGTCACGTTTCAATACTTCATTGCCAATATTTTGTAGTTACTGGTATAAATCATCCTTCGTGTTGGGGTCAGCTAGTACTGTTAGAGAGCGTATGGAGACAGCCGGGACATCCTTTATAGAAGTTCAGTGCGATTATTCTGGATACCGGGTTCCAAGAACAAAGATTCTATTGGCTGTTTTTCTTAAAGCAAAACAACTCCTTATCGACCCATGTTGTTTGGCGGTACTTTTTATTAGAGCCACTGATTAGTTGAAATACCAAGTATTTTCAGTTATTGTGATCCTGCGTCTAGACATCTGATATTGAAGATCCTTTTGTTGTGAGCTGGTAATGGTATAGCGAACGGATGGTTGGACATTGGCTTGTAACATCGGCGTGTAGTAACACATACCGCTGGCAGAGTACAGGACGCGTCCACTACTGGAAACGTAACAAAGAGTTTTGAGTATGACAAAGCTAACGACAGATCTTGTTCGGTATATATTTACCAGGCCGTAGAGGTAATCCAGTTCAATAGCCTGAAATGAATATCTCTCGCGTTTTGTTTAACCAATCACAGAGAATTCAAATCTGCCTTCGGGACAACCAGTTGAATAAATCAAGTAGACTTTCATTTCAAGTTCGCTAACTTGATTTAAAAAAACGTCATTACCACCCATGCAAATCATGTTTTTGTTGGTGTAAAACTTGTATATTTGTTTCTACTAACACAGATTCTTTTATAAATTCAGTTATTGAATTACTAAATTTTATCCTAGCATTCATGTTAATCGAGTTTATAGTTCGTATCAAGCCAAATCAAGGATTTTTGAGCATCTTTTCGCAGAGATATTTTCTGAAGGTAGCTGTATAATTTTGTCAATGGCGACCGCGGAATTATATCCCAGCTTATCGGTGACGGTAGTGAGCTAGACATCGATGGATAATTTTTTCAGCTCATGGCAGCCTTGGCTAGCGTCTTCTTTGTGCATACGACATGGAAATGTGATGTTCGTCAGCTGGGATTACATACCATCTTAGATAAGGAAAACTGAATTTAGATTGACCAGTCAAAACTTGTAATGTGTAACCTCATTTTCGTTTAGAGCCACAAGCTAGTCAGCCCGGGAATGGTAGCATTGACCTTGTTAGGTCTAATGGGATACACTCATAATCTCGTTTCATGTGAAGTGACACTTTGTGTTAAATGTGTAGTGACGGAATGATGCAACCGTGCCCGACGCGAAGGGCAAGTTTTGGCTTCTGAAGGAAACTTTGGCAGCTGGCGTCTGAGACAGATAGTGCTCATCGGTCTTGGTTGGCAAACTTTCTTACAGAACGAAAACTCCGAATAAAAACCATCCTCACTAGGAATGGGTGACCTTATGTTCTTTTACAGTCCACATATTGCTATGATTTTATAATTATATGGTGCCAATTGACCACAAACGAAAGAAAATTGTAGATATGTTAAATATTATGATCCCACTGCGCAACTAAGAACGATATATTACTTGTGTTCTATTTGTGGCTCGAAATTTTGATCGCCATAATCGATGGCACTTAAGAACAATTATTTTATAGTGTATTTGCTGTTATTTGTGGTCTGCTGTTTACAGCTTGTGTCTTACTACTCTTTGTGGCTATAGATACTTGAACTTCAACACACATTGGAGGATTTGTCATCGCGTGTCGACACTGTCAAATCGGATAACCTGAAACTACGGCAAGAGAACCAAATTCTCGGCCAGTACATTGAGAACATGATGGCAGCTTCCTCTGTGTTCCAGTCCTCATCTCCAAAGGCCACAACTGGTTTTGCTAAGTAGCCAACTAATCTGGTGCATCTTATCGGTTCAGATTAAATTATCGTGCTTTAAATTGAACGTTTTCGTAGTTCACATAACTTACGGTTTTTCGTAAAAATGACTTTGAAATCCATTTCGCCTAGCGCCTGCCTTCTCAAAACTAATTTGCCCAGTGTGTTTATAGTCAGTGTGTTATTACTAGTCTGAAACACTGTGGGAAATCGAGCCGATTTCTATTTACTAATGTAGTTTTATTTATCTACGTGTATTTTAGGTGGTTTTTTGTATAACACCGAATGCCTACTTGCAAACTAAAATACTGGCAAATGCTAGGTTAATTTGAATTCATGTAGCGTTGTTCTCCCTTTAGGTGCCACTCTAACAACGGGATTCATTCCGTTATCTTAAAGAGGCCTCAGTTTGAGCTAATTCTAAGTCCACAATTTACACATTCAACGATCATCTGAATTTTCTTTAGCAAAAAATTGCGATTATTATAGGAATAAATTGAACCTTTATTTGTATTTTCTTGACTTTAAATCCGTAAAAGAATTCGAATTAATCGCTCAATTTGTAATTTTGATTTCAAATTTCTCTTTGTGAGTAACCTTCGCTGTTACTCCTTTAACGATCCCATAAATAAAGTTGATACATTCTTAGTTAAATTATCCCATAAATTTTTTTGACTTTCATTTAACTCTCGCATATTCTTTAACTTTTATTTTGGCATTAAATTACAATTTTATTTTGTCTGAAGAGCGGAAAAAAATGTGGCGAAGTTATAAAAGTATTTTTCGTTCTTAACATTTATCATTTTTGAACAAATCTTTCAATTGTGATAAGAGCATTTAAAATTTGCCATACGTACTTGAAGCTTACTTATTTTTCTTTATTGGTGTAATTTGCATATGCAAACACGTGTAATGTGCAATAAAGTGATTTCATATTTGGCATGTCACCGTTTTTTGTTCGCATTCATACAATAATTCTTAAATTCGTTTCATATATTTTGTAATACTGAATGTGTAAAGCCAGTATCATTTTCATTAAATTAATTGATTACTGTTATACCTATCATTTGTTCTTATATATATATATATATATATATATATATATATATATATTACTTTGGAATGCGAGCCTTAATAGTATTCATAGTAGTACGTTGTTTAACTGCATTATATGTGCGTGTTAATGCCGCTTTAAATTTTGTGTGCTATGCGAGAAACGCCATTCCCCTTAAATGGGATGTTCAGTTAGACTGCTTTCTTTTCTGGTCCGAAATAAGTTTTTTTTTAATTACCCTTTTAATAATTGATTCAATTAATTGCCTGGGAATAACCATTAGAGATTCAATCGTTTGTTGTTGTTGTTCGTTGCGTTTTGAATCTGGACTAACCGGCCTGTCATTTCATGTAAAACAGCCGCGAACGTTTGATAAATTTTATTGAAGAGGCACGAAACTGCTGTAATGCAAATACTTGCAGACCGGGTTTGTTTATTAATTTACCATTAATATATTTCATTAGTACATCTAGGAAAGGCAAACAGTCATCTTTCTCGTGTTCTGACGTGAAAAATTGTGTCAATTATTAAATGGGCGAAACAACAGAAACAGATGTATTTCGGACCAGAAAAAAAGTAGTTTACCTGAACATCTCATTTAAGAAGGATGCAGTTTCCCGAGTAACACAAAAATGTTGAAACAATTTTATCGCGCACATTCAATGCAGCTAAACAACGAGTGGTGTTTAAAATATTTATTAAAATATGTTCATTTGTAGATACTTGAGAAGAATATGAGAAAGAAACGGTTCTTGTATCTGAAAGGTTTTCTTGTTTTTTTGCACGTGCAGAAGGTAGTATGGATATATATATATATATATATATATATATATATATATATATATATATATATATATATATATATATATATATATAGTAATTTGTGTATCAGCAGACTATATTAAATCTGCCCTTAATATATAAATATTTTGGTGTAATTATTTCTGAAACTTTAGGCAACCATTCGTCGTTTAATTAAAACTATTTTCCCAACTTACGATAGACATCAATGTAATTATTTGTAATCCAACTCTGAGAAATACGTTTATATATATGTGTTTCGGGAGATCTAAATGTCCTCTGCCATAAGTTGCAATAGAGCTTGACACATAAGTCATTGATACGAAGATCTGTTTACCATCATATTCTCGCTATAATATCCACTGGCTATTCAAAGTGGTATGCGATGTGAAAATATGACCAATATGACTAATTATTTCTTCCAGCCGCGAAATTTGTGGTCTATATCCTCAAAGGTTTCGGCTTGTCAACGAGATTCCTTTGGCTATGAAGCGCGCCCAATGCAGACGTTTCATTAGATACAACACACATGACCTAGTATTTTGCATTTATTAAGTGTCTCCAATTAAAAATATTATCAAAATTATTAAATGTATCATAATAGAAGAAAAAGGAGAATATTAAAAAGCGATATTTTTTGGTTTAGCCATTTTATTCACTTGTAATTTTAATTGGGAATTGAATTGTGTATTGAAGTATACATATATTATAATGTATAATATAAATTTTTTATACTCGGGCGTTCTTCCTAATTTAAATTAAAATTATCCTTATAGAATGAAAATCTGTACCCTAAATTTAATAAAAATTAGAAATTTAGTATTAACTGTCATAGAATATTGGGAGATTCAATTAGGCTGATAGTGAGAAATACGCATTGCTAAAGGGTATCCTGTTTAGTTAATGGTAGCAGTGATAATGAATGTGACAATTATATTTGTTCATAATTACAAGATAGAACAAAGGAGGGTAGTTAATTGTGGACTCCATACTAAGCAGTAGGATGCAAACGGTAGCATCAAGATACAATGCAAGAATGAATTTTAAACTATCTCTTTACATAGACACTTCCCAACAAAAAGATGAAAATTGAACCGTTAGACGCATTAGAAGTGCATGAAATTCCAAGGTGAATATCACTTTGTTGTCTTAAAAGATCGACAAAATTTATTAAGGAATCTATTGAAGCGAAACCGCGAGATAATTACCTGATCTTCGTTTTGATTAACACATGCTGAAATCCTTTTGTTTTGTTTCTTGAATATATTTCGATAGTCAATGGTGCCCACCTTCTTCAGTTCACCCAACACCACAGAAACAAACTAATGAAGCAAGTCATAGTTTGTTTTTTTACATTTGTCGTGTTTTATGAACTGAAGAAGATGGCCGATATATATTCAAGAAACAAAACAATTGGAATTCAGCCTGTGTTTGAATAAAACCAATCAGCTGATTTCTAAATCGAGAGATAACATTATGAATTATACATCAGTAGGTAAATCATTTGGCTCAGTTGGGGAAACAGCACTAATTAATGGAAAGTATCGAAGATTGAAGGATCAGCATTAGAAATTTGATCAATTAAATGAGTAAGAGCGCCAGATTATGGTAAATTCACGTGTGACAGAGGAAAATAATAAACGATATCAGTGTAAAACTTTATTATTTGTTATCTTATTGTATTTATTAACTTAGGTACCTTCTATCATGTAACACTTATTGATGGACCGGTTTGTCAAATATCAAATTTGATTTACCTCAATCTACCTTTCAATGGATAATTTTCTCTTCTTCCCTGAATTTATTTTAAATTCTTAGCTTAATTAATCAATGATTATGCGGATGGTGGTAAAAATCCTTTAATCAATTTTGCGAGCTTAAAGTAAACACCAATCCTTTTTTTGGCAGTCTTCAATAGTGGTAGTTCTCATACCTGAAACGTGAAGATGGAGGGTGTGCAGTAATTTCTGACTATTGCATTTTGTAACATGACATAAATCGTATTCTCTTCCAAACGAGAAGACTGCTTGGGTTTAAAATAGTGTATGTGGTTTACACTATAGAAGACTTTCGGAAATCATATTATTAAGTATCTATGGAGGTATAGTGTACACCACTCACCGCGGTGCGACATCTTTAGGGTAGATAACATGGTTTTTACGCATGCCATTTGAACGGCAGTATCAAATTCAGACATTCTGGCGTCTAATGGAGAAAATTATTCACGTTTATCCGTTTATGCGAGTGTACATAAACGATATCATCATATCTAGTCAAAAGCATAAAGAACACCGGGAGCATATGATTACTATTTTGTCAAACCTAGGACACTGGATAGGTCGTCAAAGCATAACATAGCAAGGTTGGCTGTTCAACCGTAACCGTTCTTGAAGATTTCATTTACATGAAGGGAAATAAACCCTTGCAGTAGTAGGTCCACGCGATAATAGAGGTTCCAGAGATCCGAACTGTACGCCAAATGCATAGAATATTGAAGATGGTTACTTATTACCGTCGTTTGATACCGGGTTTAGCTGGAATTTGTGAATCATTAACTCAAGGATTAATGCATGAATAGAGTACGATCTAGAAGTCCTTGCCAACCAATTTTAGCCAACAGGAACAGGACAAATTCCAGAGGGTGAAAGACCTGTTGAGTGAAATACATTAGAACCCGTGGATTCGACTTAGCCGTTTAATTTGCTCACATATGCTTCCAATATAGACGCAGGAGCGGTGCTAATTCATAAAATCAATGATATTGTCAGGCGCATAGAGTTTAACGATGGAAAACTCAACGTTTATGAAAAGCGATATGACATGTTTCGGATGGAGTTACTTTCAGTTTATACTTCAGTGCTAGATTCTTTGAAATACATTGACGGACACCAGTTCAAGGTATTGACTGATCATATACCACTGATAAGTATCTTAGGTATGACCAACAGGTTTAATTAGTCTTTGTGGGTGAATTTAATAAAACCTCAACCTGCAGAATTCGACTTTTCCATTCTTTATATCTAATTAAAAGTTAATCGTGTCGCGGACACTCTCAGCAAATCACTCGATGCTCGAGTCAGTCGTAGATTCTATTGTATTTTCTAACGATTTTATCGCACAGTTTTAGAGGAGCAAACTGCTAAAACTTTTGAGGTCTGTTTTTGCTAAGAAGTCAGCCTACGTAGGTTATAATGTTGGAGATCACTAGTTACTCTGTGAAGTATCCATGAGCTAACCTAGACAGTATGTACCGTTATAATTAACGCACAAACTAGTTGAACAGCTGCAAAACTGGGTCACCATTTTATTAAGGCTACTAACAGGTTGGTGACTGACAGATATACATGACCAAATATGTCAAAATATATAAGGACTTATGTAACAGCATGTATTCAGTGTCACACTCGTAAAGTTTGAATATAAACTAAGAAGTGAAAAAAATTTGAATACTTGGGTTCAGTTTATGCACGTGCACATTGATATTGATATCTCTGGTCGTGTAGAACTCCTCATGATGGTCGAGAGGTTGAAGTTGTGCTCTTGACGGATATGACTACTAAGGAAGTTCTACTTATGTTCCTGGGTAATTGGTTGACACGTTATGGTATACCGTTATGGGTAACTTGTAATCATGGTAGTCAAATCAGTTCCGAACTATTTACCTGGTCATTAAATGCTATAGGGATGGAATTGTGGCACAAAAATGCATATAAGATCAATTATAATGGTATGGTTGAAAGGCTGCGGAGAAATCTGATGGTCAGATACTATTTTTAGGCGGAGAACTATTATATATACAATTGCGTATGACATATTGCGTATCCAGTAACAATTAGGACGATGGACATTTATTCCATAATTCGAAGCGTATGAAAGCTAGTATTCAGAAGCATTGCTCAAGTCTGTTGGAAGTGGCAATGAAATTCTGATTTTATAGTTCAGCAATTAACAGATATTTTATCAAAAATTCATGGTATAAAATATTGTGCAAAGTGCTGGCATCAATGAAGCTGTGAGAACATACGGGTCGTTGTCCTATATTACGACCGCGAAGCGGACAACCATAGGTAAGAATGGACGAACTCGTAACTTTTCCAAGCAGTATCCATAAAGATACCTTTGAGTTAGAGTCACCCTTGAGAACTGGCACTGCTGCAACTGAATCTATGATAAATTCCTCTTCAGTTCTAAAATCCGTCAGTACTCCGTACCGCAGAAGTGAACATAAAATAATAAATATCTTTGTCTTACTAAATGGATTTGCTTTATATGAGAAAAATCCCATAAATAAATTATTAAAAATTAGGCATTTTTGTTGAATTTAACAAGATAACTTCTGACGGAATGGAAACTTAATAAGGGTATTAGCAGCACAAATGAGCACTTTGATTGCGGAGACAGGGATAATTAAGTCTCGGCTAGATGGCACACTATTAATGAATTCTGAGGGAATTCGCATTAACGTCCCAACCAATACAGATGAAGTCAACACAGGCAATTTCGTTATGTATAAAAATAATTTAAGCAGTTATTGCACAAATTCTTAGGAAAATACTCACTTAAGGATTGTGGGGATAGGTATTTCTCTTAAAAAGAAAGCCTGACGTCATCAGACGAGAGACTCACGTGTGAATGCTGAGCTAGGTTATGTTTGAGGAACTTTTAAGATTGGAAATAGCGTACAGGACTTATTTAAATCTAAATAAAACAAAAACGCTTAATAGGATTTTATTATATTTTCAAAACGTACGTATCCTGAAGTTTTATATGTTAAAAACAGAGCGCTTACCACAAAATAGCTACCACAATGTTAAGACTGAACTCATTTTCTAATGACAGCCCCATAAACGTCAGGTTTGCATTATTACCAGAATAATCACCACATTTAGAACATACACCCTCGTGTTAATGTATATGCTCATAGATAAGCGAAGTCATCATTCATAGGTCTTTTGACGAATCTTCCTAAGCATATTTTCTCATGTAGTGCAGATACTTGACATTTTCATATTGTGTTGTTTTATCATCCTTCCCCTTTCTCCAGACATTTGCATGAGGCCTTATTTCCTTTTCTCGTTTAAGTCTTATTCCTTTTCTCATAGCTTTGAATCAGACCTCGCATTAGACTCCTGATACTTTGATTGATCTTGTTTCTCAGTTTCCTCCTTTATCTAAGTACTCTGTGGAACACAGCCATCCTAGGCTTCACACTGCACTGTGCCATTCATTTGTAAGAATGCGTTCATTTCAGTCACTCGATACACGCTGCATGGTCCAGTGTAAAACGGAGTCCGATAAATTCTTCCGTTCTCGACTCATTTTGATCCTGAGAGTTCCTACAAACAAATCTAATATATTAGAGACCAAGAAGATCTCAAAGGAACCTCAATGGATCTTCCTAAAAAAGCTCTATTAATGACGTTCCTAGCTGTGTTCTTAATCTGATTTGCAGCCATCAAAACCAAAGGAAATTCGTATACCCATCTAGATTATCCAGTATACAGTAATGTAACAATCCTTTTTCTCTAAAAATCTTTTGACCATACCATTAGAACTGAGATTGTATGCACTTTTGTGCCGCAATTCCATCCCTATAGTATTCAACGACCAGGTAAATAGTTCGGACTTTATTTGACTACCATGATCACAAGTTACGCATAACGGTATACCATAACGTGTCAATCAATCACCCAGAAACATAAGTAGAACTTTCTTGGTTGTCATATCCATCAAGAGCACAACTTCAACCTCTCGACCATCATGATGAGTTCTACACGACCAGAGATATCAATATCAATGTGCACGTGCATAAACTGAACCCAAGTATTCAAAATTTTTTCACTTAGTAGTATATATTCAAACTTTACGAGTTTGACACTGAACACATGCTGTTACTTAAGCCCTTATATATTTTTATCAGTTTGCTCCTCTAAAACTGTTGGATAAAATTGTTAGAAAATATAATAGAATTTACGACTGACTCCAGCATCGAGTGATTTGCTGAGAGTGTCCGCGACACGATTAACTTTTAATTAGATATAAAGAATGGAAAAGTCGAATTCTGCAGGTTGAGGTATTATTAAATTCATCCACAAAGAATAATTAAGCCTGTTGGTCATACCTAAGATACTTATCAGTGGTATATGATCAGTCAATACCTTGAACTGGTGTCCGTCAATGTAATTCATAGAATCTAGCACTAAAGTATAAACTGAAAGTAGCTCCATCCGAAACATGTCATATCGCTTTTCATAAACGTTGAGTTGTCCATCGTTTAACTCTATGCGCCTGACAATATCATTGATTTTATGAATTAGCACCGCTCCTGCGGCTATATTGGAAGTATACGTGAGCAAATTAAGCGGCTTAGTCGAATCTACTGGTGCTAATGTATTTCACTCGACAAGTCTTTCGCCCTCTGGAATTTCTCCTTGTCCTGTTGGCTAAAATTGGTAGGTCAGAACTTCTAGATCGTACTCTATTCATGCATGAATCGTTGAGTAAATGATTAAAAAATTCCAGCTAAACCTGGTGCCAATTGACGGTAATAACTAACCATCTCCAATAATCTACGCAATTAGCGTTCAGTTCGGAGTTCTGGTACCTCTATGATCGTGTGGACCTACAATTCCAAGGTTTTATTTTCCTCCATGGAAATGGAATGTTAAAGAAAGTTTACGGTCGAACAACCAACCTTGCTATGTTATGTTTTGACGACCAATCTACAGTGTTCTATCTTTGACAAAACAGTAACCAAATGCTCCCGGTGTTCTTTATGATTTTGATTACATATAATGATATCGTCTATGTACACTCATACCATTGGACAGATCTGAATAACTTCTTCCGTTAGACGTTAGAATGTCTGACTTTCATACTGCCGTTAAAATCGCATGCGTAAAAACCATGTGATCTACACTCGGGATATCGCACTACGGTCAGTGGTGTACACTCTATCTCCATAGGTACTTAATAATACACTTTCCGAAGGTCTTCTATAATGTAAACTTCATATACCATTTCAACCCTCAGCAAAGTCTTCTGGTTTGGTAGAGAATACGAATCATGTCCTGTTACAAAATTCAATAATCGCCAATTACTGCGCACCTTCCATTGTCCCGTTTCAGATTTGGGAACTACCACTATTGAAGATGTACTGTTGATATTTGAACGTCTACGAATTCTATCCTCTCCTAAACGCTGAAATTTTCATTGCTATTTGATGCTTTCGCTGCGGTAATCGCTGAGCCTTAGGCGACAATGGTAATAGTGCTATAAACTCTTTTTTGGTGTTCTATTCCTGTCTTAAGCGAATTGCGGTTGGACCTGTACAATTGCAACGCTACCTGGTTTTTCTTAACTAATTCAGCCAAGTTATCGGCAACGATATATCTGTGTAGGAAAACTAACTTAGCCACTGAAGTTCCAGTCTCAGTATACGCCACTGCCTTGTGCCTTGTCCAATAGTCCAGGTCTTCGTATATAACGCCATGTTTAAATACATAAAATATAAACCTAATTATATTATTATATTTTCTGCCCCAACGTCAATGATAATTCCTTGATGCCTTTCACTATATTTGGACTTCCGATGGCGGCGTAAAGTTAAATTTTGAATGTTGGGCAGACTATATCTATCACATTGGATCGAACTATGCTCATCTCGACAGCCGTGTTCGTTAATACCTTAAGTAAACTTATTTCATCCGTAATAAAGAACTTGTTCGTGAGATCTCACGTCCAGAGTAGTCTAACGGTCTTACCGACTGTACCAGTGTGCCTATTTTCCATCGATGCTCCAGAGCCTGACTTCAACGATTTTTGAGATTCCTCGGATTGTTAATCTTTGGAACCTATCATAAGTAAACTCCTTACGGCTTTTAATATTGGGGGTTCTATGCTTGGCCTTTTCAATCAGGCTCACCCAAATTTGCAGAAATGCATTCTAAGCCTTGACATTCTCCATGCTCGGAATGCTTACGATGCAAATTGTACCTTAGAGAATGAAGTTGGTACCATACGACGATATGTGTTTTATGAACCACAAAGTCGAAAATGTAGGCAAGGAGAGGTCAAATAGGAAAAGGTAAGATATTATCTCTGTTTTCCTGGTTTGCCCTTTTTCTAGATTAATATCGTTGTGGACAGCGTTGATTGGAACGTACATATTTAAGTGTCATTTTATACAGTTAAATAAATACGACTGTTGTTACCAAGAATGATGATCTTAAATTTAACGACATAAAGGGTCCGACTGGAGCGGTCTCATGACTTAGCTTAATAGACGTTGATAATAAAGCTAGCTCGTAAAACAGCGTTTACATCCTGATTACCGTAGGCCATACGCCTGTTACTTTTGTAACGGGTCAAATTATATGGCCTACAATTTGAAAATTAATTTAAATGAAATACAAATTCCAGTGACTGACACTGGACCAATAAAAAGCAAGCAATTTGACCCGACCGTTAACTATTTACGTGTGACCTGCAACAATATAGACCTAATGCATTTTCTACGCAACGCATTCTGACTAGCTCACTGTGTGCATAAGCTTTCGCCTTTTGCTGCGCTTATTATCTTTGCTTACTGTCTTATTTACGCTTTTACACAGGCTCTCATTAGCACAGGTTGTCGCCAGTCAAGCTAACATCTTTCTGCTGCGTATCCAGGCAATCGTTATCGTTTAATGTAAAAATCGGATTCCTACGGTTGCCAACCTTCTCGGTGTTGCCGCAGATCATTATCAGGACTCATCAAGGTCTTCAATACAGCACTCACAACATCCTGCTAACCAAACTAAAGAATGCACATAGCAAAGTTATAGTTGGACTTCTGGGCCTCTGCCACTGTACTGCTACTCTCACTTATCAATGCATTAGTCGGTGAATTTTTTCCTGGCTCTCTGCAAGACCCACAACGATATCTGCATACCCGGAGGCCTAATGTAATGTTTTACAACATTATTGCTTAAGTGTTACAATTAGCGACAGCGCCAAGTACGTAGTGAAACCATTGCGATATATTTTGCAGAAATTCCAAGTATAAATAACTGGAAGCATTAAACTATTTTAATTTAAAATTTTTTGTGGTTAGCAATTAATTTTATTTGTGATTTTGTGAACGTGATGATTTGTATACCAAAGATGCAGATTACTAGTGAAATACTATTTGGTATGAATTAATTTTGCTGCAGGTCTGGTCGACTGGTTTTACCAAGCTGCGCTCTGGCGCTTAATTAAAAAAACACTAGTTGCTATCAGACTTCTGGCTTTACAAATTTTCAACACAATGAAATATTCCTCCTTTTATTCACCAACGGTGTAGTTGTAGAACACATTGGCATCATTAGAAATTTGCATATCTGTATAATCTGTGTTTATATATTTTGGAGTTCTGCACCATTCGGTGAATTTAATAAACGGTTTCCAATTTCCTTTCATTGCTAAACATAACCCACAACAGAGAAACAGTACATATCTTTCACACAAAAACGTGAGAATCAGCATTTAAAATCCAATGCTGTTGTTCATATTGATTAATTTAGTCCAAATAGGATTAAACTTGAAGCAAATAATTTAGTCGATTACTCAGAATGGATTGATCACACAATCCGCATATACCATGAGGCTAAAACGCAATAAACTTTACATCTGAAGTTTGAAATCATAGATGAATTTAACATAGACACGGGTGCAGCAGATTTTGTTCTCAAGGGTGAATCCGGTGTCGATATACCATTAGTTGTACTGATTGCATCAGCCAAAGGTGAGTCCATTCGCAACTACGATTGTCTGTGCCACTCAGTTAATGTAGGTTATCAACGTAAATTTTCTCATAGCTTTATCGTTACCAAAGTCTCGTAAAACAATATATTCCTTACATAATTGTTGCGCGGTGGTGTAATTCTTTAAATCAAGTTTGCGAGCTTGAGTAAACACCATCCCATTGTATTTAACCAGTCGTCGAACAACATAACAAAACTACCGCCAGCCGCAACGCACTGACGCGTTTCGACCTTCCATGATCATCATCAGAGTACGACGGCAAACTGACTATCAAGGATCAAACCGCATTGAATATATATGGAAATCAAATTTAGATATGCGGTTTGATCCTCGATAGTCAGTTTGCCGTCGTACTCTGATGATGATCATGGAAGTTCGAAACGCGTCAGTGCGTTGCGACTGGCGGTAGTTTTGTTATGTTGTTCGACGACTGGTTAAATACAATGGGATTGGTGTTTACTTCAAGCTCGCAAACTTGATTTAAGAATTGTTACCACCACCCGCGCAAACAATTATGTTAAATTGAATTGCCTATATATGTATATGTGGCTAAAGCTACAAACAGTATATGTTCGTGATTGCATAGAAATTGTGCAGCCGACATTTCCAGTCAAGTTCAATGTATGCAAGACTGCTAGAGGTGAGAGCCGCATATCTAAATTTGATTTCCATATATATTCAATGCGGTTTGATCCTCGATAGTCAGTTTGCCTTCGTACTCTGATGATGATCAAGGAAGGTCGAAACGCGTCAGTGCGTTGCAGATGGCGGTAGTTTTGCTATGTTGTCTGACGACTGGTTAAATACAATGGGATTGGTGTTTACTTCAAGCTCGCAAACTTGATTTAAAGAATCTATTCCTTAATTTTCTGTTAAAATATCAGCATAAAGTTGATCTAGAAAATCAGATGTTTATTGACCCCCATACCAAACCTGAAAAAAGATTTTTACGCTAGGTTCCGAATGTTTGAAGTTACAGATCATACGGCCATCTCCTGTGAATCCTGTGACGCAGATATTAATGGCTCTTATAGAAAACAAATGTTTGTTAGATTTAAGCAAATCAGAACTATGTCCTACAAATAAAATGCACTATATCAAGAAATAAGACAACGTGTTACACTAAAGTAGATGCCTTTACCTCCTGCCTAACTCAAAGTTGTCTAAGAATTTTTTCTGAGACTAATAGAAGAAGGCATCATCAGACTATGCAAAAGTTCTAAAATATCCCAATTTCACTTGGTTTCTAAAGCTAAAGTATCATACAGAGCCTGCGGGGATTATCACAAGTTAAAATCCGAGTCCAGTGCAAATGCATGCACTATTCCCACTATATCTTTATATATCAGCTCAGCAGCCAAGACACAGTCCTCGTCCAATCTGCAGGATTTGTCATTAACATCCAATTTAAAAAAAATTATCACTCAAGTTGCAAAGTCTGCCTCGGTAAGCGTGGATTTGTTAAACTTTTTTCTCGAACTGCCTAATGATGGCAATGACCAAACATAAGCATGCGTTTTAGGTCCCTCATACCAATAAACTCAACCAAGTCATAATTTAATCCTCGTAGCGCGTAACTGAAAGAACATTTGAAGTTCATTATTCAATTTTCTATTTCACAAAATGTCTTTCCGCGTACCACTTGCGCTCTACTACACGTGACAAGACCAAATTATATGGATTTGTATGATCCACTTTCATACTCTCACTTGTCTCAGATATTATAACCAAGTTTTAATTAACAGTTTTGTAGCTTCTATGAATAATTATTCTGTATTATATCCCTTTTTCAGCAAGGATCGAGTATATTTCGTTTGTTTATTTCTAACGTTCGATATTCATTGACTGTCGCTTACTGTGTCCAACAGGTTGCTTACATCCACTGTCTACAATTTTAATCCGAATATTTCGGCATCCGGTTACGGAAGTCTTTTTCAACGGGATGCACGTCTCACAAACTACTTGATAAAAATTATGTCAAGAGATAAATGTAGTTTAAACTGATTCATATATGCTTAATGTAGATACCTTAAGCTCAGCTGTCTTTTCACTAGGTAATTTTGCATGTACATGTGTATGTGTCTGTATGTGTACACTAATCAAAATGAAATTACTGTGATCTTATAACACCTACAGACGATTCACGAGATAAGTGTACACTATGCCTGTGTGTATGTGCTCTTGTTTGTCTTGGAATGAGGCGCAATCAGTTACAGCACATGTAAAATCATTAAAATTAAATTACAGTGTTATTATACCACCCATGACGATTCACATACACTGTTAGTGTGTACATTTGTTTAGGACTGAGAAATAAACAGTTACATATAATTATTGGCATGTGTACCATTCATTCAAGTGAGACTAAAGTGAAATATCACTTCAGATCTATTTTTTCATTTACTTTGCTAAATGAAGTATTTACGAATGACATCCGAGTAAGGAAGAGGGAAAGATAATATGAATACCTGGTCGCAAAATATTCACAGTAAATAATTCAGAGTTAACAAAAAATAAATCTAAAATGTTTAATCAGGATAAAAATAAAAAATAAAAGGAGTTACAAATGAAATTCGAAAATTTCCATCTGAAGAAAAATGATGGCAAAATTGCAATGAAAATTTACCTTTTTTAAAAGACATAACAAAACGTAATGAACCATTGTTAATATATTTAAGGAGATAAAAATTAATCGCAGAATAAATTATAAGATAATTCTAAAATAATTTAAGATATATTTTAGTTAATCCAAATTCAACGTTCTTAATATTTCACTTGAGCGATTTTATGATGTAACCTAGTAATTTTGCTGTTTCATGGATTATGTTATCTTTCCATTTTATTTCGATGAACTCTTTTGTACATATTCTACGACCACATATTGTTTTGCGTCTGTAACGATGTGAATTAATTGTACATCCTGCCTCTACTGTATGGCATTCAAGATTTGATCTATTAACATCCTCATAGTTGAATGCTGTTCCATGTTGCCTTCTTTTTAACTATATTAGGCACAAGGTTTTGCTCATATACATGAGGTTACAGACGTTACATGGAATTTCATAAACGTTTGATGTGTATAACGGTTCAATTTTCACCTTTTGTTGGGAAATATAGTACATAGTGTAAGGGTCTGTTTGGGGTCAGAAATTAACATGATTCCTGATCCTTTTTGTTTTATCTTAATTCAAGTAATTGCAGTTATAAATAATTTTTATGACACTTCTTATAGGTGCATGTGTATGTGTCTGTATGTGTACACTAATCAAAATGAAATTACTGTGATCTTATAACACCTACAGACGATTCACGAGATAAGTGTACACTATGCCTGTGTGTATGTGCTCTTGTTTGTCTTGGAATGAGGCGCAATCAGTTACAGCACATGTAAAATCATTAAAATTAAATTACAGTGTTATTATACCACCCATGACGATTCACATACACTGTTAGTGTGTACATTTGTTTAGGACTGAGAAATAAACAGTTACATATAATTATTGGCATGTGTACCATTCATTCAAGTGAGACTAAAGTGAAATATCACTTCAGATCTATTTTTTCATTTACTTTGCTAAATGAAGTATTTACGAATGACATCCGAGTAAGGAAGAGGGAAAGATAATATGAATACCTGGTCGCAAAATATTCACAGTAAATAATTCAGAGTTAACAAAAAATAAATCTAAAATGTTTAATCAGGATAAAAATAAAAAATAAAAGGAGTTACAAATGAAATTCGAAAATTTCCATCTGAAGAAAAATGATGGCAAAATTGCAATGAAAATTTACCTTTTTTAAAAGACATAACAAAACGTAATGAACCATTGTTAATATATTTAAGGAGATAAAAATTAATCGCAGAATAAATTATAAGATAATTCTAAAATAATTTAAGATATATTTTAGTTAATCCAAATTCAACGTTCTTAATATTTCACTTGAGCGATTTTATGATGTAACCTAGTAATTTTGCTGTTTCATGGATTATGTTATCTTTCCATTTTATTTCGATGAACTCTTTTGTACATATTCTACGACCACATATTGTTTTGCGTCTGTAACGATGTGAATTAATTGTACATCCTGCCTCTACTGTATGGCATTCAAGATTTGATCTATTAACATCCTCATAGTTGAATGCTGTTCCATGTTGCCTTCTTTTTAACTATATTAGGCACAAGGTTTTGCTCATATACATGAGGTTACAGACGTTACATGGAATTTCATAAACGTTTGATGTGTATAACGGTTCAATTTTCACCTTTTGTTGGGAAATATAGTACATAGTGTAAGGGTCTGTTTGGGGTCAGAAATTAACATGATTCCTGATCCTTTTTGTTTTATCTTAATTCAAGTAATTGCAGTTATAAATAATTTTTATGACACTTCTTATAGGTGCCTCTATTAAATTTAGTGTGTACCCATTTACACTTAGTATTTCTTTTAATCAACCAAACTTAATTTTCCGGTGTTTTGTGTTTGTTGGGCTCAAGGTTCTAATTGATATCGATTTTAAGATACCGATTTTCATTCTAAAGGGATGATTTGACATTATATTAAGAAAAATACACGAGTAAGTATCCTTCCTATAAAAATCCCGTTAAAATTTTATAAATTTCTAATTAAGTTGACATCCAGAAATGGTAAATCGCCATATGAATAATTCTCAATCATAAGTTTCAGTTCGTTCACCTGATTTGCTATGTTTATGAAATTTATCATTTGATCCTACTTGTGATTCCAAATAATTAAACAATCATCCAAAAATTGTTCATATAGTTTTATATTTATGGATTTTAAATCTAAGAGGTTTTTCTCCATGTAATGCATGAAGATATTATATATTTTAACTGACAGTGATTGTCCTATTGGAACACCTCTAATTTACTTATAAAATTCATCCCTAAATGTAAAATAAGTTGAAGACATACATATGTTCATCATCTCCATGAAATGTATCATTTTCCTTTTACTTCCTTCTAATATTACCGGATGATCAATCAAGAAACACTGAAACTAATTAAGTGCTTCGGGTACTGGTATATAAATGTTTATTGACATTACGTCTAAACTGGCCAATTTGCGTTTTCATTTAGATCAAATTTATTGACAATCTCAACCAAATATTATGATTTAATCAATGTATGGTATACGAAGTACGTATATTTCCTTCTTCTAAGACATAGATATTAAAAAATTATATGTTGGGGAGTGATGGACGTTAACAATAACTCTCAAATGGTTGCCTGGCTTATGCACCTTTAATAGACCATACAATCTCGACACAACTGTATCTCTCTGCATAAGAGGGTTACCATGCGCTTGATCTAATTCTCCTTCAGCAATCATGTTATTGACCAATATTCTAACTTCTTATAACTTATCTGCTGGATCTTTATGAATTTTAGCGTATACATGTACAATGTTTAGTTGTCCAAATATCTTATTCTAATAAGCAAATTGAATTAACAGAACCTTTGTGCGTTAGTTGTCTACTCTCAAACACATTACATCGTTTGCTATTAACACTACTCTGAAACTATTTATTCATTATTTGGTAAATATATATTATATTAGAAATAGCCAAAACTTTGTAAATCTAGAAAGAAGAAAAAATAATTCAAATTATGAAGTAAAAGATCTCAGAAAGACAGACAGAGGAGGACGAGCGTCACGATGAGTCAGTTTGTTTCTAATATAAAAATGAATGAAAACTAGAAAATATAGATGTATACGATAAAATAAATAAAGATCCTACGGATAACTTACAAGGAGAAATTAAATTATTGGTTAATAACAGGATTGCTAAGGGTGAATTGGATCAAGCGCATGATAACGCTCTCATACAGAGAGGTACAGTTACACCTAGGGTGTAGAGTCTGTTAAAGGTACATAAACCAGGATACTATTTGAGAAATAATGTCAACGTCCAACACTCCCAATCATATAAAATCTCTAAGATTTTATGTTAATGAATAAAGAAATAATCGTAATGCTTAAAAAATAAATTGATGTATTCATACCAATTTGTTGAGATTGTCGAAAAATATTATCTAAATGAAAACGATACATTGGCGAGTTTAGAAATGGTGTCCATGAACACTAATATACCAATAAACAAAGCATTGTACATTTTTCGGCGTTTCCTGGTTGATCATCTAGTAATATTATGACGAATGTGACAGGTCAATCTATATCGCCGACATTTTAAATTATTTCGAATGAAATAAGAAATTTCATTGACTGACATTTGACTAACAAGAAATCATAAAATCTGGTCCGAATATTAGCCAATCGCGTGCTATATGCGACTATATAAGAAAATTACATTTTCTACGCATTATACATTTACATGTTTGCTACGTGCACTCGCTGTCATTTTCTGCCTTGTTGACTGTCTACCCTTGCTATCCTCAGCTGTTTTACACACTGTGATTCACTCACACATCCTGCCGTCTGTCATACCAATCTGTTTCTGCAGCGCATTCAAGCAATCTTCATCGTTCAATTTATTAATCAGAATTCTACGGTTGTCAGGCTCTCTGTGTTACAGCAGATCATCAACAAGATTTAACAGGGCCTCAACACTGCAACGCTGCATTCAACTACTTCTAATCTACTGATTTTCATCCATCTTCACAGATGGTAACTAACAAAATACAGAACGCACATAGCAAGGCAATAAAAGAACTTCTGTGTATCCGCCCTTACACTGGCAGTCTCAATTATCACGACAATAACTGGTTGATTTGTTTCCTGGCCATCAACATTAATTACGTACCTGGAGGTTTTATTTCGTAACCCTTGTTTGGGTTCACGGTATTATTATCAATTTTGTTAAGTTGTCCTGATATTAACAACGCCTCTGATATATTCTAACAGTTTTCTTAAGTTAAGAATAAAAATAATATATTTTTATTTGGCAACAAATGCGTTTTGGCTTGATAATTGAAAAGATCAAGGTAAAAGTCAACAGCAGGATCATGTAAAAGTGAATGAAAGAGTGACTAGCAATTTTATGTAAGTAAAGAAAACAACATGGCTGAAACAAGATGGTAGGAAATGTACCGACTGGTAGTTTTAGCAGAGCCCTATGGAGATACCGATACATATGATATTTTTGACTCGTATAATATCGATGAGGATCCGTTAAACCTGAAATGGAGGAAAGCACTATTCGAATTTAAGAGGGTTATCAACAGAACTTGGCAATCAAAAGGCGCGAAGAGGATACTGAATAATGTTCGAGCGGATGACGAACTATTGTTATCCAGAATGACAAACAGGTTTATTAAGGGTGTGGCAGGAACAGATAACGTTTCCAGTCCGCGTTGTCTTCAATAAATTTATTAAAGTAATGCAGATTAACCGTTTTCTTTAATTCACCGTGTAGTAACGCTATTATCTTCACGGATATTCTGTTGAAAATGCTTGTGGTGTAATAAAAATGTATAATTTAATAACGAAATTTGTTGTAAGGTGGGATTGGATTAAGGACTTACAATTACACGTGACATGTGGGTGGATATAGCAAGAGTAATTCGACAAAAATGTTCGTTTACAAAGGAAATTACTCTTATATGGTGACTAAACCATTAAAGTAGGTCATTAAAAATGATTGCGCGCTCACGCTGGTCCTGATGAAGACGGAAAATGCGTCCCAGAATGCAAGACAATCCGATCCAGATTAAAAAAGGATGTAATTGTGAGGGGGCTTAAAACCACACTGGCGTAGAATATGAGTGGCAGAGCATAAGCTTTTAATGAAGTTTATCTTAGGATAGAGTTTTTTGTCTTGAATTATATTAAGAAAGCCCATTTATAGAGCTTGGATTTCACTTTGTTGAAGCGTAGTATAAATTCCAGTGACTTTGATAATGTAATGTTACACTGTTTGACATAATCGATGAGTTTTAAACTAGAGAGAGATTGGTGGACGTCAAAGAATCACTAGAGTCTGAGCAAAGCTTCATTAAGTGAGTTTTTTGGGTTAAGCTTGAGGCCAATTTTTTAAATTTGAGCTTGCATTTAGAGTAGCAGCTGAATGATTAATAATACGACAGAGCCGGGGCTAGCAGTGCAGCCGAAAACTACTACTATATTATCGAAATATTTAAAATCAAATAGCTGATTACTAACCCCTGCGGAATGCTAGAATGGATCGAGGCTTGTCTCGATTGGCCACTATCATTTTTTTCAGATGTCGATCGGATTCGGAGATAGTAATAGATAAGCCTAAAAGCACAACCACCGATACCGCTAATTAGTAAGGCATATTCGATCGCCGTGAAAGGGACGTTGTCGAGTGCTTTGAAAATGCTAAGAAAGAGGAGAATGCCGCTGTGTCAAAGAGGGATAGAGGAATAGAAATTATTTAGGAAGCTAGCTAGATTATTTGGAGAAGAATGCCATTCAAAAACTCGTGTCTATCATCCGAAATAGTGAAATTTGTTCTAGATTTAATGAATGCCGGAATGAGCGAGATGGACGAATATATTTAAAAAAGGAGATCTAAGATGAGCCGCTTTAAGGAATAGGCGAGATCGTTGACTTTAGCCATTCTGTGTGTGAAGTAGTAATTGAAAGACACGTGTTAAAGACGTCAGAAAGAAGAGACAAAACGTTCACACTCAATAAATTAATCATGCCAACCGAGCCTCTATACTGTTTAAACTTATGTTTGGATTTAATATCCTTAATAGCTTGGAAGACCATGACGGTAGAGACGTTAAATTTGTTCTGTCTCCCAGAGTTAATGTCACTGGTCGCCACTCATGAAATAGATTGTCTGGAGTAGCTATTTAAAAGGAAACTCAAATTGACATCTGAAATTTTCTTATAGGTAGAGCCAATGAAATTAATGATCGATTCTTTTGATTTATTTAAGAACGGCTTCTTAAAAATTGCGCATTATTACGAGAATTGAGAGCTTATCGAATGCGCCTTTCAACAATAGACGTTTTGTTGACTATCATATGCTGAATATGATTATCCATACACCATAATGAATAAGCACAGGTTTGTGAAGAAGTTCGTAATCTTGAGTTCCTATTTAGACTTCTATGCGCTTTAAAACTTTTATCAAGCCTATTTGAGGCGCGTATTTGTTGGATAGAGGTGACGGAAACTAAGTGGGACAATAATGCGTCGTGGTCCTAGGAAAAACAGAAAGATGTTTTGTCAGGTGTGATTAATTTTTTACAAGTTGTGGTTTTGCAAAGTAGACTGGATGCATCCAAGTAAATGTTATGTCTCGAAACAGACGATGAGGAGATTTAGAAATGATACGTTGTAGGAGGTTTCGTAGCTAATGTAAGAGGTTTTGTGGGGTAGCTATCTATTTTGTGAAGCTATAACATACCTACATATGCCTGGTAGCTGCTGTTGAGATCCGTGCTTATGATTAGTCCCCGATGTGTGCTGTGAGAAGGCTAAGTCGAATCATCATACGTATCTTGTACACAATGTTGCAAAGAAAGGCAAAATTCACAGTTAGTCCAAATTGACTGTGCTCTAGACGGCAACAAAACGATATTTTGTCAACACTAGTAATTATGTATTAGGTTTTGCGAACCTAGTAACAAATTAGTTCAGTTGTGACCAGAAGGATAAACCAAAGGCAGCATGAACGGAAAGTATAATCTTATGCACATTCGTTCCGTGATTACTGACGACTCATCAGTTGGAGCCGGTATTACGCCCTTTAACCATTATATATTTGGTAGAAGAATGTGGAATAATAGGACGGTACAATCTCATAAGAATGTGGAATAATAGGACGGTACAATCTCCTATGAATGTGGAATAATAGGACGGTACAATCTCCTAAGAATGTGGAATAATAGGACGGTACAATCTCCTATGAATGTGGAATAATAGGACGGTACAATCTCCTAAGAATGTGGAATAATAGGACGGTACAATCTCCTACTGATGAGTCGCCAGTAAGCACGAAACGAATGTGCATGAGATTATACTTTCCGTTCATGCTGCCTTTGGTTTATCCTTCTGGTCACAACTGAACTAATTTGTTACTAGGTTCGCAAAACCTAATACATACTTGCATATATATTAGTTCTTCGCAACAAACAGTATTTAACACTAGTAATTATCAATTCACAGTTAAACAA
>JAQBSW010000416.1:0-207286 GCA_029291075.1 Eudiplozoon nipponicum
TTAAATTTTCGTTATTGCGTAACTGGTAACTAATTTGTGCAAATATCCTTCTGGTCATATTGGAACCGTGTTTTTGCCCTCTACGCAATTTGAATAACTAATTTGAATAACTTATTGCGAAACAACGAATTTATAACTATTATTTTGATCACGAATGGTGTTCAGGTAACCTATATCGCTAGTGCCTAGCTGCATTCTAATTGGCTAAGATATTTCCATATGTCAATAACTGACTGCATTTAGTAACCCTCAAATATTTCTCCTGTGCATGTGACGCCGTTTCGTATAAGATGGGCTAATTGCATAGTTAGGTCTGCTGCAAATTTATGTACCATAATTACATGGACTATTAGCAATGCTCCTTCAGGACTCGAGTAATTGTAGACGCTTCTTCTTGTACAAAACACCCAACCACTGTTCTTGGGTCTACCGTGTGATCCTGTTGAGCATTGATGCACTTATATGCCATCTCCATTGGCAGTCCTTTTCGTTTGTGGAATTACGGAATACTCATCTTCTCAGTTACTTCATGGAAGGCGACACGATTAAAATATTCCGTCCATAAAGTTCAGAAAACGAAAATTAATATCGAAGCAGCAATTAGTTACTTCTAGGATAATTTAAAATTTTTACAACCGTGATTTGCCTATCATAGCGTTCATAATTTTTGTTGTGCTAGAATAATTTAGTATAAACGTTTTTGGCCTATTTGTGTAAATAACAAATTGACCTAAATAAGGTATTGATTAAAAGTTTTGGTGCGCACATCTAATTGTTTGATTGATTGCCTTTCTGAATGGCTTAATCGGATTTGGCTCGATGTATCACTATGTTAACCTGTTTACTGAAAAGAAAATAACGAATTAAAAAATAATCGAATTTGTTCTACCAGTTGAACAATAACCAAAGACGGACTGTCTTAGAAATGCAAACAAATGAGTTTTTATCTTTTAATATTATTGTATATTATCACGTTCGTTTACAAGTTTCGAAGTTAGTAAAAGATTTCTGATAAATTATTCTGGAAGATTGTTCAGCGACCAACTTATACCGCATACCATGTGGTGACCGTTGGAATCAGTTATGACGTGATCAAAAAAATTTACAACGAACTAAATGTGTATTGATTTATATTTTTGTATAATCACAATACGTCAAGTAGAGACAAATGAGCCTATCCCACAAAATAGTTATAAATGAACATTAAATAAGCGGCGACTTAAACGAGTTCACGATAGAATGGTTCAGACCATGACGAGAATCGGTGAACTCAAGATTTTACCAGGGCAATGCAAGATCGCCTCATTAAGAGAATAACTTCTAATGTTTGCTCAACCTAACATA
Source organism: Eudiplozoon nipponicum (assembly GCA_029291075.1). Classification (NCBI taxonomy): domain Eukaryota; kingdom Metazoa; phylum Platyhelminthes; class Monogenea; order Mazocraeidea; family Diplozoidae; genus Eudiplozoon; species Eudiplozoon nipponicum. Next base: position 1,345 of record JAQBSW010000416.1, read on the forward strand.
AAACTACAGGTTAATTTTAATTAAGGCCCATGTAGCAGGTAACTATAAAAAAACTTTACTCGATTTACCTAATATAATTGCGCCCATAAGTACTGGCTTAAAAATGAATCTGATAAAGAAAGAAAATCATCATTTATAGAATGCGTTATCCTTTGCAATTTTCCTTAATATACAGTGAAATAACCAGGTGCTAATCGTGATATAGTGATAATACCTTGTGACACCAGTTGTTTAATTAGATTTACATGTAATATATTATAATGTTTGCGTCATCCTATATGAAATAAGTTTCTCATTTCTAAGGTATATGAAATAAATGATATTATTATTGACAGTTTCTATTATGTCATATCAATGATGACTTTTTACTACAATTATCATGTACCTGTGATGTAACAAGAATAACTTAAAAATATTTAAATAATTAAAACAAAGTTTCTTTGAAACACTATTTATATTAGTAGTAATAAAATATCACAAAAACTATATTTGAAAATGACTATTTTGTATTTCAGTAGTTAAAAATCCTTTCAAATATCCAGTTTACGAATTTGTATTTAAAATGCCGAAAAGTAGCAAAATTAGTGTTAGTCAAATTTGTTGAAATATTTTAGCTTTATCAGACATCATCAGATCACGACAGCAAATTGTCTAACTAGATGGGGCAGGGTTTTCAGATATTCAGTTCCGTCAGTTCTATATTTTACTTTTGATATGAAAAAAATCACGCCAATAAACTGAACCGAGTTAAGTCTGGCTGAAGTGGGCGAATTGTTAAAAAAGATTAGCCCAGCTTTCATTTTAATTCGCGAAGCTTAATTCAGGTTATTCCCGTTACCACTGGCTGAATAAATTAAAATATTTTATTACAATGCAGAAAAACAAATTTGTTTGAAAACAAATAATTCCAATGTGTTTTTGTTAAATCTCTACTGTGATTGAAATTAGGTTTTCAGCAAATTGACAGATTTGGTGAATTTAGTCCAAAAAACAGGTTGGTGGTCCGAAATCTTTATTCTCACAATCAATGTTCAATTCTCGTTTTTTTATATTTTGACCAAATTTATTACTTTACTCCAACATGCGTGTGTGAAGGACTATCGAAGCTTAATGTTAAAATGTACGATTTCATTACTGACAAAAGAGAAAATTCATTCACACCTAAATATTGACTGTTTACTCATGAACTGTGGTGAATTGCGTCAAATTAGCTGAACATATTTAAAATATTTTCCCTACATTTTGACAATTATGACACGTTCTATAACTACATAAATGGCATAAAATATCAAAATGTATTAGTTACCTTACACAAAGTTATTGGGAAAATGTTGTTTTCATTTTGGATGTATCACTCACAGGAAATACTTTGATGAGTATTTTTATGCATTTTATGATCGAAATATCGAAGAACATTTTACATCCAACTAGCAATTTAGTTGCAATCTTTATGTTTTGGACGCCCGGAAGGTAAAAGAATACAATTCCACATTAGAATTTCACTCACGTATTTCTGATTTTCTTTCACGTGCTCGATTTATTTCAATCTCCGTTTATTCTGCATGGTTGCGCTACTACCACGATTTGTGGATGTATCAGATATTTTGCACTTGTCTTTCGAAAATGATGTATAGCACACCTGATGATCTTGTATATTAAGTCAGGTAGAGTGAATTATTTTGATTTAGTTCATCGATAAATGGAGGAAGCGTGGAGGGTCTACAAGTCCCGCCACCAAGAACGTGATTTCGGTCGGTGCATAAGCCCAGGTTTTTTAGGCTAAAGCATGTGTCAGAAATATTTAAAAAGATACAAAATTTCCGATTCAATCAATTTGATTCGGATGCTTCGTCATTTGTCATTGATTTTGTGTCAACTTATGAAACGTATGTATGCGGGATTTTTTGCAACGGTCCCTTAATAACATTAACGACAGACAGCTGAAAGAAATTTAGTGATATGTTGAAGTCTCAAAGAAGTTAGTTCTTCTGTTCTAAAATCGGTAATAAGTTTTTAATATGAATAATTTGGACATATTATGTTGTAATCTTGTTAAGCAAAAGATAAATGTTTAGAAAAATGACAGCAATATGAAGGTAAATAAGGTCTAGCTGGATAGCCAGTTTTCGACTGTCATGTTGACATAAGCCCTTTTAGAAAGTAGAATTTCAACGACCAAAAAAAAATATCAGTTGTTTTCTAGATGTTCAAGACAGAATTAACATCAGTTAAAATAATTGATGTACAATTGCTATTTTTCTTTTCGTCAACAATTTGATGGCCAAATGCCAATTTATAAATAATTTTAAAGCTTTAGGCTAAAAGAAATTTTTCCAATTATCAAAATTTTGCTGGCTAAAGGCTATTTTCTAAAGTATAAAAATTATGACGGCTTAACTGCACTTAACCAATTGTTTAAAATGTAATGGCTAAATCTAATAATAGAGTATAATTATAAATAAATCGACCAGATGCCATTTTCACGTTTATTAAATTTAGGATTGTCAAATGTCATTTTCTAAATCACTTAATTGTGATGGTGACTGGAGTTTTCCTAATTAATATAAATATGTGCTTGCCAAATTTTGTGTCTGTATTTACTAAAATTATAGTTGTAAAACGCGATTTCCCGTATTATTAAAAATTTGATGGTGAAATGACATTTTATGAATTATTAAAAATGTGATGCCCAAATCTTACATTAATTATTTTGAACAAGGTGGTGACCAAACGCTACTTGATCAAATTTAAAATGTGATTTCTATTTTCCAAGTTAAAAAATAATAACAAATAAAATGGCGAATAGACAATTTCCTATTTATTAATAGTTTAATTGCTAAATTACATTTGACAATTATTAGAAAATGTGGATGTTTAAATTAAATGTTATAAATTTTTAAAAATATGTTGCACCCCGATTTTTACTTATTATAAAAATCGCATTAAATTTGTAAACTGGGTAAGTCAATTTAAAAAAGTACTTGTTGCAATAATACAAGAGTAAGCCAATTTCGAAAAAGTACTTGTTGCAATAATACTTTTGTGGAACTTGTGCTTATATTTCCTTTCATTGTAGAGGACGATATATCCCCCGACAAAATTAAAATAACAATTATTGATATGTTTAAACCATCATGGCTGATGTAAACGTGTATTACTAAAAAAGAAAACATTCGTTTAATTTCTAGAAAATTGTTTTAAAAAAATACTTTGTAGTATATATAATTTTAAATTGTGCGTATTTCCACTTTTTCTGTATTCTGTGACTTTGTGGTGTGATTTTCTCTAGCAAGATTCATTTTCATTTTATTTCTTAGTTCGGTTTTACGAATTTCGATGTTTGCAATATAAGCCTTCAAAACAAAAAAACTTTATTAAATTTTGTCGAAGAAATTATCTTCCTCTAAATAGCAGAATTACTTGTGATAAATATTGTTTAAACCGAACTTGTGAGCTTTATATAAACACCAATCCCATTTTATCTACCAAATAGTATAATATAGAAAAAATACTGTCAGTCATACACTAAATTGTTTTTACATGCTTTCATCATGTTCTTTAGTATTTAAGACTTATCCAATGAAGCATAATTTAAGTAAGTCTAATAGAGTTGAGGGGAGCACAAATAATATTGCTTCCATTTTATACACATTGCGATTTGGTCCGCATTATTCATAGTCCCAACCTGCCATGATGATGAACATAGAAGTTGAAATTCGACATTATATGTGACTGAGGCCAGTTTTGAAAAGTTGTGCCACTGGTTGGATCCAATTACATTAGTTTTTATACCAAACTCACAGAATCATTTTGAAAAATTTTCACCGCACACTCAATTAATAATTGTTTAACTGTTTTCTTGTTGTACATGTGCTAAAAAATTACGAGGAGTTAACATATATCACTGGATTGAAATTGAACAGCGTACATTTTTAGCAAAGAACATGGTATGCGTGACTAGTGAAGGTAATAACTGCATATCTAATATTGCTTTCCCAAGATATACACTGCAGTTTGAGCCTTACTAGTCAGTTTTCCGTTGTGCTCTGATTACGACCGTGCAAGTTCGAAACGCGCCAATATCTGCGACTGATGGTTACTTTGCTATTTTATGCGACTTTTTAAAAAAAGGATTGATGTTTATAACGAGCTGATTTATGTGTGAGCGATTGTCTTATCAAAAAAATATTCAAAGTAGCATTTGTAAAATGACGTGAGCATGCATGCCTTTTTCTTGTCGGGTTGAATGGTATCAGATATCTATTAAAAATATAACTGTATGAACAAGCTTTTCTTTGCTTCAAATTTTGAATGATATTTCTTAGTGATTAAAGAACTGTAGAGGCGAGGTATGTACTCGTTGTATTACTTCTAAACTAATATGATGAAGAAATCAATGTCACCTGATTCCACCTCATTCTGTAATTCAGTTTTGAGAATTTGAAGTAAACATCAATATCGCAACCTTGATTATAGTCATTGTTCTCGCCGGTCGTGCAACCAATGTTCCTTTAATTACCAATATTGATAAAAGGCGGCAAAAAAGGTAAATCCCGTCGGCAAGGATTTATTACGACGACTGTAGGCATATAGCTGAAAAAACGTCATTTATTAATACTTGCGAATAACACCAATATCCCAGCGTGTACGCTGATGATGTAGCTTACATTCGCGTGAAGCAGAATAAACTATACGTTAATTATATTTGGAAAATTAATCTATAAAATATGCCACTTCCAAGTTGCAATAAAGTTATAGACATTGAATGCAAACATATTGAAGGGTTTAACAAGGGCCTGGTAAAAAGTTGCGCATTATTTTTATTTGTGAATCTACATTTAAAATTTCTTCTGTTGCAGTGATATGATGTCATCAATAGAACAGTTTTATTTTTTTGAATATCAAACTGGAGTTAAATTTACATGAAGGAATGATAATTTGATTCGATCTTTAGTGACATTAATACTCAATATAAGCTTTTTCACTCTATAAATGGCGATAAAATATATTTTAATTGGCAATTTTAAAAAGCGAATAATTATAGTAAAAATGTTTAGCCGACTAGTCGCATTTCTGTTGATTGCTTTTCTATTTTTCCTAAACAAATAAATGTAAAAGGCAGAGAGCATAAATATATTTATTTTTATGCCTGATTTCTTTGTGTAAATATATAAGCATATTACAGCACAGTCGATGCAAAGTTTTGAACGCATAATTAATATTTTATGACCTAAATAATACTCGAAAAAACTTGTTTCCAAAATAAATATTGAAAAAAAATCGTTCGCCTTTAAATGGTAAGTTTAGGAGAACATGATTGGCGGTATTCTTCCACCACTCAACTGACGATAAAATTTTACTTTCAAATAAAAATTGAATATTTTTTTTCAATGCAAATATGAGGTCTTTTATATCATTTGCGTCTATAATACGACCTTGAAACACATTCTTAACCAGGTCACACAAAATCGTCGTTTCTTTTATCCAACTTAATATTCGTAAATGGAGGTGAGACGTCAAGAGAGACCATTTGGTTTTTCTGGACGTATTTTCCCCTTTAGTTTATCTGCTAGCTCAAAAGATTCCTCGATGGTGTTTGTGTTTATGATATTTTGTAATGGTTGAAGTAGTTTTCAGAGAAACTTAGCTGGTTTATGTCATGGTGCATTGATCATTGAAACAATGTGCTGCATTGGAAGATCTCCTGAGTCTGTTAAGTATTTTCCTGTATTTGGTTTCCCATACAACGAGTTTCGCATTTTGGATTTCTTATAGAAGTCCTGGTCTATTTTCAGAATTAGCCATCGTATTTAAGGTGCGTTTTTTCTACTTCTTATGAATGGCATTTATTCTTGATTTAATATTTTTAAAATAATCTTTCCGTTTTTTGTCGAGTTTTGCTTTCGATTGATGAACTATGATCTCGTTAATGAACATTCTATAAGCGTCTGCTTCAGTTTTAACAACTCCTGATACGTTGTCGGATGCGTAATGTTGTATGGACTTGTCGCATTAGAGTTTTCGTAGTCGTCTATATGCTACACTTTGATGATATGGCTGCCTTTGAAATGCTTTATGTAATGTTCTAGTTCACTAACTATCTCAGCTTGTAGTCCTTGTCCATGGAATGCCAGTCGGACGGTGTCATGTGTTAAGCCATTGTAGACTATTTCCGTTCCAGCCTGAATGTCAATAACATAACGTTCGGTTAAGTTTCACTTCATGATGCAAAGTTTTGTTCCTAAGGAGAGCAAATGTTTCCAATGTTTTGACAATATCGCTTTTGAATATTTGTGAATAAATGCATCAGGATTTATAGGAAATTTTGATTATGCAGGGAGATTGTTCAGATCCCCTGCAAGGTCTTTAGTTTCTTTGTCAGCTGTTACTCTCATCAACGTTCACATCTTCACAATGCCAAACAGTTGGTTAACTCTCAAGCCATCAATACAAGAATGACCAGATCTCAGCGATACTTTGCATTACAGTGCGAAAAACACAACTGACTCACACAGACACATACGCACATATACTTACCAATCAAACCAAACAAGAAATAGAAGTAAAACCGAGTCAGTCTAGTTGCCACCCACATAATCAAATGAAAACCCATTGTGTATATAAGTGAAACATTGTAAATTGATGTTTAGAAGTTTCGAAATAAATAGTCATTATCAACATTGCTATTAATTTGTTCTTTCTTCCTAATAAGGTATATATATATATATATATATATATATATATGTATAGGCAGAATTGGGATTAAGCCTATATTTTGTCAGTATTAACTACAGGTTGCAACATGTAGCAAAGGAATTTTTCCCCTCTAAACAGAGTTTGTGCTTATTGGCATCTCATGAAGTACTGTCAAAAATTTGCCGCAGATGGGTCCCGAAAACAGGAACACTTTTCTTCATGTCTGCGACTCGAACAACTGCACCACCTGTGCCGCATACATGATGTACGATTTAGTCATGTCCCAGTTCATGTTTTGTTTAGCCTTTCCTCCAGGTTTAACCTATAATATTTTTTGAAATCCATATTTCTACGGAACCTCTTCCGATCTATCATTACATAGCAGACACCGTGACACGGGCAAATGCTATTGATTTGAAGTCTAATTGCATGACTATAATGTAATATATTTCCTCCGTATAAACTAAATATTGGCTCAGGCTGCATAGTCAATGCATCTAGTATACAAATTTCGTCCATGTTGGGTAAAATTCAAGTTCCATCCGGAATTGGCCACGAACAAAAATCGAAGCTGGCACATTATTTTCGTAGTCTATAACTCTATCCACTGCCCCACGTTTGCTGCATATTACATGAAATTTGAAGTTATTTACTAATTATTGTTTCAAGCTAGCCTTTACGTCATCTGGTAAATTATCTGATCGCTTAAGACATCAAGTTCGGTCTAGCCACCATTTCATACCATTAAAAATGAGACAATATGCTACGTCGAATCTTTAATGATTTGACATATAAAAGCACGAATTTGATTATAAATATATATATATATATATATATATATATATATATATATATATTTATATATAGTGAAAGATACATAAAGATCAAATTTTGACTGCATAGAAATTATCCAACGGATATTATCAGGCACGTACAATGTGTATAAGACGATTTGAACTGACGCTTTCATATTTAAATTTGTTCTCCTTGTATAATCTCTCTAGTTTGCTCCTCGCTAATCAGTTTGCCATTAAACTATAATGATGATCATAGAAGATAGAAACACACCAGCAAGACTGGTTAAACACAGTTGGATTGTTGTTTATATCAAGATCGCAAAACTGATTTATCTGATTCATAAGAAAGACTATATACGATCTTATATGGAACTCATTAATCCATATCAATTTTTTCCCGCGGATGGGACACGAATTCCTCGAAAATAAGACTCTATCCACGATGGCACACGTGTCTAATACGAAATGCAGTACCCTTTCATAAAGTGATTTATAATTCTGATTAACCTCTCCTTTAGATCGAAATTATATTAAGTAAATCAAGGCGCCAATTTCGAATGAAGCAATCTCGGATAAATAATTGTACAACAGACACACTTCTACGGAGAAGTTGTAATGATTTGAAGTCCAACGAAAGGACTTTATTGCTTATAATCGATCAAAATAAACAAACATTTTTACCAAGCAGCTAAGGCAAATCATACAAGAACTGTTTAGAATTTACCGCGTACAGGACTCGAACATCGTAACGCTCCCTTCAAATTTTCTAGATTGTGCCTTGCGCTACATGTGCTGGATACTACACCTTATTTGGAATGATACACGAATTTATGTTTGTGGTTAGTCTTTCTTTAATTTGAAAACTGTTTGGAATTTCGTAATACTTGAAGTTCTAACCAACCACTCCCTATCTTTTATTATACAAAAAAAGCCTAACCATGGCCAGGTTATATTGAAACCTCATGCCAGTAAAAACTAAAAATTGTGTCGGGTGGCAAAGAAAATTCACGTAGTATGCCGAATTTGGCCTTATTGTGAACTTTTTGAGTTTTTTTGGAATTTGTCGAGGATGTGAACCAAACCGTGGCGCATTGACTTTAGAGTCTGTGTCTGAATCCAATGTACGATGAATTTCTATTTCTACCTAATATAATGTCAATTTTATACTGTCATCAATCGTATAATCAGTATCATGCCATTCGACTTAAAATTAATGTAACTCACTCAAAGAGTCATGCTGTGAGTTGTGTAATTTTAGATTAGAAATCCAGGTATTAAAAGATTCCAAAAAAGTTCTTTTTGTTGGAAAAGCTAACAATAAAACATAATTTAGTATATAAATCAGAAAAATGAGTAAAATTCATTACGGGTTGCGAAATATTTAAAGTTACTAATTCGAAGAAAATGTGCCCCGTTTCGTATTCGGCCCGTGGAAAATTCTGGATATTACATGAAGAGATCCTAAATTGGACGAAGTGCGTCTACTGGATGAATTGCTCTTTCTATCTGACGCAATTTTTATTGAATTTTGACATCACGTATATAATAAAATTCTGCCATTAGAATTTCGGTAAATAAATCTTCACGAAATGTCGGTGGGAATATTGTACTGTGTTAGATCCAAAGTGACAAGTTAGAAATTATTGTTTTATGAGATTCCAGATACTTTACACCTGAAAGATATTTTTTGTATAATAATTACCGGATTAAAAAATAGAACAGATATTAACAGAATATAAGTTAGAAGTGACAAATATCATAGGACTAAATTTAGCATTACGTGGCATACATTTAATCACAAAAGGGCCCACCACAAATGGCGTGCGCTACGGGAATTTTACTGTTTAACGCAAGTACTACATTTTTCATGTGATTATTAATTAATTGTGTTGCATTTTAAGAATAAATATACCACTTTCTATTGAACCGTTATTATTTACACGTATGAATGAAACAGCACCATTATTTCAGATAAATGCATTGTTTATATTTTTTAAGTTCGTACTTAATTCAAGCCCAGTAAATAAATTGGAAGTCGTATTTCATTTTTGTTCTAAATATATTTATTCTATAAATATTCATTTATCTGTTGCCCTGTTGTTAAGCAATATTTGAAGTATCGGAAATATTAGGAAAATAAATGAACGCGTAATTTTAACATTTTATTTAAGGTGCTATTTTTAGAGATTTTAAGTATTAATACTAAATGCGCATTTGTCACATGGTTAGATTTACATTTCTCTAGTATTAGACTGGTAAATTTCCATGTGATCATATTTAAACCATTAAAAATTACAACATTTCTTTAATTAACATGAAAAGTTTTATTTTCCGTTGTACTAAGTCACTAATTTTGCGTATTAGGATTTCTTAGGGTTTTTAAGCACGTAATACTCTGTGTGAATTTCTTTCAATAAACCTCAGTCATCAAGTGCCAGTGTGCTTCGTTTACTGGCTTGTGCATTATGTAGTTTTGAGGTATTTGAAACAGACTTCGAGGATAGGATATCTTAGTTGTCTTTTACAATTGGTAGATTAAGAGAAATGCCATGGAACCCTTTCATGAAAGGACACAGCCTGCCATCGCGTCGCCCTCATATTCCCCGTCATTCTTTGCACTGTTCACACGGGCGCGATCTATCATTATACCGTAGCGCAGGGTTCCGGCCCTTCATTGCACCATCAGCAGAATACTATACAAATTAAGCATACAGAAAACCTGCCAGACATTCACAGTCAGAAAGATGTACACCGGCGTCCACTCCTTGTTATTGGTGCATAAACCGTCATATGTGGGCACACCGAATTAGAAATTATACGAGAATCTTATCAATGGACCCGTGGTAGCTTAAATGAGAAAAAAATTCATTCAGTCAGGCCGACGCGCTTTAGTCCTATCACTAAACAAATCTTATTGTTAATGCTTTTTTGAAATCCACTCTCACTGGCAGCGTTCGTGGTTGATACTGTTGCTGTGATAATATCAATAGCATCAAACTTCAAATTGAAGGCCGCCAATGGCCAATCAATTAAAACACGCGGCTTGCAAATCCTTAGTCTCTTTAATCCTACGCTGTTTCTTCCCGTGGATCTTTATCATCCGCGATATTCCATACTCTATGTCAGGTTTGAATTTCCTGGCAAAGTACGTACATCAACTTGATACAACAGAACCTATCTTGAAAGATCCGATCACAAATTTAATATTTATAACTTCATTAAAAGCAACGAACGTGTATTTCTTTTAATCAGCTCCAATACATTGTTTGAATCCTCCTATCCATGAGTACGGAAAATCGTCTACAGCTTTCCAAATATAATGAACATTAATATATCAGATTCTATCTGTACAACTGGACTGCCAACACTGTATCATATAACAAAATTCCCACCAGTCTCTAGCGGATTCAGAACTTTAGATCAGACAAATTTAAAGGTGGCCAGGGTCAATTTTGTCCAGATGCTTTAAAAAGGTATCGTTTGTCCTATTTCAAGTCCATAGCACTCACTAGTTCACATGCAAGCACAATAATTTATTTGTCATTGGAGACTAGGCAGTGAATATCAAGCGCTTAAACTAGTCATTACTACTAATAGATATATTAGATGAAAAATGCAAAGTATACCATATTGGAGGTAGGACAACGTAAATGATTTGCTGTACTTCATATTAAATGAGCATACAATCAAATAGTTCTTGACGAATGAAACTTAACAAACACAGATTTCATTAATCTGTTTTGATTATTTGAATTTCTTCGCATGCACTATTGTTTGTGAAATTCTGGCCAGTACATGATGATTTCCGAATAAGGACGATACCGGTCTACTGGATGAATTGCCTTTTCTACACTATACACTTCGTTTAACTATATAAATGTTCATTTCAATACCACTTCCCCATGCAGTTTGGTGTCTGTTCAGTAATGACAGATTGTGGATGGGGAGTTGGAACTTTGGGTCTAAATGGATGCCATATGAGCTCCACCTAAAGGAAAAATAGACTAACCAAGTTACATTTGTTAGTATATAACTGAAAATTTTGTGTAGTGTAGTGTGCGGCAGGGTAGCTCAGTGGTTAGGGCACCGGATTCCGAAGCAGACGTGCCCAGGTTTGAGTCCTCTCCGCGGCAAATTCTGGCCAGTACATGATGAGTTCCCAATAAGGACGAAACCGGTCTACTGGATGAATTGCCTTTTCTACACTATACAATTCTTAGTTTATACTGACATATGCAAGTAATTAATTGGTAGGTGTTTATATCAAGGCCGCAGTCTTGATTATAATAATTGTTATCACCCCCCGTGCAACCAATGTTCGTTTTTATTCATCACAGACATTTCATAAATTTATAAGTGAAGTAGTGAGAAAATCCCCGCGCACTCCTTCTTCGTTGAAGATGTCATTATAGCATCTGATGACCTAGAGCAACATTTAAAAGATAGCAAAGTGACTATTTATCGTATGGATATTATTTTTGTCCGTTTCTTAACATTGCAAAATGTGTCCATATCTTCTAGGGGCGCGACAATAAAAACGGCCAAAAATGCCTCTTCAATTACTGAAATGACCTAAGTCCACCTCATGACTGAGTTTACACGCATCCGATTATCTATTATTTGAAGGTTTGCTGGCGCCACGTACTACATTTCATGATAATCTGACGAATGAAGTTATCAACCGAATCATCTGGTGTAGATATAGATGACACATTATAAGAAGAAGGCGACGGTGAACTGCATCAAATAGCATTCTATTCTGGAAAAGTTGAAAAAGTAGAAAATTAATATTGGAGTATGGACTGAGAAAGTTTACTTCTGCACATCTATTGACTCCAGTTTTAACGGAATCTCCTGTGTCATCGTCAACGTAATGCTGCTGTAGACAATCAAGAAAAGTTGGCAAAATTCTGCACAAAATGAAGTTCTGCAAATAATCCGGATCAATGGGTTTGTTTAACCACCAGTCCTGTGAAAGGCAGAGAAAATGTGGTGTAGTTTATCGCATACTGAGATAAGTTCTGTGGCCCATCATCACGCCCCGCAGTCGTTATGGTGCGACATCCACTCGAAGTCTCAAGAATTGCAATGATCTCACCTCATTACGATGCAGATTCACAGAGCACGCGTTATTCTCAAATTACGCGTTGTGGAAGTCATTGCATAAAACAGTGAACGAGAATTAGCCAGCATAATTTGGCTTACACAAGGCTGACCTCATGCGATGTGTGAAGAATGCCATGATTTTAGTCATCTTTGTTTGGATGGTACCAGAATCTGGCTACGAGAACGTTTCAATGACCGACAATCAGACGCTACTGGATCACATGGGATAAACCTTGTCGTATATGCCAATTGTTCAAGGTATTCTGATATACTCAAACAAAATTCAATTGTATGAAGCTTTTTATCCTTAATTTCAGATTTTTTCGCTGACATCATCGCCCATTTAGAAGGGCGTGGTTTCCAATGCTGCATGCCCATAATTGATAGGCATACCAGATGACTTATCGTAATACTGCTAACCAGCCAAGATTCAGAGATTATCGCCAACATATTCGTGTTACACTAAATGAGAATATTTGGTGTACGAGATGTAGTAGATTGTGATCAATATTGTATTGTCATAAACTGAATTCTTCAAGACTATTTGCAATACTTGTAAGCCGATTTCCAAAGAAGAACAGCGTTGAGAGATAAATGTAACGAGTCAAAGACGGTATTATGTGCTTATCGCGAACAATTTTAATGGCTTCGCGCAACCCGATTATCAACACGTAGCATGTGCTCTAGTTCTCGCGATTATATAAAGGCACTGTTACGTAACTGCGTGCAAACATGCTGAATGGTTTTAAAAAAAGAAATAACCCACCAACGGTGGCAGTTGCTCAGCAACTAAAACGTAACCCAAACAAACTGGTTCTGCAACCTAATAGAGAACTCCGCCCGAAGGTTTATGTTTCATTAGCATTAGACAATTTTATACAACCCTATGTACGAATTAATGCAGTAAAGTCCAATATGAAGCTAGATTTTACCCGGCCCTTTTCGATATTCAAGCGAGATCCAAAATTTTTAGTTGTAGACTACAACGGTAATCCTAAACTTCTAGAAATGGATTGGTTGAAGTCTGCGTTTGATTTCCGTAATCGGATCACAATAATAACGGTAAATAATAACGATGACGATGTCATCACCTTGCCAACCATCAACTAACAAATTAGAGCGCCAAGAGAAAATTGGCAGAATTAGAACATATTCAGTGCACACTCTGGAAATGAGGAAATGAACCCTATCGCGTGTTTCTTTTAAACTAGATGTAGACGACGTCAATTTTATCGGCGTGCGATGTATCATTTCTCTGCTATAAGCACGAATTACATTTTTGCATTGTTAAGTATTTATACTCTCACACTTATTGCATTATAAACTTGTTATGATATATATTGCAATCGGTTTTGTATTGATAAAATCCCACAGGATATTAGTACTAACTGACGTGCGTGAAAGTGTTTCAATGCATTTTTTGGTTTTATCTGCCATAGGTATTTTATTTCGGTTTATTATATAACAACAGTTGCAACAGCAGGTTGAATTGACACTTATTGAAGCGGAAAATCGATTTCTGTAGGAACAAGTCTGATAGGTGTAACGCGTGTGTTAATGGCTAAACAGGGCATGACTTAGACTAAATACAAAAGCCTCAAATAACATGCTTCAATTTATCCAAAAGCAAATTGAGCGAAAGGGTCTACGGACGTAGAGACTATTTAAGCATAATTTAAGTTTTATGAAACGCAAAGACAAAAATAATTATTTTTTTATTACAAATTCTACTTAAGTGCCATGAGAATGGATGTTTCAACATCATGTAATAATATTTTGTATGTAGAGCATTTGCCTATTTAGACCACATTTTTTAAAGATTGATTATTCCAGTTAATAAGCTGGAAAATGGGTAAATAAATACCAAATTCATGTTATTGTAATCTATGACAGGCAACTAAAAATACTACACATATTGTCCTTATAAATATCTCAATTTGACATTTTCGTAACTTTCAGAAAAATGGGTAAATATATTAAGATTTAAGTCAGGATTTAACCTCATTTGTGCATTCAAATTTTGGATTGTATCACAAAAAGAGTTCATGCCATAGTTGACTTTTCATATCACGGTAAAAACAAAGTTAATTTCGAATTTAAAAATTTTAGCTATTAATAATCAATTGATGTAGAATATCCTACGGTTTATTAATACTTTACGCTCTTTTGAGGAATAAAAGACTTATTAGGCGGTAGATTTCATGGACCAAGCAAAGTTTTGATTGTCCCAGAAATATTTGATCACTGATTTTTAGTTCAAACAATTTTGTCACACTAGGCACTAGATTAAAGACGGCATTGCACATCATACCTTAATCAAAGTAGCTATAGCATTTTTAAATCAAACTAAACATTTATAGATTTGTGTCTGTACGCCTATAAAAAGGGTGTTAAAAATATTAAAGTGGATAATCATTGTTAATTATCACAAAATTTGGATTTGTATTTATTGAGCTCTGTAAATAATGATTAAAATTTTCTTTATTTATCCATTTGTTGGGCTACTTGTTGCAATTAACTCTTTAGCAAAAATTATATTATTGATCTGCGCAAATTTCCCATGCCAGGTAATCAAATATACATAACCTTTGTGGTTTATTACCGACTCTCATTGATTAGAAATTATTAAACGACAATCTAAAGCGTTCATGAAACTATATCATTGAATCGTGCACAATGTGGTTTTAGTTTCTGTACTATAAGAAATGTACGTAGATTATACCTATTACTTTTTCAAAAGTATAAATGTATTCATGTCATACATATGATAAAATATTTGTATTCTTACACCAAAAATGTTTAACTTCAAATCGATTCGGATCAGAAGAGATAGCTTTGTCAGTTGTTTAAAAATTTTACAATGACTTATGTTCAACATTTTTCAAATATTCTTATGTATTTCAAATCAAGAATCGATACACTTTACAGTTATGTTTACATATAAGTAATAATGAATTGGCCTTTATTTCGCCAAACGTAATCGAATTCAGAACTAGTGCGTGGCGCAGTTTCGGCACCAATGCCTATTTGCCTTTAACAACAATATGCTCGTGGTCTTATACTTAATGGCTTTATCTGGTAATCTTGGATTTATTACAAATTACACATTACTAGTTACGATAAAAATGCATGAAATTTATTTTTTTACAATCAGGAATGTATCAAAGCATGATTAATTACCAGCTTATTATGATAAAAAAACTTAATATTAAAAAAAAATTTTCAGGCGATTATCGGGTATCATCAAAATTCAGACAGTTTTATGTTGAAGTCTTTTTATTGTTAGGAATATCATACAGTTTTGATGCTTGTATACAATGAAGAACACATGTTGGATCGACATCGGGAAATAATTTTTATTCTTAATTTGCTATCTTTCAATAGCCCTAAGTTTAGAATTTCTATTCCTTCAAAGTATTGAGCAGCAAGATATAAAATATGCCGTGGCTAAAGTTTTTGAAAATTAAAATTTGAGAAATGAATACCATTTATGATTATTAAATTCAAAGTACTATTTCCTTTTGTAATACAAGGTGATTGTGTTACTAAAATCTAAAAGTAGCCACATACAATTCCTTTAGAAAATTTATAACACATCATGCGTTAGGCACGCAATATTGTTCTATTCAGTATAAGTATATAAAAAAATTTCTTCCACGCAAACCAATTTTTACAGCATTTGCTTTTATAATGTGTTATTATTCACTATTATCCACGTAAATCTGACAAAATTTCATTGTTTAAATAAAGTCGAAAAATTGGCGAATCTGTCTTATAATATTTTTTTAACGGTGTTTGCCTTATAAACATGATTTTGATAAAGTCGCGATTTTGTTCTTTAAACTAAGAGGACAAATTATAACTTAGAATTCATGTGAGGAGATAATTAGATGGTATCATACATAATTAAAGTTGGATTAATTGCCTTCATTAAGATTAAAACCAATGTTAGAACTAATATGCAATTGTATAATAGATATGTTGTACCTAGTAAAGAATTCGTTCAAATAGGACCAGAGAGATATACCCAAGTCAGCATGAATAAATATATAAACTTATGTACGCATTTAATATTTGCTTACAAATGAATCACCAGTAGCAGCGAGTACTACGCTTTATACCTACTTTTAATGTGGTCAAGAAAAG
Organism: Eudiplozoon nipponicum; assembly: GCA_029291075.1. NCBI lineage: Eukaryota > Metazoa > Platyhelminthes > Monogenea > Mazocraeidea > Diplozoidae > Eudiplozoon > Eudiplozoon nipponicum. Next base: position 18,090 of record JAQBSW010000416.1, read on the forward strand.
CGGAACAGTTGAATTATACAATTTCCTTTTAATATATAGAACTGTATCCGTGATAAAATGGAGTTGGATTCGTTAAGCATATTTGACAATGCAACTTCAATGCCATTGCACGATATGTGCCATATACGAAGCATGTAGAGCCACTACGTGGGACCAACACAGTTGTGTTTATTGAAAGATGGTTTTAATTGCGAATCTGGTTTAATTGAAATGAACTGATCTGGGTTTGAACTAACGCAGCTTTCATTGATTCAGTAGTTTTCCGTTTGAAAAATATTTCGGCCTAACTTACCGTAGGCCTTCATCAGTTGCATTTTGTTTCACGCGCTTGCTTCATTTGTTTCGTTTGTTAAACTTGTGAAACAAAATGCAACTGATGAAGACCCACGGTAAGTTAGGCCGAAATATTTTTCAAACGGAAAACTACAGGATCAATGAAAGCTGCGTTAGTCAAAACGCAGATCAGGTAACAGTTGTGTTTAGATGGCCGAACTTTTACATTGTACCAACACAATGGGTTTTAAAGTGGTTTTCATCTAATGCTTCTACGTTTGGAGGAAACTTCCGTCTACGTCCTCATGAATGACAGTTGTTGTTGTTGTTCGCGTAATTAATGCACAAAATGCCGGTGACAATTTTTTCCACCAAGCTGTTATCCTTATAAGCTACAAAATCACGACAAACTAGTGTACGCTTAATAAAACAAACGAAGTTTTCGGCCGCTTTCAAGAAAAGACAGAGTAGTGCTTCAATTACAATCTGACGAAATTGTCAATTAAGTATTAGGTAATGATGATTTTATTAATCAACTAAGCAATTTCCTTGATGATAAACAGAAATTCAAATCATACCATCTAAGTAAAGACGGAAACCTCTGTGGATAAAATATGGCATGGGAATAAAAATTCGTATAAAGCAATTAAAAAGAACCAATAATGTGAATTCTAATGAAATCGATAATATCATACATCGTCTCAATTAAGCAACACCAATTGACACACAGACGGAAGAATACCAGGCACAACAAATGTACACAAAGTAGTTGGAACGAACAGGTTGCCACCATTATTATGTCAATGATAAACACTACAAAGCAAAAACTGTTGATAAAGCTAATTATAATCCTACAGCCAGAACAAAATAAAGCGTCAAAAAATGCGTTCGTGGCGCATTTATTTTCATAAACAATGGTTGATCATTTTTATAATTTATGTCCGTATCACAAAGAAGAAAAAAAAGTTTTGGTTTGCGATTGAATACATATTCTGAAGATGAAAATTCAAGTCATGTGCATTGTATGCCTGGCGACTTAGATCGAGAGACGCAATTCTGAATTTCTTTACTAATTAAAATCGATGTAGTTTGATTTTTTTTTGTGAATTTTTAATTGCGCAATTGTAATGAACAGTGACTGTTTTAGCATATAAGCATGTGCGTCTGTGTGACATATGAAATAAAAAGAATTGGTGTTTATCTATTGTCAGCCAACTTGATTATTACTTGTTTTAAATAGTTTAGTGTGTGTTATGCTTGTAACAATGCCGTATACACTAGCTGCACAAATCTAATAATGATGTTAGTAGATTGCATATATCACTTAATGATCTAATATTAAAAGATTTTCTTTTGGGACTAGCAAAAGGGAGATCATGCTTTATAATTATCATAAGACTTAATTAAATTGCGCTAACTCTTTTAAATAGACGGAAATTTTCATATTAACAATAGTAGCACAATATAATTATATAATTATTTCTTAAATAATATTTTATCTAACATTCACTAATGTATGCGAATAAACTACGAAATGAAAATTATTGAACTTGACATAAACGCTTTTACATTTGCACGTCAACAGTTAATCTGTTCACGTACAATATACTATTGTATAAATCAATAACAATTTAACACAAAAAAAATTTTAATTTTCCTTTCGTGTATCGCCAATCTGATGAGTTAAAAATAATTATGACATTATTTTGGCAGGCATTTGCTAAAATCTTCTGACTGCGAAATTACGGAACAAAATAACTAAATTGCGAAGCAAAATCATTTGCAAGCTTACATAAGTCAGATCCACATCTAACATGAAAATAATTTTCTGTATCAGAAAAGGTATAGTGTTGTGTTATATGTCTTGTTAACAATTTTTAATGTTGACCGAATTAATTTGTTTGAACTATTATTCGATGATGGATAAGTTATTTTATCTCTTATAATTGCAGTAAAGTTAATAGCTGAAATTTGATGTTAAACAATAATTGATTGCGTGGGTGATGGTAGCAATTTTTTAAATCAAGTGTGCGAGCTTGAAATAAACACCAAATCCCATTGTATTTAAACAGTCGTCGAACAACATAACAAAACTACTGATATTCCCACGTACTGACGCGTTTTGTCCTTTCATGATCATAATGAGAGTACGACGGATCAAACCACATTGCATATATATGGAAAGCAAAATTAGATATGCAGCTCTCACCTCTGGTATTCTCGCATAAATTGTACTTGACTGCTTAGAAATTGTGCAGACAACATTTTCAGTCAAGTGCAATGTATGCGAGACAACTATAGTTGAGAGCCCCATATCTAATTTGCTTTCCATAGATGTGTAATACGATTTCATCCTCGCTAGTCAGTTTGACGTTGTACTCTTTTGATGATCTTAGTAGGTCGAAACGCGTCTGTGCGTTGCGACTGGCGGTAGTTTTGTTATGTTGTTCGACGACTGGTTAAATACAATGGGATTGGTGTTTACTTTAAGTTCGCTACCTTGATTTACAGAATTCTTTTCACCACACGCGCAATCCGATTGTTTATTTATTTAATATATATATATATATATATATATATATATATATATATATATATATATATGTGTGTGTGTGTGTGTGCTGATGTCTACTAACATCTAATGTACGTGACTGAATAGAAATTTTGCAGCCAACATTTCCAGTCTCGTAAAGTGCATGCAAGACTACTAGAGATGAGAGCCGCATATTTAATTTTGCTTTCCATACATAGTCAATACGGTTTTATCCTCGCTAGTCAGTTTTCCGTCGTATTCTGATGATGATCATGGTAGGTCGAAACGCGTCGAATTCATACGACTGGCGCTGATTTTTCTATGTTATTCAACGACTGGGTAAATACAATGGGATTGGTGTTTACTTCAAGCTCGAAAACTTGATTTAAAGAAATTTGATTGGTTTTGAATTTCCGGGTCGAATTTAAATTGCATACTCGCTATGTAGTATGCTAGTGAATGATACTGGTGCAACTGCTCAGATTAATTCGACGACATATTGTTAAAATTAAATTCAAAATTAGATACGATGAAACAATGAGAACGTACAACAGTACCGTTGGCCAATTGTGTGCGACTTTGCAGCTATATAGGTACGATGTAATTACCACGAAACTCACATTCTGCACTGCCCACTAGGTTTGAGTTATGTCACCTTCTCTGCTTCACTGACTATCTAAGCCGTCTACTCTATTTACGTTTACCACGCTGTGCCACAGTTCGATTGGTCTTCGTTGAAGCCTATATTTTTGTTGCTGCATATCCTGTCGTACGTAATCGATCATCTATTAATCGTATTTATACTTGTGCCAGCAAAAATGGTGTTGCCACGGAATTTCAACAATACAAACCTAGGCCTTCGAAAACAGAAAATAACACATCCTGCTTCAACAATTCTACTTATTCAGGTGCATCTACGCAGTGAATCTCCAGTCAACACACGGGAGGACAGAGCACATGTCTAAAAGGACTCCTGGCCATCTCCACGCTGCAAACACTCATAAAACCTCACGGAATTTCGTTGAACGCTTTCCTGGCCCTGTCAAGGGCCAGCCACAATAACTGCTCTCTCCGTTTCCATATTTGTCTTAGTAACGTCGCACGGCCTTTCCGTTTAACCGGGACGGTGCAGTGGATTTAACGAGTAAAAGTAATAAATATTTGAATGAAATTAGAAAACTTAAATATCTGCACATCACAAGAGCAGTAAGCGGAGTTAATTCTAAAAATCATGACAGTTTTTGGAAATTATTGATGTGATTTCAAAAGCTTGTTGTTTTACACACTTTGTTCTTACTTTGAAACAGAACCACATTTATAATAACACTAGCATAATATGCATGCTACTAATATTAATTAATGCGAAGTATGTAATAAAGCAAATATGGATTGTCTTGTCTGGTTTACATTTGCTAATTAAAAGTTTCACAGACTGATAAATAGAAATTCCTAATAAAATTTTCGTCAGTCTAATGTAATTGATCTAATTATACAACTTTTGCATTAAATAGTGTGATATTAGCGGCTGGGACCACTTTAAATCAATTCTGTTGTGCTCTTATGATCATCAGGAAATAAAGAAAAGCCTCGGTTTGCGCAACTGGTGCTTATTTTTCTAGCCACACCTGCTACTGTAAAATGGTGGCGTTTCTAATTATTTAACTCCAAGACATTTTTTCCAAAGATCATAAATACGACTGAACATAATTCTAGAGAAGCTAATTTATGTAATGAATAATTCATAAACATGCTTGGTGAAATTTAAAAAAAATTTCAGCGAAAGGCAAATGTGTTTATTTGCGTAAAAACCCGTTGAAAATCGGTTTTCACCTAGAAAATTTTCAGAGTTACAAGACCAAAAGCGTTGACGTGTTAAACGTGATGTGGCAACAGCGTAACCAGCAACAGCATCAACAGAATTAATTTAATTTATAGTGTTTTAGATCACATGAGCGATACTGCAACGCGTTTGTACTTACCGTAATAAGTATCCATAAATAAGGCTTTGAAAATCTGCTGATGCAGCTTTACCTAACTTAAGGGCTCGTTTCACCTTAATGTGTCTCAATCTGTGCTCCATTTATGCTTCTGCTTGATTCAGATAAGGCGAAACATGTTTGCGAGAAACCGGGAAAGAACACCATTACATTTGCCAAAGAGCAGCCAGTATCCACGCCTGGTCTATGACATTCTTCCAAAACACCGCAAAAATTACACATTCATTGTGCAGTTCGATTTTGCCTCATCAATGCCTCGTTTACTTTTAATCCACCGAGCTGTGAAGAAACACTTCTCAGAGTTGACGTTTTACGAGCGAATTGACCTGTTTCGCGCCGCTTGTGCAATATGTGAAATGGGTCAACTGACAGACGCACACCTGTCAATTCCAATAAATGATGGCAAATTTGGACGCAGTCGTTTATCCGCCCTTATGGCGGTGGCCCGTTATCCCCCATTCGGAACATTTACCGCTGTGCTCTCCGTTGTTAATGCAAATCAATTCATTAGACTATTTTTAAATAGTTCCCATTCCATACCGCAATGGCCGACCAATATTTTGGTGACGGAATTTTGGAAGACGGGTTCAAATCCAGAAGAGGATATTAACGCCTTTCCAACCAGTGTGATAGCCGCCAAAAAAGTTAAAGAATGGTTAACACCAGAACTGGTATTAAAATCATTGGAGGGAAAACGCATTGCCGTTGACTTTCAGGCTGAACACTTTTTAGATTATAAAAAGGTAACAAACTTTGTACTTAGCAATAACTTATTCTATTTGAAATATATTAATTGTTAAGATACTCAATTTAATTAGGCAAATATAATTAGGTCGAACTCCATTAAAATATAATCCAGGAAACCAGTATTTTAACGCCAGAAATTCTGGATAATTCAGAACGAATTTAATTATAATAACATGTCATGTTATCCATGTTTAACCCGTGCTTCCTTATTATTTAATATTATTTATGAGAAAAGTTATCTAGTGTGGAATATATATATATATATATATATATATATATATATATATATGTATATATAATTAGGAAGAAAGAAACACATTAACAACAAAGTAAATAATGACCATTTATTTCGAGATTACTAAGTTTCACTGAAAACGCAGGATTTATATAAATGAAATATTGTAAAGTGAAGTTTTGTAGTCTCGAAATAAATGGTCATTATACAATTTTTTATTAATGTGGTTTTTATTCCTAATTAGAAATATACTGTGTAAGATTCGAAGGCAATGGGCATAATGAAGAATATATATAAATTATCACTATAATACTTTGTAAGGCTAATATATCAATTTATTATTTAGTGTAACATGCAGAGTGGATCTGACATTTCTTCTTATATCGTATCTCCATTTATTAAGCATTTTATACTTTTAGATTTCGAGTTTCGTTGGTGTACTTTTAAAAGCTTACAGGAAGTAAGCTATTTTCTGATATTGCTCTTTTAAAACTCGAAGTTATGCATAGATAACAAATATATCGCATGGGTAATGGTTATATTAATTGAATACTATTAGGCTTTATGTTCCAAATATGTTTCTTAGCCATTTTAAAAGTGATAGTATTACCACACTCATAGGGCCTATTCCCCACTCATTGTTCGTTAATAAATCATTAATCCCATAGAAATTATTACGTACTTATGTACAAGAGTATAGTTATTACGATTTTGTGCTCATTGTTCATTTTCGTGCTCATCAAGGTGTATATCATTATTAAACTAAGTTGTACTCATCAATACTATGCTAGTTACTAATAATTAGATCTGTGTTTGCGATCATTCTATTCTGGACATATCAAACCATACAATTTTCGGTTGGTAACTCTTCGTATTTTTCATTTAGAAAAATAAATATAATTTTTTTGTGAATCAAGGAAAAGGGAAGCGCGCTGTACATATTAAGCGAGAATGCTAAAAATACTAAAGCAATACCATGCAAGATAACAATTACTCGGGAATTCTAAAACTTGGCTCTACTAGTTTAATCTGTAAAATTAACTTTTAGTAAAAAAATAAATGCAGAGTGGCACACGTTTCAGCTTAAGGTGATTTTGCAAAAACGTGCAATAATTAATTGCTCCGAGACTTCATGTAAACCTATGAAATATTATGATTTTTTTGCCAATTTTCGAACGCATGGAATATTATACAAAATATTAATGTAAAATCCTATACCAATCGTTAGATAAAAGAGGCATAGTGAAGCCATTTGTTTGTACTTTAGCCAAAAACTATATAAATCTGTTTAGGTACGTCAAAATTATTTTGCATCTGGTTTCATAAGAAATGCTGTGTTGGTAAAAAAAAACAAGGATTTCAGGCAGAATATACTAAGATGTGCATTTACGACTTCTTAAGAAAGAATGCACAATTGAAAATTTTGCTTCGTTCTACGTCCTATGAATTATTTAGTTTCTACTGACACCAATTATGTACATAATGAGTCAGGTGTTTATATCAAAATATGAAACTTGATTAAAATAATTTTTATCACCGCCCGCGCCACCAATGTTCGTTTAATTATACAAAGTGATGTCCGTTCTCTAATAACAGATAGGAGATGGTTAGTAGGACCGTCAGGCCAAAAAGGGAAGCTATATAGTTACCACATAAAGGAAAGTCCAAGCAAGAAAAGTAAGTTAGTATGAAACTAAAATTTGTACGTATTGTGCGGAAATGTAGCTCAGTGATTAGAGCACCAGATGCCGCAGCAGTCGTGTTCAGGTTCAAGCCCTACCCTCGGCAAATGTTGGTCAGTCTGTGATTAGTTCCCAATAAGGATGAAATCAGACTACTAAATAAATTGCCTTTTCTACACTAAACAATTCTTAGTTTATACTGACAAATCATGTACTCAATGAGTCAGGTGTTTATATCAACATGGTAATCTTGATTGAAATAATTTTTATTATCGCATGCGCAACCAATGATCGTTTAATTATATAAATGTTAATTTCACAACCTCTTCCCGTGTGGCGCGGTTTCTGTTTTCAAATGAGAAATTGCGGATGGCTAGTTGGCACTTCAGCTCTAAATGAACGGCATATAGACTCTACCTTATACAATAATTAGATTATAATGACAAATTTATGTACATAATCCGTCAGGTGTTTATATAATGATCAAAATTTTGATTAAAGTAATTGTGATCCCTTCCCGCATAACCAATATTCGTTTAATTTTAAAAATTTAAACTTAACTGGTAATATCTTTCAGATTTTTATGTGCAGAACAAGTATTCTGTAATGATGTCGCACCCAACTCTGTAATGTACGTAGGATCTTACGTTCTGATTTTGGGATACATAATTATATATATATATATATATATATATATATATATATATATATATATCGATTTATAATTTATCCAACGTATGTTGTTTAGCTTCTTTTTGGCCAGATTATTTAAATGTTTTCACATTAAATTCGCAGAAGTTTAAAACTAAGCGATGCCTAATATATATTTGTTTACTTGATCTACATTCGCTATTTGTCAACCCGATATTGGGCTTAGTGGTATTAAGAGCACCTACGATATTTATATCAACCAAAAGAGCTTTATTGTAATATTGGGTACAAAAAAATGAAGGAAATGTGGCAGAATCAGAGATGAAAGTGGTTGCATTAACCTAATTTCGCTTATCCAGCCTGCGCGACTAAGTAGATAAGGCGACCATTTCTGATCTGGTTATATGTGTGTTGTTAAAGAGCATTACGTCGCAAATTCTTGTGGAAATGTTTTGCATTCGTAGAAATCCTTTTCTCAGTTAGTCTTCACATGAAACGAGATGATGGCTTTATCAAAATTATAATCGACGTCGTGTTGTATAGTACTCACTAGTTAATTTACTGCCATGCAACACGATGTTAAATGAACGGATAAAACGTGTTATTTGTTGTCTGATTAGATGCGACGTGTACAAACTAATTATATTTCAGATATGATATTTATGACATGCAATCTAATTATCAGTATTTAGCCTTCAGTCTTGTTGCAAGAACAAAAAAACCCAGTGAAAACACGTTATTGGTTGTATGTTCAAATCCGACCTGTGCAAACAGATTGGATTTAAGAAATAATATCTATAGTACGCGGTCTAGTCCTCCGTGGTTAATTTGCTGGCGTATTGCATGTAATTAGAAAAGAGTGCAAAAGCGTTTTTGTTTGCATTTATTTGTTTACACAAGCAATATTGATACAGTGCGATCTAAACGTTACACTTTTGTTTGCTAGAATGCTGCACGAATTAAATTAATGAGTGAAAAGTTTTTTACGTTTATGTACTTATCTCCGAAGCGTGATTTTTAACAATTGCGTAGTAGTTGTTCCGCACATACTAACACGTTTGTTCCAATATTACCAGAAGATTGCACAAAAAACAGCATGAACGGAGAATATTACCTCGTGCACATTCGTTTCGTGCATACTGGCGACTCATCAGTAGAAGCCAGTATTGCGCTCTTTACCTACTATACATTTGGATGAGGAATGTATGAAAATTGGACGGTACAATCTCATATACAAATGTGTAAATCTGCAGTAGTGAAGCTAACTTCATAAAAAGACGCCGACAATGCGACTTCAATGCCAATTCACCATATATAATTTAAATATACCAAGTTCTTAAAGGGTAAAAACACTATGACCATTGTGTCAGTACCTAATAAAAATCTACGGTTTCCGAAAATGAACACGGTACCAACACTATGGTTACTGAGTTGGTACATGAAATCGACACACTGGATTTCAACTTACAACTATTTCTGAGCACATGTTACTCCAGCAACTCCATAAACTATCTTTATCATGGTTCTATTCCTCAACATTTATTTGGTTGGTCCGCTGAAACTATGAAAAAGAACAGTGACAAGGCGATACGAATGTATTCTAATCTCACATGTGTTTAAACTACCCGGTTTTTACAAAAAATATGGATTTTGTGCCGTCAGTTCTTCCTAAATTTGTTTTCTGTCATTCTTCGGAAATGGAAAAGAACAGTGAAAACTCGTTATTGGTAGTATGCTTAGCTCAGTCTTTTGAAGACTAATTGGGTTTTAGAAATAATGTTGATCCTATGCCGCCCTGTCCTTAATACATAATTCCCTGGCATGCTTGAAAAATGAAAAGGATAGTAAAGAGGCGTAGTTTGTTGTTTGCTTAGCTCAGACGTGTTCAAACGGAATGGTTTTAACAAAAAACATTGATAACATGCAGTCTTATCTTTACAAGTTATCTTGCTGGCATGCTAAAAGAATAAAAAATAAAGGTGAATAGGTGTTATTGTTTGTGTGCTTAGCTCCGACATGTGGATACTTCTAGGAATTCACCAATATTATCGATATCACGCTGTCTTGTCCTAAAAAGGTAGACTGTGGCATGCAGCAAATATGAGAAAGAAAAATGAAAACGCGTTATTAGTTGTTTTACTATCTCCATTGTGTAGGTAACAGTTAATTTGCAGAAATGATATCGATACTATGACTAATATTCCTTAGTACACAGTTTGCTGGCATACCAGAAGAATGAAAATGATCAAAATAAAAACGCGACGCCGTTTGTATGCTTAGCTTCTAAGTCTATCACCCACACGGCTTTCATAAATATTATTTACAGAATGCATTATAAACTCCACAGTTTAGTTTTCTGTCATGCTGGAAGAATGAGAGCGAACAGTGAAAACACGTTTTTGGTTGTACGCTTAGCTCCGACATATGGAAACTATTTATCCTTCAGAAATAGTATCTATACCACGCGGTCTAGTCCTCTATTGTTAGTTTGCTGCAAGAATGAAACACAAAATTTAAAACGTATTATTGTTTGTAGGCATAACTGTGACCTGTGGCATCTAATTAGATTTAAAATTTAATATGGAAAAATGCAGTCTAGTGCCCAATAGTTTGCTGTCTGATATGATGCAAAAACGACGGAGTAAGGTGATAACGTGTTATTGATTGTATGCTTATCTCTGACGTATGGATATTAGTTGAATTTCAGAAATGCTATCCTTACCTTGCGGTGAAGGCCTCAATGTTTAATTTACTGGCATGCTGCAAGAATTAAAGGCGATATTCATTGTATGTTTGGCTCCAACGTGTTTAAACTACTCGATTTTCAAGTATTACATTTTTTCTGCGCAGTCTAGTCGCCATTGATTAGTTTCCTTGCATGGTGCAGTGATGAAATTTAGAGTGAAACGCGTTATTGATTATATGCTTAGCTCGAACGTGTTGAACCTACTCGGATTTCAGAAGTAATATCGGTACAATGCGGCTTACTCCTTAATCGTTAGTTTTCTGACTTGATGCTATAATGAAAAACTGTGAAAACATTTATTTGTTTTCACGTCCAGCTACAACGTGTTTAATCTAAGCGTTTTAACCAAATACTATTGGCAGAGTGCAGTGGGCATATTCCTATATTGGAAACAATGTTTGTTTTAGTTAAATTATACATTAAACTTTGAATAATGTAGCAAGATTGCGAGTTCTAAGATTGTAATATTTTAAATAATAAAGGTTAGATTACTGATTATTAGCTTTTAATAATTAGCAGAAGCTTCCAGTTTGCCACCTAGAAGCAATACTAAGAAGCAGATACCCAGGCACGACGTATTGGATAATCAGCCATGATGTTCTCGACAAATGTAAGCAGGCAAACATTTAACGGCTAATAGGTGCGCAATCCATTCAACAGATGAGATCTATACAATTAAACAATAGTTGATATTGTAGGTGGTGGTAACAATTCTTTAAAACAAATTTGCGAGCTTAAAGTAAACAATAATCCAATTGTATCTAACCAGGCGTCGAACAACATAACAAAACTAACGCCAGTTGCAAAGCACTGACGATTTTCGACCTTCCATGATCATCATTAGAGTATGACAGCAAACTGACGAGCGAGGATCAAACCGCATTGCATATATATGGAAAACAATGTTAGATATGCGGCTCTAAGCTCTAGTAATCTTGCATAAATTGTACGTGACTGGAAATGTCGGCTGCACAATTTCCATGCAGTCACGAACAATAGCTGTTTGTAGCTGCCGCCACACACATAAATATAGACAAAATGATTAAACAGTAATTGATTGCGCGACTGGTGGTAATAATTCTTTAAATTAAGTTTGCGAGCTTGGAGTAAACCCCAATACTATGGTATTTGACCTGTCGTTGAACACCAAAACAAACTACTGTCAGTCGCAACGTAGTGACACGTTTCGAACTACCATGATTATCATCAGAGTACGAAGGCAAATTGACTAGCGCGGATCAAACCGCATTGAATGTATATGAAAAGCCAAATTAGACAAGAAGCTCTCACTTCTACTAGTATTTCAAATGCTGTACATGACTGGAATCCCGGCTGCACAATTTCTATGCATTCACGAATATTAGCTGTTGTAGCTTTCGCCACACACATATATATATATAGACAATACAATTAAAAAATAATTGATTGCGTGGGTGGTGGTAACAATTCTTTAAATCAAGTCTGCGAGCTTGAAGTAAACACCAATCCCATTCTATTTAACCAGTCGTCGAACAACATAGCAAAACTACCGCCAGTCGCACGCACTGACGTTTTTCGATCTTCCATGATCATCATCAGAGTACGACGGCAAACTGATTATTGAGGATCAAACCGCATTGATATATATGAAAATCAAAGTTAGATATGCGGCTCTCACCTCTAGCAGTCTTGCATACATTGAAATTGACTGGAATCCCAGCTGGACAATTTCTATGCAGTGACGAATGTTAGCTGTTGTAGCTTTCGCCACACATATATATAGACAATAAAATTAAAAAATAATTGATTGCGCGGGTGGTGGTAACAATTCGTTAAATCAAGTTTGCGAGCTTGAAGTAAACACCATTACTATTGTATTTAACCAGTCGTTGAAAAACAAAACAAAACTACTGCCAGTCGCAACGTAGTGACGCGTTTCGAACTTCCATGATCATCATCATTGACTAGCAAGGATCAAAACGTATTGCATATGTAAGGAAAATAAAATTAGATATGCGGCTCTCATCTCTACTTATCTGGTTAATTACAATGGGATTGGTGTTTACTTCAAGCTCGCAAACTTGATTTAAAGAATTGTTACCACCACCCGCGCAATTAATTATAGTTAAATTGTATTGCCTATATATGTATATGTGGCGAAAGCTGCAAACAGTCAATGTTCGTGACTGCATAGAAATTGTGCAGCCGACATTTCCAGTCAAGTTCAATGTATGCGAGACTGCTAGAGATGAGGGCCACATATCTAAATTTGATTTCCATATATATTCAATGCGGCTTGATCCTCGATAGTCAGTTTGCCGTCGTATTTTGATGATGATCATGGAAGGTCGAAACGCATCAGTCCGTTGCGGCTGGCGGTAGTTTTGTTATTTTGTTCGACGACTGGTTAAATACAATGGTGCTGGTGTTTACTTCAAGCTCGCAAATTTGATTTTAAGATGAGATATAGTTAAATAGTAGACTAAGGGCCATAAGATTTATTAGTCTCGAAATCCAGACAACCATATGTTGATATTGATGTTGTTGCTAAGTTAGGTTCAATGATGATTATTATGAACAAAGCTGAGAAGAATAAATGTAGTAAATGCTATTAATATTAGGCTTTATCATCTAAAAATATGTATGCTATATATATTTATATATATATATATATATATCGATATATATATATATATCAATATATATACATATATATATATATATATATATATATATATATATATATATATAACACGGCAACCTCTTGGAGACATTTTTATTCCGACATTTGACGAATCCTACTATTGGTCTCGCATTTGTTTATTAATGCTCATAATGCTAAGTTAAGAATAGTTGGCATTTCTGTTAACTATTACATTTCTGTAGACCAGTATTTTTTGTCTGTTTTAATTCTTCACCACACTTAATTATTTTTATATATTTTTGACAAGATGCGGGAAAATTTAAGCTGAATGCGCCATAATTCTTTGGGTTAAATTTTAGATCTGTTTTTATATATATTTAAAAATAAAATTTCGTACAATATTTTATATAATTGTTCTGATTTGCATGGCGGATGTTCATTTGATGTGAACAGCGAAATGTTAAAAGTTGGGCAAACGGTACTTTATCTACATTATTTAGTGAGACGGCCGTTCCACCAACACACTGGCGCCCGTTTTCGGATAGAATGTTACTTGTATCGGAAGACTAACATTACAAACAAAATAGTATATTACATAAGCAAATTATCTTTAAAATTTCTGTTAAATCTTTATATCACTCACGAGTAAAAATTTTTATTCGGTGTCTTAATAGTAAATAATAAATACAAAATAATAATGCACATGTATTTATAACATATTTTGAAAGCTGTTTATAACAGTTTACATAAATAATACATTTTGTGCATAAAAAATTAAATTTAAAATTTTCGTAGTATTAGATCTAAATTTTTTAAGTGTTTCATTTATCTTTTACCGCTGGACATGTTCGAAATTAGAGCATACCTTCAATAATCATTGAAATTAGTCATTAATATTGTGATTTTAATCTTTGTGTGAATAAAAAGTACGCAAAATTATGTGGAAGTACTTTCCATTTGTGTTAGGATTACCAGCTAATTCATTAGATAGTCGTGAGACACTTGAGGCAGAAGCTGATTAATTTCAATCTTTAGCAGATAATAACAACGCTCATACCCACAAACAGATGTGTGCAGAATAGTCAAGAGCGACACATATTACCTCTGTGACCCAGCCAACTCCATCGTAATTAGTTGTTACCGCTCCACTCTCTTGTATATGACATTATTGACAGTGAAGTTTGCATAGATTTTTCACTCAAATGCAATTTCCTGTTCAAATCCGCTCATCCACGTTTACGCATAAATAAAAATATCAGATCCCATCAGTACAACTATATTGACTGTGCGGCACTATAAAACAACTAAAGTTTTGTCAGTCTTTGTCAGAACTATTTTACTCAGATACTAGAGGACGGTATTATTCATTCTAGCTCTATTCCTCGGGCATTACCAGTCAGTATGCAATCCAAACAACATGTTGGTGACTGGAAATTGTGTAGCAATTATCTTGCTCTCAACAGGGTTACTTTTTCGAATGGACATTCGATAAACAATACGAAAGATATTATTGACAGTGCTTGACCTTAAATCGATATATCAGCAAAAAGTACTAGATCAAGGGGCACTGCAAATACAAATTTTATTACCCATTTAGAACTATTTGAATAACTTTGAATTTTCGTGATTTATGGTTGAGGTACTAATGAATCTTACAACACCAATTCTGGTGTTAATAAAGTAATCAAAGCCTATGATGACTTTTACAGCATTTTATCAACCTTATAGAGATCCTCGCTCGTATCCATCGGTTTGATCTGGTGTTGAACATGAAAAAAGTGCGTGAGGGCAGAGAAAAGGTAAGATTCCTAGGCTAATTGATCAGAAATGGAGCATTAAATAACCTAGAAGTTAGTATTATTTCTATGGTGGATTGAAATAGGACAAGAATTGTGAGATTTCATAAAGCTAAAATGGCCTAACTCCAAATCGCTTCTACAATGAGATGTAACCGACTAGCTATTGTTTAGTCGAATCCATATTTTGAAATTCTCCACTGACGCATTCGACATAACTCTAGGTGCAGTACAAAAACATAAAATTCTACCGGGAATTGCCCCTCATTGCATTTTATTCCACAAAGTTGGAAGCCAAAAGATGTAAATATTCGGCAATAGAACGAAAAATTCTAGTTCTGCACGACTTCTGCTCCCACCTTGAGCGAAATCTTTCATGACATCCTTTCGAAGCGGGGATAGACAAGCGTCACTATTGGAGGATTTTCAGAAAGTTTCCCAAAATTATACGCAAAAAAATAATGCGGCGGGCTATCCGCAATGGTTAGCTTAACTTTAGCATTAATCATTTAAAAGACAAAGATAATGCAGTGGTCAATTAGTTATCTGGTACTGAACTTAACACGATAGTCCATCAGAATGTCAAATTTTCTCTACGACGCAACATTCAGACAAAGCAACAGACAGATAGAGAACTCATAGAAAGCCGATGAATGTACCTAGATCGATTTACTACGCTCAAGCCAGGTGATGCGGAGTTCACCACATATAACATTGAAGAATCGTTGGCTAGAAAAATTTGGCTCCCACTCGATATTTTTCGCATACAAAAAACTGAGTTGTAGTGGTGGGGATGGTACATGGATATTGTTACAAGAACGTTTTCTTTGGTCGACATTTCGACGAGATTCTACCGTATGCGTTAAGGGTTTTCGGCCATGTTCACTCGCTAATGTGTTTTGTCATACACTTTCTAATTGTGGCCATTTTGAGCTGTTTAACACTCGTTTTAGTTTTTTCCATTTTGATAATATTGCTCGTCCTGATGTACATGGTTTCCGATATTGCATGATAATTCGAGTTAATGCCACTAACTGGTCAAAATGCGAAGACAATTACCTAGTCATTTTTGCTACACTTTGTGTCAAGAGTAGAAGCTGAAGAAGTTGTGGTTACTGACCAATGAGCTAAGTTCTTGGCGCGTACTTTTCAATTTAAATTACAATTCCTGGGAGTCAACACACGAAAATCAACGGCGTTTAATGTAAAGTGCGAAGAATTACGGTGACGTGTACATCACGATTTAACGGCGATGTGAAGTACATCTTGCGAAATCCGACTGGCTTACCACACTCCTATTATTACTATATGGTATGTGATCTAGATACCGTGATAGCACAAAGGCATCATTATCACAAGTAACATCTTGTCACAATTCGCAATTCCCAGCAGATCTACTGAGCGGTTTCGAGTATAGTGATATGGCACTGACTGCAGATTTGGTATAGCAACTACAGTGCATCATCAAAAGTTCTTCGTACCAAACCACCTGGATAAAGCCATCTGCCAATGTATGATTTGAAGGCAATAACGAATTGTAACCAATCTTTTTTTCGAATTGACACTTTTCAATTATCACTGAAGCCAAAGTTTAAACGCGATCACAATTTTTTTATTGATTTTCCATAGAAGTAACATATCGATATAAATTGCTCGATTAATGCCTACTTTTGAGTTTAGCATTCGGATACCGATTATAACACAAATTGATATTTATCATGAAAAAGATCCATTGACATGTCAGCCGTCAATGAATAGTTCAGAACATAAAAGGCAACTTAGCATGATATCAGCCACTTCACACCACATTCAAGAAAAGTGAACAAGACCGCGTCCACGAGTTTCATTTGAACTTAAAATGGGCCACACTAATTTTGGTGGCGTGTGATGTAGCACGTCCGTTCTTGGGAGCAATTAAATTCCTGCAATTGCAGAACAATATTTTCATAGTGATACGGGTATATTAGTTATCATATTGCTAAATTAATTATAACCACCGTTTTTGTTAATTATGTCATTTTTGTATAACTTTGTTTTCCGTTTACCCAAATTCTTCACTTAACTTACCTAATTCTTTATTAGAAATTTTGACTTTGTCCTGGCATATTGTTAAAATTCTTGGGATCAAATTGTACATTCGTATTTAGGCTAAATTTAGCAATAACATTTCGTACAAGATTTGATAGAATTTCAATGTCTATGAAAGTGATTCTTTTATCTGACAGCACAGAAAATATTCGAAATAATTAACCATCTTACAACACCTTGTTTATTGCTATTTGATACGCGGACAGTTCTGCAAAAATGGACCCAACAGTGGCCAAACAACGTTAAATATTGGGAAAACCGATTATCCTTACTTGCCATATCTAGGTATAAACAAATTTTGACGTTATCCTTTTAAATAATTTTATAAATTGAGCTAGCCGATATCTGATTTAAATGAAATATCGGGATTGGTTAGATATATGTCCAAATATTGATCAATATGCGCTATATTTTGGCGTATTTTATGCTATCTGAGACTTTTAGCAAGATGCTCCGTTCATGGCAATTCGCTGGAGTACTGAGGACGTCCCATTAAAAGAATAACCGGTCAAGATGACGAATTTCATTATCCTCCTAATGCAATTTTAAAGCTACACCAACATATTTATGTTTAAAACCAGCCATTATAATTTAATTTAAGATAATTTGCACATATAATACATAATCTATATTGAAATGACAGATCATGTATAAAAAGTAAAAATTTTTCTCCAAATTCATTTTATTAATAATAGCAAGGAAGACTATTATTACCAAATATATTTAGATAAATTGTTAGCTAAGTAAATACCATAGTATTTCGTGAAAGAATGATATATTGATCAAAGCTCGCAAGAATGGAATTCATTTCATTGTAACATTTCTCTGCATATCGAATTTAAATTTGTTGCATTTTGACAAGATTATATATATATATATATATATATATATATATATATATATATATATATATATATATATATATATATATATATATATATATCCAAATTAATTCTCCCAGTGGTTAGCTCAAGCTCGCTCTTCACTGCTATAAAAGATATAAATATTATAACAAGTAAATGTTGAACTTTTATTGGTATACATTACTTCGGAATCAAATGGGTTTCAAATTTTAGTGGCGGTTAGATTTCATTTAAAATCGTAATAGTAAATTTGTATGCTTTTAAAGTATAATAATCACGCTACTTATAGTAGTATATTTATACATTTCGAATTATATTCATTCAAATAGATCGCATACTTCTGATTACCTTCCGCGATATTCATGAATGACTTGACGCAATATATACAATAAGATCGAATTCAATGATTGGAATTTCATTTTTTAAATCATAAATGAAAATTTGCTCAAAAAGTATTATGAAGCTGCGAATTATTTTGATCATTTTGATTATGGAATTTAAATTTTTGACAAATTTATTTAATCCCTTTAAATAGCCCTGGGTGTTTAAATCCAAAGAAGAATCACTTTATATTTCTTTAGAAGACGCCAAGATTTTACGGATCTACAACTTACGTCAGAACTAAACTTTTATAATTCTTTTAAAATGCCCTGCTTTAAAACACAAGAATTTTTTATTTGTGTTATTATATCACTTTATATTAAATCAATTCTTAATATTTTCAACGGTGGAAATTTATAGAAGTGATATGAATTCCAATTTCTTTTGTTTTGAAATTTGTAAATTATAAACCGATATGGGTTATATTAATAAAATAATGTAATGATACTAAAAATGATATTAGGCTTAATAAATGCATAAATATGAAATATTATAATACAATTAATGTTAATTTATAAAGGTTGTTACGTCATGTTTGTGCCATCGATATGCTTAAAATAGTACGTGAGATTATTTAACTTTCGTATGGCCCATAATCTCGTTGCGTCTAGGGATTTCTTATTTTGCATTTAAGACTGATCTACTTATAAATTACGTGTCATAGGTAAAAAAAATAGAAATAATATAATTACACGAACAGTGGTTGAGTGGGATGTGACAACATTTACTGTATAATTAAACAATCATTGTTTGCGCGAGCGATAATAAAATTTAGTAAAATCAAGGTTGCGAACTTGATATGAAAACCTGACCCATGAAGTATTTATATTTTGTTAGTATAAACCAATAATTGTAGAATGTAGAAAAGGCAATTCATCCAGTAGATCGGTTTCGTCCTTATTCGGAACATATCACGTACTGGTTCGCAACCATGATTATAATTAGAGCACCGGATTGCGAATTAGACGGTTCCTGGTTCGAGCACGTGATGATTTCCCAATAAGTACGAAACCAATCTATTAAATTAATTGCCTTTCCTACGTAAAACAATTCTAAGTTAATACTGACAAATGTAAATACTTAATGGGTCAGGTGTTAATTTCATGTTCGCAACCTTGATTATAGCAAATGATATTACCGCCCGCGCAACCAATGTTCGTCTAATTAAATAAATGTTTATTTCAAAGCACTTCCCCACCTTGTGTGGTGTCTGCTCAGTAATAACAGATTGAGAATGGTTAGTTGGAACATTGGGTTTAAATGGATACCATATGAGCTCCACCAAAAAGACAAAAAACTAACCGAGTTACATTAGCTAATATATGACTAAAAAATGAGTGTAGAGTGTGGCAGGGTGGCCTAGTGGTTAGAATACCAAATTCCGTAGCAGACTTACTCAGGTTTGAGCTCTGTCCGAGGCAAATTCCCGCCAGTACGTGATGAGTTCCTAATACGGATGAAACCGTTAAACTGGCTGAATTTCCTTTTCTATACTATACAATTCTTAGTTTATATTGACAAAATGTAAATTATAGTAAACATTTACTTTAATCAAGCCGGCGAAATTGATATACAAACATGATCTAGTAGTTTCATACATTTGTCGGTACAAACTAAGAATTTTAGAATGTAGAAGGGCAAAATCATCCAGTTGACTGATTTCGTTCATATTGGGAACCTATCACGTACTAACTAGAACTTCCCCGGGCAGGGCTCGAATTAAATACAGCACTACTATATCGATCGTAAATCTACCTATAAAATAGTTCTTTCAATGTTAAATATAAAACAATTAAGCTAGCTTTGCCACCCTTGTCCATAATAGAGCTCATTCCTCGTAATTTAATAGAATTTTTTAAATTACTTCCTTCTAGATTCCTAGGATGACACAATAACATGCGTATCTATGTCAAACTTTGCAGTCCACGCGAAGAATAGTCTAAAAAACTCAATTTTCAACCGCAAATTAATTACAAATCAAATCAATTTCTTTACCTTTCATGCATTATAAATTTATGTATTTGATAAAATATTGATATAATTATATATCCTAACTTAATTTAATGCTTTAAAAAACTGGTTCGGATGAGTTTCTGCCAGTGTAAACAAGAATATTGGAACAATATGGGAAAACAAATTTTATAAACTTTAAACCCGCCGTCATATCGAGATTCTATGTATAACTAAAGAATATAGGTCTTCTATTTCAAGACATCTTTCCGATTTTTTTAAAGCGCAAAATTATTTTCGTGACAATGATTATTAGAAAAAACGGTGAACAAAATAATGTCTTCAATAACAAAAGCTTTATTTTTAATTGATCTCTAATACTATTCAATTATAAAATAATATATGGTTCATCATGGACGGGATTTTGAGTAAAATATAAATGTTCAAAAGTGAATGTCTTCAGAAAATTTCAACTGCAAGGCCATTATAATAATTTCTTATATTACATAGCCGGATTTATGCAAGAGGAACAAGCATGCTCAGGCATTGAGTTTGAACTGGAGGTGATGCACGCCATTGATTGGTTTCCCTAATTTCACACTCTCTCCATGTTTATAATTTTCTGTTTTCCTTTGCCATTCAATTTATATATAACGAGAAGAAATTCTAAGAAAACGATTCTTATATCTGATACAATTTCTTTTTATTTGTGAACATGGAAATGATTCTATGAATTTCTTATAGTTTGATAAATTGTTATAACTGAAGCACTGTTAAAAAATATTGTAATAAATTTTGTTTCTTTCAGCTCTTATAATAAGTACTGATATAATTTAGTACTATTTACTTTAGAAATTAGTTAATTGCTGACCCAAATTGGAAAAATATTTTATAGTCAATATATAACGTTTTGAAACATGTTATTTCCGAATTTCTCTACCAACTTAATTAAAATGTAGTAAAGGTTTGAAAAAAATATTTTTATATTTAGAAATTATTGTTAAATTGTATTGCCTATATATGTATATGTGGCGAAAGCTACAAACAGTTAATGTTCGTGACTGCATAGAAATTGTGCAGCCGACATTTCCAGTCAAGTTCAATTTATGCGAGACTGCTAGAGGTGAGAGCCGCATATCTAAATTTGATTTCCATATATTCAATGCGGTTTGATCCTCGATAGTCAGTTTGCCGTCGTACACTGATGATGATCATGGAAGGTCGAAACGCGTCAGTGCGTTGCGGCTGGCGGTAGTTTTGTTATGTTGTTCGACGACTGGTTAAACACAATGGGATTGCTGTTTACTTCAAGCTCGCAAACTTGATTTAAAGAATTGTTACCACCACCCGCGCAAACAATTGTTGTTAAATTGTATTGCCTATATATGTATATGTGGCGAAAGCTACAAACAGTTAATGTTCGTGACTGCATAGAAATTGTGCAGCCGACATTTCCAGTCAAGTTTAACGTACGCGAGACAGCAAGAGGTTTAGAGCCGCATATCTAAATTTGATTTCCATATATTGAATGCGGTTTGATCCTCGATAGTCAGTTTGCCGTCGTACTCTGATGATGATCAAGTTAGGTCAAAACGCACCAGTGCGTTGCGGCAGGCGGTAGTTTGTTATGTTGTTCGACGACAGGTTAAATACAATGGGATTGGTGTTTACTTCAAGCTCGCAATCTTGATTTGAGGAATTGTAACCACCACCCGCGCAAACAATTATTGTTAAATTGTATTGCCTATATCTGTATATGTGGCGAAAGCTGCAAACAGTTAATGTTCCTGACTGCATAGAAATTGTGCAGCCGACATTTCCAGTCAAGTTCAATGTATGCGAGACTGCTAGAGGTGAGAGCCGCCTATCTAAATTTTATTTCCATATATATTCAATGCGGTTTGATCCTCGATAGTCAGTTTGCCGTCGTACTCTGATGATGATCAAGGAAGGTCGAAACGCGTCAGTGCGCTGCGGCTGGCGGTAGTTTGGTTAAGTTGTACGACGACTGGTTAAATACAATGGGATTGGTGTTTACTTCAAGCTCGCAAACTTGATTTAAAGAATTGTTACCACCAACCGCGCAAACAATTATTGTTAAATTGTTTTCCCTACATATGTAAATGTGGCGAAAGCTGCAAACAGTTAATGTTCGTGACTGCATAGAAATTGTGCAGCCGACATTTCCAGTCAAGTTCAATGTATGCTAGACTGCTAGAGGTGAGAGCCGCATATCTAAATTTGATTTCCATATATATTCAATGCGGTTTGATCCTCGATAGTCAGTTTGCCGTCGTACTCTGATGATGATCATGGAAGGTCGAAACGCGTCAGTGCATTGCGGCTGGCGGTAGTTTTGTTATGTTGTTCGACGACTGGTTAAATACAATGGGATTGGTGTTTACTTCAAGCTCGCAAACTTGATTAAAAGAATTGTTACCACCACCCGCGCAAACAATTATTGTTTAAATTGTATTGCCTATATATGTATATGTGGCGAAAGCTGCAAACAGTTAATGTTCGTGACTGCATAGAAATTGTGCAGCCGACATTTCCAGTCAAGTTCAATGTATGCGAGACTGCTGGTGGTGAGAGCCGCATATCTAAATTTGATTTCCATATATATTCAATGCGGTTTGATCCTCGATAGTCAGTTTGCCGTCGTACTCTGATGATGATCATGGAAGGTCGAAACGCGTCAGTGCGTTGCAGCTGGCGGTAGTTTTGTAATGTTGTTCGACGACTGGTTAAATACAATGGGATTGGTGTTTACTTCAAGCTCGCAAACTTGATTTAAAGAAATGTTACCACCACCCGCGCAAACAATTATTGTTAAATTGTATTGCCTATATATGTATATGTGGCGAAAGCTACAAACAGTTAATGTTCGTGACTGCATAGAAATTGTGCAGCCGACATTTCCAGTCAAGTTCAATGTATGCGAGACCGCTAGAGGTGAGAGCCGCATATCTAAATTTGATTTCCATATATATTCAATGCGGTTTGATCCTCGATAGTCAGTTTGCCGTCGTACTCTGATGATGATCAAGGAAGGTCGAAACGCGTCAGTGCGTTGCGGCTGGCGGTAGTTTTGTTAAGTTGTTCGACGACTGGTTAAATACAATGGGATTGGTGTTTACTTCAAGCTCGCAAACTTGATTTAAAGAATTGTTACCACCACACGCGCAATCAATTATTGTTAATTTGTATTGCCTTTATATGTATATGTGGCGAAAGCTGCAAACAGTTAATGTTCGTGACTGCATAGAAATTGTGCAGCCGACATTTCCAGTCAAGTTCAATGTATGCGAGACTGCTGGAGGTGAGAGCCGCATATCTAAATTTGATTTCCATATATATTCAATGCGGTTTGATCCTCGATAGTCAGTTTGCCGTCGTACTATGATGATGATCAAGGAAGGTCGAAACGCGTCAGTGCGTTGCGGCTGGCGGTAGTTTTGTTATGTTGTTCGACGACTGGTTAAATACAATGGGATTGGTGTTTACTTCAAGCTCGCAAACTTGATTTAAAGAATGTGTTACCACCACCCGCGCAATCAATTATTGTTAAATTGTATTGCCTATATATGTATATGTGGCGAAAGCTGCAAACAGTTAATGTTCGTGACTGCATAGAAATTGTGCAGCCGACATTTCCAGTCAAGTTCAATGTATGCGAGACTGCTAGAGGTGAGAGCCGCATATCTAAATTTGATTTCCATATATATTCAATGCTGTTTGATCCTCGATAGTCAGTTTGCCGTCGTACTCTGATGATGATCATGGAAGGTCGAAACGCGTCAGTGCGTTGCGGCTGGCGGTAGTTTTGTTATGTTGCTCGACGACTGGTTAAATACAATGGGATTGGTGTTTACTTCAAGCTCGCAAACTTGATTTAAAGAATTGTTACCACCACCCGCGCAAACAGTTATTGTTAAATTGTATTGCCTATATATGTATATGTGGCGAAAGCTACAAACAGTTAATGTTCGTGACTGCATAGAAATTGTGCAGCCGACATTTCCAGTCAAGTTCAATGTATGCGAGACTGCTAGAGGTGAGAGCCGCATATCTAAATTTGATTTCCATATATATTCAATGCGGTTTGATCCTCGATAGTCAGTTTGCCGTCGTACTCTGATGATGATCATGGAAGGTCGAAACGCGTCAGTGCGTTGCAGCTGGCGGTAGTTTTGTTGCGTTGTTCGACGACTGGTTAAATACAATGGGATTGGTGTTTACTTCAAGCTCGCAAACTTGATTTAAGATTGTTCCACCACCCGCGCAATCAATTATTGTTTAAATTGTATTGCCTATATATGTATATGTGGCGAAAGCTGCAAACAGTTAAAGTTCGTGACTGCATAGAAATTGTGCAGCCGACATTTCCAGTCAAGTTCAATGTATGCAAGACTGCTGGCATTGAGGGCCGCATATCTCAATTTGATTTCCATATATATTGAATGCGGTTTGATCCTCGATAGTCAGTTTGCCGTCGTACTCTGATGATGATCATGGAAGGTCGAAACGCGTCAGTGCGTTGTGGCTGGCCGTAGTTTTGTTATGTTGTTCGACGACTGGTTAAATACAATGGGATTGATGTTTACCTCAAGCTCGCAAACTTGATTTAAAGAATTGTTACCACCATCCGCGCAAACAATTATTGTTAAATTGTATTACCTATAAATGTATATGTGGCGAAAGCTACAAACAGTTAATGTTCGTGACTAAATAGAAATTTGCAGCCGACATTTCCAGTCAAGTTCAATGTATGCGAGACTGCTGGAAGTGAGAGCCGCATATCTCAATTTGATTTCCATATATATGGAATGCGGTTTGATCCTGGATAGTCAGTTTGCCGTCCTACTCTGATGATGATCAAGGAAGGTCGAAACGCGTCAGTGCGTTGCGGCTGGCGGTAGTTTTGTTATGTTGTTCGACGACTGGTTACATACAAAGGGATTGGTGTTTACTTCAAGCTCGCTAACTTGATTTAAAGAATTGTTACCACCATCCGCGCAAACAATTATTGTTAAATTGTATGGTCTATATATGTATATGTGGCGAAAGCTACAAACAGTTTATGTTCCTGACTGTATAGAAATTGTGCAGCCGACATTTCCAGGGAAGTTCCATGTATGCGAGACTGCTAGAGGTGAGAGCCGTATATCCCAATTTTATTTCTTTATATATTCAATGCGGTTTGATCCTCGATAGCCAGTTTGCCGTCGTACTCTGATGATGATCAAGGAAGGTCGAAACGCATCAGTGAGTTACGGCTGGCGGTAGTTTTGTTATGTTTTTCGACGACTGGTTAAATACAATGGGATTGGTGTTTACTTCAAGCTCGCAAACATGATTTAAAGAATTGTTACCACCACCCGCGCAATCAATTATTGTTTAAATTGTATTGCCTATATATGTATATGTGGCGAAAGCTGCAAACAGTTAATGTTCGTGACTGCATGGAAATTGTGCAGCCGACATTTCCAGTCAAGTTCAATGTATGCGAGACTGCTAGAGGTGAGAGCCGCATATCTAAATTTGATTTGCATTTATATTCAATGCGGTTTGATCCTCGATAGTCAGTTTGCCGTCGTACTCTGATGATGATCATGGAAGGTCGAAACGCGTCAGTGCGTTGCGGCTGGCGGTAGTTTTGTTATGTTGTTCGACGACTGGTTAAATACAATGGGATTGGTGTTTACTTCAAGCTCGCAAACTTGATTTAAGGAATTGTTACCACCACCCGCGCTAACAATTATTGTTAAATTGTATTGCCTATATATGTATATGTGGCGAAAGCTACAAACATTTAATGTTCGTGCCTGCATAGAAATTGTGCAGCCGACATTTCCAGTCAAGTTCAATGTATGCGAGACTGCTAGAGGTGAGAGCCTCATATCTAAATTTGATTTCCATATATATTCAATGCGGTTTGATCCTCGATAGTCAGTTTGCCGTCGTACTCTGATGATGATCAAAGAAGTTCGAAACGCGTCAGTGCGTTGCGGCTGGCGGTAGTTTTGTTATGTTGTTCGACGACTGGTTAAATACAATGGGATTGGTGTTTACTTCAAGCTCGCAAACTTGATTTAAAGTATTGTTACCACCACCCGCGCAATCAATTATTGTTTAAATTGTATTGCCTATATATGTATATGTGGCGAAAGCTGCAAACAGTTAATGTTCGTGACTGCATAGAAATTGTGCAGCCGACATTTCTAGTCAAGTTCAATTTATGCAAGACTGCTAGAGGTGAGAGCCGCATATCTAAATTTGATTTCCATATATATTCAATGCGGTTTGATCCTCGATAGTCAGTTTGCCGTCCTACTCTGATGATGATCATGGAAGGTCGAAACGCGTCAGTGCGTTGCAGCTGGCGGTAGTTTTGTTATGTTGTTCGATGACTGGTTAAATACAATGGGATTGGTGTTTACTTCAAGCACGCAAACGTGATTTAAAGAATTGTTACCACCACCCGCGCAATCAATTATTGTTTAAATTGTATTGCCTATATATGTATATGTGGCGAAAGCTGCAAACAGTTAATGTTCGTGACTGCATAGAAATTGTGCAGCCGACATTTCCAGTCAAGTTCAATGTATGCGAGACTGCTGGAGGTGAGAGCCGCATATCTCAATTTGATTTCCATATATATTCAATGCTGTTTGATCCTCGATAGTGAGTTTGCCGTCGTACACTGATGATGATCAAGGATGGTCGAAACGCGTCAGTGCGTTGCGGCTGGCGGTAGTTTTGTTATGTTTTTCGACGTCTGGTTAAATACAATGGGATTGGTGTTTACTTCAAGCTCGCTAACTTGATTTAAAGAATTGTTACCACCATCAGCGCAAACAATTATTGTTTAATTGTATTGTCTATATATGTATATGTGGCGAAAGCTACAAACAGTTAATGTTCGTGACTGTAAAGAAATTGTGCAGCCGATATTTCCAGTCAAGTTCAGCGTATGCGAGACTGCTAGAGGTGAGAGCCGCATATCTTAAATTGATTTCCATATATATTCAATGCGGTTTGATCCTCGATAGTCAGTTTGCCGTCGTACTCTGATGGTGATCAAGGAAGGTCAAAACGCGTCAGTGCGTTGCGGCTGGCGGTAGTTTTGTTATGTTGTTCGACGACAGGTTAAATACAATGGGATCGGTGTTTACTTCAAGCTCGCAAACTTGATTTAAAGAATTGTTACCACCACCCGCGCAATCAATTATTGTTAAATTGTATTGCCTATATATGTATATGTGGCGAAAGCTGCAAACAGTTAATGTTCGTGACTGCATAGAAATTGTGCAGCCGACATTTCCAGTCAAGTTCAATGTATGCGAGACTGCTAGAGGTGAGAGCCGCATATCTAAATTTGATTTCCATATATATTCAATGCGGTTTGATCCTCGATAGTCAGTTTGCCGTCGTACTCTGATGATGATCATGGAAGGTCGAAACGCGTCAGTGCGTTGCGGCTGGCGGTAGTTTTGTTATGTTGTTCGACGACAGGTTAAATACAATGGGATTGGTGTTTACTTCAAGCTCGCAAACTTGATTTAAAGAATTGTTACCACCACCCGCGCAATCAATTATTGTTTAAATTGTATTGCCTATATATGTATATGTGGCGAAAGCTGCAAACAGTTATTGTTCGTGACTGCATAGAAATTGTGCAGCCGACATTTCCAGTCAAGTTCAATGTATGCGAGACTGCTAGAGGTGAGAGCCGCATATCTAAATTTGATTTCCATATATATTCAATGCGGTTTGATCCTCGATAGTCAGTTTGCCGTCGTACTCTGATGATGATCAAGGAAGTTCGAAACGCGTCAGTGCGTTGCGGCTGGCGGTAGTTTTGTTATGTTGTTCGACGACTGGTTAAATACAATGGGATTGGTGTTTACTTCAAGCTCGCAAACTTGATTTAAAGAATTGTTACCACCACCCGCGCAAACAATTATTGTTAAATTGTATTGCCTATATATGTATATGTGGCGAAAGCTACAAACTGTTAATGTTCGTGACTGCATAGAAATTGTGCAGCCGACATTTCCAGTCAAGTTCACTGTATGCGAGACTGCTAGAGGTGAGAGCCGCATATCTAAATTTGATTTCCATATATATTCAATGCTGTTTGATCCTCGATAGTCAGTTTGCCGTCGTACTCTGATGATGATCAAGGAAGGTCGAAACGCGTCAGTGCGTTGTGGCTGGCGGTAATTTTGTCATGTTGTTCCACGACTGGTTAAATACAATGGGATTGGTGTTTACTTGAAGCTCGCAAACTTGATTTAAAGAATTGTTACCACCACCCGCGCAAACAATTATTGGTAAATGGGCTTGCACGTTTGTAAATTGCGTATATATAAACATTATTTACAGAAATTTAAGTTCAGACTCGTTAGTGTTAATTTTGAATATCTTAATTCTTGTTTAGATGATTACAAAACACAAAATTTTAATGTTTTATAAGACAAATCTTTGTACAAACCTACATTAGTTCAAATATCCTGTGTTCGTTATTATCAAATTTAAGGAGAATTAATGTCCCTAATGGAGCACGAATAAGTGTTATTAAACGTCGAAAATGATATAATCGATAGAACATTTATGCGATGTTTCAGACAAAAACGTAAATGAATTGACAATAAAATATCAAAGATGCTATAAATTGATAATAATGAAATGTGATGCAAAGCTGAGCAGACAATAAAACTTTAATTACCCAATTATAACTTTAGTCTAGTTTTCCTGCATAACAATTTCATAAGCTAGATTCAATAGGTAAAACATTTTACACATATCTCAAATAGAGTGGTGAGGTGTGCAATAGTAACTATTTGTAAGTGTTCACGTTTAAGTTAGAACGTTAGCAAATAAGCGTCATTCTACTCAATCTTATCTATCAGAAGTGCACACCCTCTCTATAGACTGGGCTTCATTAATATTGGCGCATAATTCATACATAGAACGTAAACATACATTTAAGCTATAACACCAATTTAGTTAAAAATATGGAGAAAGAGATCTTGATTGTGTAGCCAGGAAATGTTAACAAATATAAAAACGAAAACATCTGTGAGTCCATTATTTATGATAACCAAACCTGAAATTTGACAGCAGAAACAGACCATAACAAAATGTCTATTGCGAAGAAGACGGAAGCCACTCAAACTGCTTAAATAATACCAGATCCTGAGGAAGAGTCGCCAGTAAGCACGAAACGAATGTGCACGTGATTCTACTTTTCGATCCTGTTGTCTTTGTTTTATCCTTAACGTCGTATTTAAACTATTTTGTTACTAGGTGCGCAACACCTAATTCAAAATTGCATATATATTAGTTCTTCGCCGTAAATCGTATCTAACTGCTTAAATAGTTAGCAAACCGGCCTACAAACGATTTGTCGTTATTAGGATTTATTACAGCACTTCTCATGTTCTATCTCATTAATCGCAATATTTATCTATTATTTACTGAAAAAATTAAATTATTCAAGAATGTGTATTAATAATTTTTGTCCTTTCAGCTGAATAAAACAGTTTATTTTTTATTGATTTCTTGTGGAATTTCCCTTTTTTGTTTATTTGGGCCAAATAATGAGTTGAAATTTACGTTGTTTGTTAGCAGTCCATTGGCGTTTTTTAGGCATAAGACTAAATATCAATGAAAAATCTACTCTGCGTCAGTTAAAACCGAAACATAATTTATCGTATTATTTAAATCAAGTTTGCGAGCTTGAAGTAAACACCACCACCCGCGCAATCAATTATTGTTAAAATGTATTGCTTATATAATTTATCGTATGTCGTTCAAATTACTTGAAGAATATTATTTTGATTTAATTCACTTATCTTTGTACTAATTGACACTTAATGATATTATTAAATTTATTACACAATAAGATATTTCATTGTGCCTCTCCTAATAAGTACAAATTATACATCGTGAAAGTAATGGATTCCTGCTGTCGAATAGGCCTACAGCCATATTATTCTAAATAACCTAAGTGCAAAATTTCGATTAAACTAGTATTTTTGTGAGGAAAGTAAAACTTTTATAGAATAAAATCACCGAAGTTACCTTAAAACGCAAACTGTTTACTAAATAAGCAATAAACCATCAAAGAAAAGCTAAATTACATGATACGCTTCTAAATGTAATAGTCAAACATCAAATTTGTCCATTACAAAAAATAATTCTTTCACGTTTTCTACCATATTTTTTTAGAAACTCAGAAACTTATAATCTTTCGTAAGTATTGAAAAAACTGAAAATTTGAAAGAGGACAATGTTTGAATAATAAAAAATCATTTACGCGTATCACGTCCAGTTTCGGTTAATTGCTCGAATTGAGTTTTCGGCTGGCATAAACTATGATGCAATTTATTTTTGTAAAATATTCCAAAACTTGTTAAATCATATTTTATTGCATTTTTAATTCTCTTAAAGGAAATAGCAATTGAAAATTTATGCGAGATTTTACTAGTTTGTTATGCAATTGCAGCCGTTTTTACGTTGATTAGCAATGTAGGTAGTTACCAAATAATTGTTGCAACAGAAACAATAATTTTAGCTGAAATACATTAAAACTTCATGTTTCTTATAGCGAGACTGTTACTAATTGTAATACTGAAAGTTAATACTAAAACTAAAATCATTATTACACAAGCATATCAAACTGATGCCTGGTGACGGAATAACTATAACTGTAGTAGTTATAATAGCGCAGTAAGTTTTAATTAATGACCAATTTGGAAAAAATGACAATGAAATAATTTATAACAAGGCTGTTGCATCTCATAAAAATATTGCCCAAAAATCAATCATAGGTAAAAAAAAAAGATTTATTTGATGTAGGAGTCAGTAAGCCATAGTGCGATTCATTTTAACTGATATCAACAAGTAAATTAATTAATGGCGTAAGCTTAGAAGTAATGTCAGAAAATTGGCTAATTTGGCGCTAGAATTTAATTATGTAGATGAAGTAATACGTTTTAACAACTCCGTGTCTATCCTTTTTTCCATTCTGATTTTGGTATGTGCTAAATTTTACAATAATTCCAAACATTAAAAATTGGTTATCCAAAATTGAGGTAATAAAGGTAATGCGTAAGTAGATATTTGGTTGAAAGTTAAATAAGTCAGATAGATTGATTTTTATATAATTAAACGAAAATTGGATGTACGGGTGATGATAAAATTTACTATAATCAAGTTTGCGATCTTCAAATAACCCCCTGACCCATTAAGTACATACACTTGTCAGAATACACAAAGAATTGTATAATGTGGAAAGGGCAATTCATCCAGTAGACCGGTTTCGTCTTTACTGGGAACGCATCCCGTACTGGTCAAAATTTTCCGCCTACAGAGCTCGAACCTGGGAACAACAGCTTCGGAATCTGGTACTCTAACCACTGAGCCACCCTGCCGCACACTACACACACTTTTCAGTGAAATACTTAATAATGTTATTCGCTTAGTCTTCTTTGTTATAGGTGAGGCTGTTATGGCATACATTTAATCCCAAAGCACCAGCTAACTATTCAAAATCTGTCATTATTGAACAGACACCACACTACATGGGGAAGTATTATTGAAATAAACATTTACATAAAAAAAGAACATTGGTTGCACGGATGGTGATACCAATTACTATAAACAAGGTGGCGATATTGATGTAAACACCTGACCCATTAAGTACATGCATTTGTCTGCATAAAATAATAATTGTATAGTTTAGATTGGGAAATCCATTTAGAAGATCGGTTTCGTACTTATTGGGAACTCATCACGTACTGGCAAAGATCAAGATCGTAACCTTGATCATAGTAGTTGTTATCACCGCCCTCGCAATCTGTGTTCGTTTAATTATATAAATTTTTATTTCAACACCACTTCCACATTTAGTGTGGTGTCTGTTCAATTATGACAGAATGGATATGGTTAGTTCGAACTTTGCGTTTTAAATGGATGCCATATGAGCCAGCACGTGATGAGTTCCCAACAGGTGAGAAACCAGTCTACTGGATGAATTGCCTTTTCTAATGTATACATTTCGTAGTTTATACTTATGTATATATATATATATATATTTATTTTTATATATATATATATATATATATATATATATATATATATATATATATATATATATATATATAGATCGCAACCTTGATTACAATAGACTTTATCACCGCCCACGCAACCGAATTTTGTTTAATTATATAAATGTTCATTTCAATACCGCTTCGCTATGTAGTGTGGTGTCTGTCCAATAATGAGAGATTGGGGATGGTTGTGGGAAATTAGGATCTAAATATATGTAATATGAGCCCCATCAAAAAGAAACTAAACTAACTAAATTACGGTAGTTAATAGATAACGGATAGTTGTGTGTAGTGTGCGGCAGGGTGGCTTAGTCTTTGAAGCACTAGATTCCGTAGCAGACGTTCCCAGATTGGAGCCCTGTCCACGGCAAATTCTATACAGTACATGATGAGTTGCCAATATGGAAAAATCTGATCTATTGGATGATTCTCTGTTTCTAAACTATAAAATTCTTAGATTATGCTGAAAAATGTATGCACTTAATGGATCAGGTGTTTATATCAAGAGCGCCACTTTAATTATCAGATGGAATGATTTAAACGGCAATAAATATAAGTCAAGATTAAAAAGTACAAACCCAAAGTAAATTAACTGATAATTTTTGTGTTTGAAACTAAGTGTTTTGAGTTTATTCCTAAAGATAAATTTAAAGATGAATTCATTTTTTAAACATTTTGTTGATAATAGCATTCAGTAAATGAGTTCACATCTTTCAAACATTCATACCTGTAGCACAATATAATCCGAAATAACACAATCACATATTTTAAAATAAGTGCAGTCTCTATTCAGTTAATATTAAAATTAACGTGGTTTAAAATGTATATTCATCATTTAACATTCTCTATTTTCCCGTTACACACATAAAAATGGAATTATTTTCCTATAAATTATTTGCCAATCTTGAATTATATATATATATATATATATATATATATATATATATATAAATTTGATCATTATTCTTGGTATATAAAAAATATCATATTAGAATTGGATGAAATTTAATGCTAAATAATGGCTAAACTAAAAAATATTTCCACATTTTAACAACTTTACTAATGAAATAAAACCATATTTTTCCGTAAAATTTGGCTGCATTAATTTGTAATTATTGTCAAAATTCTATTAATATTGCTTTTAATCAAAACAACATCAGTAACACTGAGTTTTTAACACTGTTCATCTCCACAGCATAAGCAAAGCTTTAGAGTCACTTGAAGATTTATGAAGCGTCAACTGAGGCATCGATCATCTGAGATGAGACAATTATAATAAAAGGAAACCTGCCAGTAATTCGTTAGAAAATAAATTTTGCATAAAATAGCTAAAATAGATTATGGAAAATTATTGATTTATACCAGAATTTTACCGATGCAAGATTTTTTGATATTTAAAAAAAATAATTGAATGGCACATAATGGCGCTATAGTTAAATGCTTTGCTTATATTAATGAGTTGAAACATATTTGTGAAGACTAATCAAACGTAGAGGTAGCATTTTTTATTTGTGACATATTAAAGTTTCATTGAAATTTTTAGTTTCTTAACAGGGAAAGCAATTTCGTCCACGTATTAATATACATTTTATTTCATGTGCTGCTTTTCTGAATCAAAATTACTATAAAATAACATATAATGGAGAATGGTTATTAACATAGATTCGTTTTTAATGCGAGATTTACTAATATTTATGGAACCCGTTTTATGAGCCAAGATAGAAAAAAATGTTCAGATAAAGTAACCGTTTCTGTACTATTATCTCCTCGTTCATATTCCAATAAACATATTTTTTGAAAGCAAAACATAGATAGTATTCTAACGTGTGGAAAGTGTGAAATAAATGAACAACCAATCAATATCGTGTGTCACCATACATTCGGGCTCAATTTGTTTTTTTTTACTTGCATAAATCGGGTTTTAACTACACGTTAAAATTTTCTGATTATTTTTCATTTCAACAGACATGAGAAGAAAACTGAAAGGAAACAGATCTTTGTTCTGGTAAAATTTCTTCTTACTTTAGCATATGGAAATTACGTTTAATTCAAAATAAAACATAAATCTTATCAAAATGAGATTGCTTGATTTTTTTATTCCAACTTTTAGCACAAAGTCACATTCTATCGTTAAACTAGTATTTTGAGATTTCATTAAATAAAAACAATG
This sequence comes from Eudiplozoon nipponicum, assembly GCA_029291075.1. Lineage (NCBI taxonomy): Eukaryota > Metazoa > Platyhelminthes > Monogenea > Mazocraeidea > Diplozoidae > Eudiplozoon > Eudiplozoon nipponicum. The sequence goes on from JAQBSW010000416.1 coordinate 52,947, forward strand.
TTCTTAAGACGAGAAGCAAAAACTGATGGTTTTTCATATAGGAGCAAAGCATTACATTAAAAAATTTCATGAGATAGAAGCAATGATAAAAAATACGTTAAGGATCGTGATTTCCACTACGTTCATCATCCATGTTATCTGGGGACAAGCACTATATATATATATATATAAAATAAAATCCATTGTGGTCTTCGGTATAAATTATTAATTATTTAATAGGAAGAAAATCAAACTCATTGAATAGATGGTATTGAATTAGCCCCTGAATAATTTTGCCAAAATCTTGGTGAAATTATTTCACCCAAGCTTAACTACAGAGTATACGTAATTACACGTTAGGAAATTGTAGCTTTCCAAATGAATGAATGAAAGTTTTTTGATGTTATGTTTATATTTCAAATGTGAGGATAATTTGGGATTTAAATGAGAAAGTTATAAAATTTGTCAGTTTATATCAACAATTTTATAAATGCTGTTATCTGGTCATTTGTTGAAGACAGTTAGGTGCCTATCAATGATTTTCACATCGCCCGTCCGAGAAACTACTCCAATTTGTTTCTCTTGAATTTAATTTTGCTATTTAGGTTCTATACTTTCCGTGTATTTGTGTGTGCTTTGTGGTGATTGAACTGCCTCTGCTTGTTGTCAAGCCAGTACCCTTTTCGTGCTTCGCACCACATTTACTTTATGCCTACTAATTAGGTCCATCACATTATGCTGTTGCCGATATTGGTGTTGCGATTATCATTGTTGAGGTTTGCATAGATGTAATTAGTTTTACTTCTAGAACATATTTGTTGCTTCCATTTATTCACAGCCAGACAATTAATTTATTTTGTCGATGAAATGTTTTAGCACTCCGCAACATTATATAGCTGTTGTAAATACAGATACTCGCAAATGTGTAAGAGTTTCTTGGACCTCGCTCTTCGAAGAATTTTGGAGTATGGTAGTACGCTTATCGAATTTTATGCTCATTTATTTCTTATTTGGTGGAGAATTCCACTCAGCACTAGATCAGCTTCTGGGGCAAACGGTAATGGATTCCCAAATCTAGCTACTTAGTACTTCTATCGTTACATGTGCCACCGTACACATTTCTTGCTGTGTGTTGAATGCGATATTAATCGTAAAATATAGAGAGTTATTTTATCGTTATTTGGATTATTCTACCAGTCATTGTTGGTACCACATTATCTCCTGGGAAAAGTAGGTTCGCGTAGAACCTGCGCGGTTAATTGTTCAATTGGAAAGTTTTCTTTAAGTGATCTAAATCTTCGTGAAGCGTGCCTTTAGAGCATATCATCCGAGCTCGGTTAGGGAGTATTTCAATCGAGTAATTGTTGTTGCCATGGGAAATTTTACAGCATCACTTCTAACTGATATATATCACTTATAGCAAAGAGAATATATTTTCACCAATTCTCGGCATATAGAGGATATATAGACTGTCTATTTTAATTTATTCAAAAGCAGTCTATGCCAGAGAAATTTTGGAACAGGCCAGCAAATCCAATTTAGTTACCAAACTGACATTGCCTGAGAAGAAAAAGTGAACACTATTCCATTTTGACATCGAACGAGTCTCAGGGAACGAATACAGACAGACAAGGTTGATACATCGGAAATCCACGTTCTCGGGGAAACATATAAATTACATTGCAGCGTCCAAATAACCTTGTAATTAATATAGACAAATATGTCAAGAACACATACTGCGCGCACAAGTTTGAACAAGAATCAGAGCATTTAAAGGAAATGCTGAAAATGAGATATTATCCCAAAAAATTCATTCATGTGAACTTGAGACAAGGCAAGTTCAGACAAAAGAAGAATTTAACATAAAAACCTGCATGGAACAAGCATTGCGAGGAAATTTCCGGCACCAATAATGACAATTAGTATAAACCGTATACCGAGAAAAATCTTGCTCAATGTTATATTAAGCATGAATTTCATCACTCACAACGTAATATGTAAAATCACGAAATATCTTTCTCCAAATCTCTAATTTTATACGACTTCAAATTGACCTGCGACTGCAACAATATATGCTTGACAAAATAAACAGGCAGGAAGCAAACATGCCGCAAGAGAAGTTATGACCACAGACCTAACAAGAAACAAAGTACGTACAGATGTCACAAAATACACCAACTCAGAGAATGCGCAAACAATATAACCAATCAAACAAGCATATCTGCATTGAAAACAGTTTTGCATGTTTTCCTCAAACACACGATATACTATGCCAGGTTTGAAAACCAGCTGACACTACAAGTAGGTACAGGTGTCATGTATTTAGAGAACAATTAACTAGAGCTTATAAATATAATAACTCGCCAAAGCAAAGTACAAAGTACTAAATGCAACAACGAAAGTACAAATCATTTTGAAACTATTTATAATCAAAGTTTTTATATATGTTATTGTGTCGCTTTGCTAAAATGAATTAACTTTATCTTGATTTAATAAATAGATTCCCAATTAAATTTTTTAGCATCTATGCAATGGGCCAGGTTTCTGCAAATTTAATATTTTGTATATATATATATATATATACTATATATATATATATATATATGATAGTTTCTAATTTCACCATTTTTAAAATGCAAGAACAAAACAACGTACTCCATGGAATAACATATATTAATAAATCTTATTTCTACCAGTATCTACAGCCATTGTTCTGGATTCGTTAGTATATTCGTTCATCCAATCCCACTGTACATGTGTTGTAACCAATCTCCTCTTCGTTATGCTGGCCTTTGCTTTGCGCAATTTAGACCACTACTTTTGTGCAATTTAGACCACTCCTTTTGCGTAACGTCATTTGGTGTGTCATCGCTTTCATTGTAATTGCGTCCGTAATTGATGTATGTGTCGTATTTTGCGAAGCGTTGGCTATTTTTAAAGGCATGTCAGTTATGTCTTTGTTCCAGTCCAATTTAATTTATTTTTGAATTATTTTTCTGCACGTTTAAGCAGGGCTTCAGCTTATTAATTGCAATAGCTTCAAAAGCCAGAAGCATTTTCTCTGTTTTTGCCTTGTGAGAACTGAAAAATTGTTACTACTAACAGCATGACCTGTGAGTAGCATGTTCGCAACTTGAATAAATCAGCATCTCCCTCAAAAACTATTAAAGAGGGGTGCAGCTCCTGCACAAAAATCAGCAATTTGCGAGCATGTACTACTCACAGGTCATGCTGTTAGTAGTAACAATTTTTCAGTTCTCTACAAGGCAAAAACAGAGAAAATGCTTCTGGCTTTTGAAGCTATTGCAATTAATAAGCTGAAGCCCTGCTTAAACGTGCAGAAAATAATTCAAAAGAAATTAAATTGGACTGGAACAAAGACATAACTGACATGCCTTTAAAAATAGCCAACGCTTCGCAAAATACGACACATACATCAATTACGGACGCAATTACAATGAAAGCGATGACACACCAAATGACGTTACGCAAAAGGAGTGGTCTAAATTGCGCAAAAGTAGTGGTCTAAATTGCGCAAAACAAAGGCTAACATAACAGAAGAGGAGATTGGTTACGACAAATGTACAGTGGGATTGGATGAACGAATATACTAACGAATCCAGAACAATGGCTGTAGATACTGGTAGAAATAAGATTTATTAATAAATGTTATTCCATGGAGTACGTTGTTTTGTTCTTATATATATATATATATATATATATATATATATATATATATATATATATATATATATATATATATTATATATATATATATATATATATACATAAATATATATATATATATGGAAGCAAAAATATGTTCTTATTTCCGTAGTCGGGAACGTAAAATGAATTTTGTTTCAAAATCGAAGACGAAAGGAATGTACCAGAAAATATAAATTACCCAGAATCCTAGGATTATATATAATTGTAAACTGATTGAAATAATTGGCATTATTTGAATAGGGGACGAATTTCATTTATATGTAAAAAATGCTCCTATGGATATATCCGGTGTATAGAAATTTTGGCTACTACTAATACACGCGGATGAAATGAGTAGTCAACATTACATGATTTTCATTGCTTAAAAATCGTAAGACTTATCGAGTCTTATTATAATACGCATTTTAAAACGCAGATACGTCATATCATTTTAAACCATTTTTTTTAAATTTGAACCTGAGTACAGCAGAAGATTTGTGCTTTAGAATCAAAATATTAGCAGTCGTAAGCTATGTTAACATTTTTAAATAAACTATGGATATCCATTTTGTAGGATATGTCTCTTTGCTCGCTTGCAAAATGCACATATTTCACAAAAAACATCAGTGAAATCATAAGAACGTAATTTGCCACTTCTACGATAACACTGCTGAACTACAAGTTTTGTTGACGGAATATGGAATATCGGTATATATTTAATGGAAAATGAAATAATTCTTAGCAGCAAACTGACAGTTTTATGGTAAATATTTATATCAATTATAAAAACATGGAGTTCATTTAATTAAAATTTGGCAGTGAACTAAACAAATTTACGGGAAATATTTTCAATATCACAAAGAAGACCCAGCGTTTCCAGCCTAGCTCTTGATCAATCTCTTGGATAATTCATAGAAGTTTTACCAGAAATATACTACATATATTTCATTAAATGTTAATAAACGGATTTGAACAGTTTGCTTTCTTAAAAAATAATTGATTGCGTGGCTGGTGGTAAGAATTTTTAAAATAAAGTATACACCAATACCATTGTATTTAACCAGTCGTAGAACAACATTGCAAAATTACCACAAGTCGCACGCATTGACGCGTTTCAATATTCCATGATCATCATCAGAGTACGACGGCAAACTGACAAGTGAGGATCAAAACGCATTGCATATATATGGAAAGCAAAATTATACATGCGGCTCTCACATCTAGCAGTCTCGCAATTGTTGTACTTGATTGGAAATGCCGGCTGCACAATTAATATGCAGTCATGGATTTTACTATTTGCAACTTTCGCCACCAATGTATAAAGGCAAAAAAATTAAAACTTCTTCGATTGTAGTGGTAAAAATTCTGTAAATCAAATTTCCGAGCTTAAAGTTAACGTCAATCAAATTGTATTTAACCCAGTCGTCGAACAACATAGCAAAACTACCCCCAATCGCACGTTCTGACGCGTTTCGAACTTCCATTTTTATTATTTAAATACGGTTTGTTACGAAGAGCTAATATATATGCAAGTATGTATTAGGTGTTGTGAACCTAGTAACAATTTAGTTCAGTTGTGCTGTGTTTGTTTTATCCTTCTGGTCACAACTGAACTAATTTGTTACTAGGTTCGTAACATCTAATGCATTCTTCCACGATCATCATCAGAGTACGCAGGCAAATTAACTAGCGCGGATCAAACCGCTTTGCATATATATATGGAAAGCAAAATATATGCGGCTCTCACTTCTAGTAGTCTCGCAAACGTTGTACATGACTGGAAACCCGGCTGCACAATTTATATGCACTCATGTACCTTAAATATTTGCAACTTTCGCCAGAAATATATAAAGGCAAAATAATTAAAACATCATTGATTGCGCTGGTGGTAGTAAAAATTCTGTAAATCAAGTTTCTAAGCTTGAAGAAAACGCCAATCACATTGTACTTAACCAGTCCCCGAAAAACATAGCAAAACTGTCGCCAATCGCACGCATTTACGCGTTTCGAACTTCCATGATCATCATCAGTACGAACAAATTGACAAGCGCGGATAAAACCGTATTGCATATATATATATATATATATATATATATATATATATATATATATATATATATATATATATGGAAAGCAAAATTCGATAGAGGCATCTTCACTTCTTTTTAGTTCGCAAACGTTATGTTTGAATTGAGTTCAAGAATTTCTATGCAGTCACGAACATATACATAGAAAATACAATTAAAAAATAATTGATTGCGCGGCTGGTGGTAACATTTCTTTAAATTAAGTTTGCGAGCTTGAAGTAAAAACCGATCCCATTGCATTTAACAAGTCGTGGAAAAACATAGCAAAACTACCGCCATTCGCACGCACTGACGTTTTTCGATCTTCCATGATCATCATCAAAAGTTTCGACGGCAAATTGTCTAGCGAGGATCAAAACGCATTGCATATATATGGAAAGGAAAATTATAACTGCATTGATTAAATTGTGCAGTGTTGATTTAATTGCAATTGAAAGAGAAAACAAAAAACAGTATTTAACTGAATGAGAAAATGTTGCGTTGAAATAAGCAAATTAAAATCGGCGAAAAGTAGATTCAAATATGTTGTGAAAAACGTTCCATAATATTTCAGTTTGACAACTTTACTATGGTTAAGCTGGGAACGTGTTTCTCCTTGCACGTTTATTAGCAATTTAATGTTAAAAAGATACTATACAACTCATGCACGCCATGAGGCAAATTATAGATTCAATATCCGTCATGTTACCTCGAATAAATATTTGGAATATTTTAAGAATTAAGGGATATATAATGTTACAAAACACATCAATCAGTAATTTTTAATGATTTAAGATGCGAACTACTTTAAATGATTTTTAAATTCAACTTTATAAATTATGTAAAAAATTTTAGATTTCCTTGCGGACAGAAATATACTCACAAGATATAATGGCATTCTACGACAACACTGAGCGACCAGATTACCAAAAAGGTGAACTAATTCCTGATTTTGGGTATATTGATCGTTTTGTGCACGCAATAGTGAAATATTGCTACCCCAGAAATCACAATAAATGTAAGAGTTTAACAATTCAACATTAAAAAAGTGAATTATTTAAAAATCATAAACATGTTCCTTACGAATATTCTATATTTTTGCACTTTGTAAACAGGCATAAATTCATTTAATTTGAATAATAAGGGTTTTAGACAGTTTAAATTACCAATGCTGCGTTCCTTTATATATATATATATATATATATATATATATATATATATATATATTTCTAATTAAGGAAAAGAACACATTAATAACAAAGTGGATAAAGGCCATTTATTTCGTGAATACTAATCATCGCTCTACATTCATACATATATACATTTGGGTTTTTCAATTGATTATGCTAGTGGTAACAAATCTGACTCGCTTTTACTTCTGTTTCTTGTTTTGGCTGGTTGGTAAGTGTGTATGCGTTTGTGTTTGTGTGTGCTTGTTTGCATGTTAAGGTCATTCTCGTAGTATTGCAAAGTGGTGCCTGAGATCTGGTCATTATTGTTTTGATAGCTTGAGATAGAACCATTTGTGCGCATTGTTCACTGTTATATGTACGAGTGCTATTTTTGCCAGTGTAGTTGATCGTTTGAGCTTGTCGTGCATATTCGTATTTTTCACATGGTAACAGCGCCAGTGTGGATTGAAGTGCTGAACGCTCATATTGTTTGGAAACTTCTGTCACCGTATGCGCCTCTGTTATTTCCACTTCAGTTTGTTGCCAATCCGATTGTATGTTTGTTGATTCTAGTTGATATAAAACAACAATCACGTGACATTAATATTCAAAAGTTTCATCAACATGATATTATAATCGACCGACCATGAATAACAAAATTCAACTACAATCTACTAGTATCCAGTCAAGACCAAACATGCCCTCGACAAGAATCAACTAACATACAATAGGACTGGGAACAAACTGAAGTGGAAATAACAGAGACGCATACGGTGACAGAAGTTTCCGAACAATATGAGCGTTTAACACTTCAATCCACACTGGTGCTGTTACCATGTGAAAAATACGAATTTGTGCAACAAGGTAAAACGATCAACTACACTGGTAAAAATAGCATTCGTACATGTAACAGTAAAAAATGCGCACGAATGGTTAATTCTCAAGCCGTCAAATTAATAATGACCAGATCTCAGACATCAATTTGCAATACTACGGGGTGACCCACATGACGCCCGCACCCCCGGCGCAAACGCGCCCCCACGCACCAATTATTAAAACAGAAACAGAAGTAAAGCGAGTCGAATTTTGTTACCACTAGCATAATCAATTGAAAACCCAAAATATCATATATATGTGTATGATTGTATAGCGTGATTGAAATTACTCACGAATAAATGGCCTTTATATACTTTGTTATTAATGTGTTCTGTCTTCCTAATTAGAAATATACTGTGTAATATTAAATAGCATGGACATTATAAAGAATATATATATATATATATATATATATATATATATATATATATATATATATATATATAATTTATATTTAACCATATATTTCTATTAAATTGTATATTTTGTAAGTTAAAGTCCACACAATTCATTCATTTATTAGAAGATCATTTTAAAGTAATATCTTATGACATTTTTAACTCGAATTAAAAGTCTGCTATATCATAGGAATAGAAAGTTAAAGATGAACAATATTTTTCTCCAAGAAATTAAAATTAGTGACCTAGCTATATACAGGGTTATTGGTGATTGATATAAATATTTCAATTTTTCTAATCAATGGTGTGTTTCTTTATATCGTGATATTTTTCTACAAATAAAAATAAATTATGTGCTTAATTATAACTTTCTTATGAAGCTGATCAATACAACATAGGTTAACGATCCATTATTTCCAGAACTCAAATGGAATGCAAATTATAGTACTTCAAATAATTCGGCATATTCGAACCAATTAGGTAAACATTTGCATTAAACGAAAACGACATTGAAGCAATAATTGAACTCAAGGGGCCCGTAAACATATATGAACGATTTGCACCTGTTTATAGTGTATCTGTGTACAAATATATTAGTGTATTTAGTTGTGGACTAAGAATGGTTCAGATGACAGCGTTTGCTCTGCATAACTCGTTTCTGTTTATTGCTGTGGAAAAACAAATATTGAAAATCCGACTGAATTGATGGCTGGTTTTACTAAGCAATATGTTCAGTTAAACGAACATTGGTTACGCGGATGCTGATACCAATTACTATAATCAAGTTTGCGAACTCGATATGAACACCTGACCCATTATGTACACCCATTTGTCAGTATAAATTATGTATTGTAGAGTTCGGAAAAGGCAATGAATCCAGTAGACCGTTTTCGCCCTTATAAGGAACTCACTATGTCCTGTTCAGTATTTGACGCGGACGGGGCCTGAACCTAATCCAGTCTTCTTTGGAATCTGGTGCTCTAACCACTGAGCCTCCATGGTGCCAACACAACAAAATATATTATTATATAATTAAAAATAATATGTGGTGTGTGGAATTGTGGCTCATTAGTTAGAGCACCAGATTCCAAAGCAGACATTCACAAATTTAAGCCTTTTCCCTGGCAAATTCTGGGCAGAAAAAGATGGGTTCCCAATAAGGACAAAACCGGTCTACTCCATAGATTTCCTTTTCTACAGTAGACAATTAATTATTTCTACCGACAAATATATTTAATTAATGAGTCAGGTGTTTATATCAAGATCGTAACCATGATTAAAGTAAATTTTATCACAGCCCGCGCATCCAATGTTCGTTTAATTAAATAAATGTTCATTTCACATAAATGAAAGGCTAATCGAAAAATACTAATTATTATATAATTAAAAATTGTATTTCGTTTACGTAATGGTAATTCGTTGATTAGAGCACCAGATTTCGAAGCAGTCGTACCTAGATTGGAGCCCTGTTTACGACAAATTCTGGACAGTACATGATGAGTCCCAATAAGAACGAAATCGGTCTACTGGATGAATTTCCTTCGACTGTGTACAATTCACAGTTTATACTGCCAAATGTATTTAGATTGTTGATCAGGTGTTTATATCAAGACCGCAACCTTGAATAGATTAATATGTTCAGGTTTTGCGGTAATGTTCCCATTTTTGTCGGCCATGTATTCACTTAAATTCTCTTAATCATAAATCGGAAGCCCAGCTTACGAAGCTTTGGCACCTCTTTAAATAAGCCTATTTGCTTACTTGCTTATAAGTATTTTTAATAATAAATCTTGATTCTGCATGTATTTCTTATCATTTCAGTTCTATATTATGTACGGCAGTAGTCGCTTTTGTTTTCGTGGAGTATATTTTTCGAATTTTGCCTTTATGTGTGCTATTTCTCTGCGTTTCACAGTTGCTTCATTCACATTGTACACACCATAGGATGTATGAAATTTTGTTTCAGAATTGGGTTCTGGAGAAACTGTTCACTTTTTATCTCTGTTGTATAATATAGGCTTATGCATTTAAACTTTTAATACACAAAAATGGCTCAACTAAAACTTTCCATGCGTAAAACGATAAAAATAGCGCTATTTCTGCATTTGGCTCGTTGAGGCAGCACATGGATTTCATATTCTTATTTAATGTCATAAGTACAATATCTTATTGGAAAAATTAACATAAATAATAAAGGATTCAGTTGAAGAAGAGTTCTTCAAATATTTTAAATAATTTCTGCCTTCAATATTTAATTGCCGTAGCTGATTTTAAATTTATAAAAATGTTATTCAATTGCCACATATTTAACATTGTAAAGCGATATTTGTTTACATTTTTTAAAGCGTATGAGTATAATGATTTAACATTATTATTATTATTATTATTATTATTATCCAATTTTTGCTGTGATTGATACAATTATTTGAATTCTTCTGGGATTTAACATCGAATTATGCATGTGGATTGCAGAATATTTATAAAAATTGATGTGATTTGTAACGTTAGCTTAAAAAAGAATTTGATATCACTAGCGAGATGCAGAATGCATAAATAAATTTTGCTTGAGAATAAAAGTGCCAAATTTGAAAATCAATTTTAGATTTCACATGTTTCACATTCCAAAAATTCACATTTTTCGTAAAGAGACACATTTCAACAATTCGAATTAAATATTTTTTAACGTATACAAGGTAAGAAATATACATTCCGAGGATTGTAATATATTAATTTAATTTGAAACATTTGTTAAAAGAAAAATGACGAAACGAAGTCAGACGAAATGTTAAAACTTGATGGAACGATGCTGGGCATTTTGCTGCCATATAGCCAAAAGAAAAATAAAAAAACAAGAAAATTTAATTCGCGTATATCTACCTCAGTAACAGAAAGACGTGATGCATCTGAAACTCTGCATTTTACATGAAAGATTTGATTTAGCCTTTAAGAGTAAAAACAAAATCGGAAAAACAGCTTTGTCACAGTTTTCATTGTATCACGTCATAAGCAAATCCAAACCTCGCAGCCTACTTTGTTCAACTAAGAAAAGAAAATTATATAGATGATTATACTAGAAACCAGCAGGAAGGTTATCAATGCGCTGGACTTGATAATATATGTCGCAAGATTCCAACCCAGAACCATGATGCGCACGTGGATCCCATCCAGGCAGACGAACGCATCCCATATTGCCCTATTTGAACCTCGTCACCTGCACACTGACCATATGGAAGAATGTTGTTTATAATTGCACCGACTACAATAATAAACAAAATGTAGCTCTGAAGAAGAGTACTGCTGGTAGTGAAGTGATGTAAACTAGTTTTAGACTATAACGCGACTAGAAATGGTTGTATGCAGACGGGTGTAATATTTAAAGATTTGGTGGGCACGCCACCTTTCGAAATAATAACAAATAGGATTTTTCCATACACTGGTTAAAATGCACTCTAGGATTCTAGAAAAACGACCGTTGTAGGCGGGTGATATACCTGTCACTGTTCAAGAACATGCCTTACCATCTGGCAGTCAGATAATTTTGCCGGATTATACAACCAATAATGGAAGAAAAATTGGACTACGCCGGTAAGGATAGCTGAAAATTTGATTCATAAAGGAGAAAAATCTTTTAAAGACTTAAAATCCGTATTTAATTATTCGTTTTAAATGAAAACGCACATATTGAACGAATGAAGGTGAAATATTTTGGCGAGATCTCGATAAAACTATTTCGCATAAGTTCAATATACCCAAAAACCGAAATGAAATTTTTAATATACATGAATTTACAAGTGAATGAATGGAAGTTTTTGCCCCAAATGTTTGATAGGAGTACCACCATTCGTGTAATCAGCAATTGCTGATAATATAATCGAAATTTCGCACAAAGTAAACACAACGTCTTATCAATTCCTTACAAGTCGAGGTCAGAAAGTTTCTTAAACATTTCTATGCACAGTATACCAAACAGCAAAAGCCACTGCTAAATGTTTAAAAGTAGCACCAGTAAAATTTAACCATTGAATGGCCGCAAATATAGATGAGCAACACGTTTATTCATCAAACAACAGGAACTCAAGCTGTGCAGATGTCCATGAATAAAATTTTAGCAGCAAAGGAGGGAACAACTCAGTGAGTCGGAAATTAGAAGCGACAAGATTCAGATTTTTCACGATACCCGAAAATGGAACGAAACAAAAGCTGTACAATTATCACAAAACACGCCCAGACAACGCAGGACCAAAATAAACAAAAAAGAAAAATTGAATGCCAGAGAAAACATGTGCACACTTTCATCAATTAGACGATATGCCTAGCCCAGACAAGCAACTATTTGGCACTAAACGACTGAAGAGAGGTTTAAACGTTATGTTGTGCAATGTTATCCAGGTGTAGCATTTGCGATAATGGTTAAATGCAAAAATAATTATCCAAATAAAAATCTTTACTAATATTCTGTTGAAAAAAAAATTAATAACTTTTGTGAATATATGCAATCATCACTAACAAAAACATTTATACAAGTGGATGACGTTAAGTAATTTAACTTTCCGTGCATCTCCAACGTGCTTTTCTTATACCAATAAGCCTGCAACAGTAAAATTGTCAGCATAGACATGAGTAGCCCTCTGGAGTCGTTGTTAGCGAGTATTTAGAGAACAACAGTATAGAAACAACAGAATTGTTATCAAAATCTATCACTAGAATCTAAGGTTTGCATTTTTCTTTGACGATATTGCCCCGGTCGCTGGAAAGAATGAAATTACATAACTATGACTCAACAAGAAATCCCGCTTACTTTCGATGCAAAAAACAATTAGCTAACACAATCAAACTGTCAATAATTGATTAGTCATGATAGAAGAATAAAATGGCATCTTCTTCTATTTGGAACATATAATACTTACAGGCGACGTGGACAATAAAAATTTTTTTTCGGTTAAGTACAAAGAAAAATCGGTAAATATCTTCTTGCTTGGCAAGCTTTCTCAGTTAATATTGGAAATTTTAGCAGAAAAAAATGCAAAATTTAATACAATAACAATAAAACATGATTAGAATAAAACGTCAATAAAAGTCTTCATAAATAACAGACTTACCTTAGAGAGTGACACACGCAATATTTGCGCACACATTCAAAATAAAAGGTATGACGCATCACATGGTTTTGCGTGAAATAATGAGTCTGATTTGTGACACTGAAAGAAAGACATGTCTCGGATGTGATTGGTTACAAAAATATCCGGATTTGAGTGGAAAAATATGGACTGGACTAGCATGTCCAGTATATTGACTGGTAGGTATTATTGAAACTACGTTTATTACTTAATTTTATTTCGGTGTTCAATGTTGTTCTATAGCATATATATATATATATATATATATATATATATATATATGTATAATCATGTACGTCATTCGTGTTCTTATTTGAAAGTATCAAATATTTAGCAGAATTCGCGTCTGCTACGAGAACTGGGGAAAAATTTATTGAGAGTCTTAGAATTCATAGATTGCAAAAAATCCTAGCCGCGCATTAAATTGTGTCATATGTTATATACAAAAGTCCGTTGTTTGGTAAAGTGCTTCTTCAGGTTCAGGCTAATTAGAATTGCCTTCGACCTACCGTTCGGTCTGACCACCAGTATATGTCATTATTGAGCAAGCGCTATGCCATCAGATATTGAATTATAATTTTATGATAGATGTTTATTTTCCGTATGACCCATCAGTATAAAAATTGAAATTGCAAAACGTAACAAATGCACTTTAAAAAGTAGATGGAGTTCGTGTAAATGAGGCAGTTGTAAAATACTTGCCAGTCCTGCAACAGCCAGTGCTCGAATCTGGACATATTTGCTTAAGAGCCTTGCAACATACCTAGTGCGTCACCCAATACACACAATACTCACAATATTTAGAAATAATTATTTCTTATTATAAACCAAACTTTGTATCAGTTAGCAAGGCCAATTCAAGAGACTTTCTTCGTCTTTATGAGAAACTCCTTAAGTACAATCTAGACTTCTCTGCGATCAGGACCTGAATCGAGAGTCTGGGACTCTATCCACTGCGCCACACTTTCCGCATACTGCACGCAATTTAAAGTAATTTACTGACTTACTATTCTGATCAGTTCTTCAGTCAGGTAGGACCAATATAGAATTTCTTGAGAACTGAAGTTCTAACTAGCCTCAAACCGAACTGATATTATAAAACAGTGTTCATGGCATATGAAGAATTGACTTTGATAAGAAGTCTAATATATATATATATATATATATATATATATATATATCTATATATATATATATATATGTAAATATATATATATATATATATATATATATATATATATATATAATATTTTCCGTCATCCAATCTCAACTGTACATTTGTCGTAACCAAATCCCTCTTAGCTCTGTCTATCTTTTTCAGGCACTCCGGTAAGTCTTCTTTTGTGAATTAAACTAGTGGTCACGGAGGTACACTTTCGTTTGACCGCCGCATCTGCACACTTTATTCAAAAAACAAATACTGTAGCTGGAGAAATTATAATTCACATGGCACGCTTGGCTAAATGTGATTTTTCTCGTCGCAACAACGTGGTAAAAAAAAACGTTCGTGGTCTGCTGCGCATATGTACAGCCTTTGTTTTGGCATGGGAACAAAAAATTGAAGCACTGCAATGGTTTGCATTAAGGATTTTGCAAAACTAATTAAATTCCTTCGGCACGAACTCTGCAGACTAGTCGGTAATCAGAACTCAAAGTGTACCAAATAGACTGCAGAAGAACTCTTCTAAGCAATAAATAGTAATTCTACGCCCTGCTACGCGACACAGGTGACAGACCAAAAAAGTTAATATACATAGATTCATTGTTCCCTTCCTGTGTGCAAAAACAAAAAGAAATTTTATCAGATATAAGAAATATTTCTTTCATGAATCTTCTCAAATATCTACTCATGAACATATCTTTATATATAAATTGGAAAGCAAAACAAGATAGAAATATTTGAACAAAGAGAGTGTGGAAAATGAAACCAATCAAATTGCGTGCGTCACATCCAGTTCAAGTTCAATGCTTGTACGTGCTTCTTCTGCGGGCATAAATCCGGCTGCAATTTGTTTATCCATAAGGCTTTGCGTATGTGGCTAGCTCCCTTTTGTTTCTGCATTTAGTAATTACTTTGAATGCTACGTCTGGAGAACATGCGTGCGATGTTTCGATGATGTGTTGCGCAATAGCAGACGTGTATTCACCATTTGATTTAAAACAGGCGTTCAAGTTGCAATGTTCTCTCATTCGAGTAATTAACCGTCTGGTCGATCGGCCTACGTAAGTTGATCGACAACTTGCGCATGTATATTGGTAAATAATATTTGATATCGACATTAACGGCTGTTTCTCTTTGATTGCTGGTAAAGGCAAGTGTGTTACCCTAAATAACACTCGTAGTTTGGCTGCATTAAATGTGCGTGTCAATGCTGCTTCAACTTTCTTTTGTGCCATTCGGGAAACTGCATCCCCCTTAAATGGGATGTTTAGGTAGACTGTTTTCTTTTCTGGCCCATAATACGTCTGTTTCTGGTTAATTCCCCTTTTAATAATTGATTCAATTAATTGTCTGGGATAGCCATTAGACATTAAATCGTTAATTGCTTTATTATATTCATTTTCTTTAGAATCTTGACTAACCAACCTGTCAATTCTTGAAAAGCAACCACGAACTGTTGATAATTTATATTGAAATGGCACAAAACTGCTGTAATGCAAATACTGTGCAGACCATGTTGGTTTATGGTAAATTGTTCTGTTTAATTTACCATTAGTTTCTTTCTTTAATAGTACATCTAGGAAAGGCAGACAGTCATCTTTCTCGTGCTCTGACGTGAAACCGATATTCTTATGTGCTTTGTTGAAACTTTGAAGCAATGTTCGTGATTGCGACCTGTTCTTAAGTACAAGAAATATATCATCCACGTACCGTATATATTGAGCACATTTACTTATGTCACTCTTTAATGATGTATTTTCTAGGTGCCCTAGAAAGAATACATAAATTGATTATGCGCGGTATCATTAATAGCATGTCGTTATCCTCTCGCTTTTGCTTGGCTTAAAAACCTGGAACGTAGAGCACGATTGACAGTCGCTACAGATATATTTTGCCATGCTGGGTCAATAAAATCGCCAATGCAATGTTTTGATAATGTGCCCAATGCTCGATATTTGCAGAATTTCGGGCCTAAATCCTATCAATTCATTTAGTCTGAATCCAAACACAGACTCTTGTACTTTTAGTTCTTATTTTCTACACCATTAGCCAATTTTTAATGGAAAGCCTTTATATAGTTCAGAGATTTGTGTGCAGTTTCGGGGCTACCTGTCTAATTCTGTTTATGTGACAATATTTCTCAATTTTCCACATATCTTAGTCCGTATCTTATCTTGAACAGCAGAGGTTCTAAAGAATGCATGGTCTTCAAAACTTCCAATTCCTCATCTGTGGTTAAGCCTTTAATCTTATTCCTTCAGCTCTTATATTGCGTGATAAATTTGTTTCTTCTTAATGCCTTAATGCATTTTTTAATTGATGATGAAAAAAAATGGAAGAGTCCGTCTGACCAATTGAACTGCTAGTAGTTCCATTCTAGTGACGGTGCAATTCTGCTCTGCCCTGGCGGGTGCCCGGCTTATATATTTTGCTGAATATCTGTCAGCCTGTAAAACAGCTTGTACACCCATATTTGTAGTGTCGGTTATGATTGACGTGTTTCGTTCCTGGAAATTCAGATCAGTTGCGCTTATAAAATTCTGCTTAAATCAGACAAATGTTGCTTGAAACTCTGCTGTCCACTAAAACGATAGTTTAACTCCAGCTAAATTAGACGAGGATTGTTGATTTTGTACTATACTCCTAGAGGTATGGTGTAAAAAAATTGACGAAGTGACAAAAAAAGATTAAAACTTGTTATGATTTACTTCAGAATAAAATGACATAATCCAGCTGTAGAACATTAGTGCTATATGTATCGAAGTTGTCCACCTATCTACTCCCGTTTTCGATTGCAAAATGCTAGCAATTCTACCGTTTTGGATGTAATTTCTGCACTAAATTTTTGTTTAATGGGTACCTGAATAACTTCATCGACAGTCTGCGCTAAAGTACAGAGAACATCTGTGACCTATGCATCTATTTTTGTAACATCTTTGTGCTGCCTCTAAACCGACGTGTACCGGAATGAAATGAGTTTAGACTTGTGTCGCCTGAACCGCCCCTTTGCAGTGGTCTTTAAAATTAATATATAATTTCCAATGACCCTGCTTTAGATCGAGCGATGCAAATGCTTCTGTACAAATATAAGCTGTACGGAAAGATCCTGCACGGCAAACACTGTGTTCTGATCATGTAATTTCCTGTGTTTTATTGCCAAAATTGAGCCGAAGGTAGGAGCAAAACATATATTATCATAGCGTAAAACATATGAGCTCCAAACGCTATTAAGTATGTTTACAGAATGTTCGCATCTATAATATTTTTTCGTCACCTGAATAGTCTTCACTAGTTTTTTTATATTGAAGCAAGATAATCCCTTGATAATTTTTAAACGTTGTTTAACTCTAATCACAAATTAATACTATCACATGTAAGCACGGAACCTATAGTAAAGTAGTGTTCCGGACTATAGATTGGTACTTAAATTTAAAATATATCTCCCATCCAGGCACTGAAAACCGTGAGTCTTAAGTTGCAGGGGATTATGTAAGCTTCTTTTAAATAAAGGACAGTGGATCTGTTCTCTACATTGAAAACGCTGACGAAAGCCGTTTTATTTACCATAAATGAAGTAGCTTTTAGATAAAATATAGATAGCGTCTCCAATACCATCAGAAATGATTTGTTATGCTATATAGTTAGAAACAACCGTACTTCCGCAATAGTTAGGCATCGTTTTAATCTGACTGCAAATAAAACTTTTATTAATTTGAAACTGAATAACAAAATTGACGCACAAAGAATACATTAAATGGATGCCAAAAATCAATTGCAATCATTTTTGTACTAATATAAAGTTTTCTGTTTAAATTTTTTATTTGCTAACACGTATAGTCGAAACCTGATTAAACAGCGTATCAATAGATTCTGTTAGTACTTATCACAAAATTTTCTTTAGCAATTTATTGGAGTTTAAGACCATATATTTAAAACAGAGAATAAAAACAGGCTTATCATTCATCTTCGTTCTAGGCTAGACAAAATCGATAATCGTCTTTTATTACACAATATGGTTCTATTTAACAATAATAATTTGATCGATAAATTCAAAAAGTTTTATCAAAATGATAACATTTCAAACTGGCTACGAATTAGCACAATTGTAACAAATGCCCGACTTTTGAATAAGACCGACTACAAATTGACGTATAAACCGCAACACACAGGAAACTAATTTTTATCATATTTAACGGTGTAGGAAGAATATTTATTATGAGAAACGTATGAGATTTTCAATTTCCCAAAATTTATTACTCGATTTCAAATTGTAGATGTAATAATTTCAATGAGCTGACAATGAAGTTACATGTTTAAAAATTTATTGCCTTGAAGCTAGTCTGAAAGGCATTCATTTTTATAATGTACTTTATGAAATATTTTATTATCGTTGTTCAAATTTTCATATGCGACATCTGTCTTTCTTAATTAGCATTAGATAATGACAATCGTGCTGTAAAATTATCTTACTTCTTATGCACTTTTTGTTGAAAAAGTCACAGTGCGAATTCATGAGAGGAACGGTAGTATTAAAATAAGTGCTACGCATAACACAATATGCTTATAGATAGAAAAGTACACTAGCGGGATTTTGAATTAAAATTTTATTAGCAATAAAGGATATTTTTCAATTATATTCATGAAATGCGTCTTATTTTCGATGAATATAAAATTAATTTGAAATTATCCGAACAAAAGGAGGCCGAAAATTTAGCTAACTGAAACACTTTGCCGCAGATAATACATCTCAGGTATTGTTAGAAAGAATTACATTTTGATAATGTGTTCCTGATATAATTCCAAAAAATTACAGCATCATTCCAACGACGAGATAACTTTTCGTAAGTGTATTGCCAGTCTCTACAGAACAGTAGTAAAAGATATGTCAACATTTATATTGGGTAAGGTAATAATCCTCAACCTCCTTACTAGCGTTCAACAATATAATTGACAGCTGAAAGTCAAACTAACCAGACCTCATAAACTTGGTTTTAGATAACCTTCGCCAGTTGAGGCTGCAACAGGCAGACGTTGGAGAGGGTCTAGCCTAGACTAAAAAGCAATTACGTGTCTACCTAACATCTATCTAGGTTACCTGGAGTTCATGAATATCATTATAGGATATGATGTACTCATTGATGGATACGATGTAAATATTATTATGAATGTTATACCTAGCTCTGTTGGCAAGATTACGAATTTCATTTATTGTGCTACAGTATTTTTGGCAGTGACCATTTTGAAGCTGTAACAAGCAAGTGGTGATCTACAGCCTTATATATATTTAATTGTGTGGAGTAAAATGGTTATTTTTCTTTTAGCCTCATCAGATGGAGCACTGGCAGATACCGAGTTAGCCTATGTGGAAGACGAATGTGCGGAGGACGAAATCCCCGAAGACGCTGCGAATGTACGCGTGTTAATCAAAAAGAAATTAGATGATCCGTTAATGGTTACTTTCAAGGAAAGTTTGAAGAATGGCGCAGTGTTATGCTTGTCGTTAACCGGCCGAATGCGGCCTTCCAGAAACACTCACATTCAGCCATGCTCGGCGTTCGTACGCGTCAATGCTCGCTGCCCAACATCTTGGTTTACTTAGAAAAATCGTACGCCAAAAAGAATTACAATATTTTGACAAAACAAATGTATTACGTAATCATAATGTTTCGATAAACATGCAACAAATCTTGTACTAATAGAAATCGCATTTCCTCAACATAAATTGAGTCGTTTTTGCAACTTTATTTAAAAAAATATTCTTAACATTCTGCAATGCCGCGTTTTGCGTGGGCTGGTTCTAGCTTTGTACCAACATTTTTACAAAGATCCGATTGATTACAATTTACTTTTCTGTGTCTTTTTTTACTTAGATCAGGCTTTGCGTGTATTCGTCCCTTTCTTCCGAAGTCTTCAACATCGTTCATACTAACTATCGGAAATTCGGTTCTATCAAATGAAAATTTGATAGAACTGAATTTCCAAAAATAGACACGAAAAAGGAAAATGTAACCAATCGGATCTTTGTGAAACTGTTGGTGCAAAGCTCCAACCCGCATACGCAAAACGCGGCATTGCAGAATATGAAGCTGGTACCCCGTAAAAATCAACATATATAGATTTTCCGATTGAGACGAACCCGGTCTACTGGATGAATGGTGTTTCCACATTTTACAATGCATAGGTTTTTCTGATTTATGTATGTATGTGATTTGTGCTTATATCAACATTGAAATCTTTATTTGAATAATCTACTACTCTTGTTTTTAGCATATTTAGGTTAGATAGAGAAATGACTACAAAAAAATCAAAGCATTAACATACAGTTTGTGCTCGAGAATTAAACCAGTTTAGTTTATATTTGTCATTCGTGATTTGAACAGTAAATAATGAACATAATAATATAAAGCTGCTGAAAGGAAATCAAATTTGCGACCATCAGATCATTTTTATCATCGCGTTTGTACGGTACACCATGACGATTTGTCAAAATAAACAACATTTAAATCTTCGCAACAATTTTTAAGTTCACATAAAACACATTGCGTCTACCGGCTATTTTCATACGTTTGCTGGATCAAGAATCAATAATTTAATTTATATAAATTCCTTTATATATATATGTATATATGTATATATATATATATATGTATATATATATATATATATATATATATATATATATATATATATATATATATATTAAAAAACAACGTACTCCATGGAATAACATTTATTAATAAATCTTATTTCTACTAGTATCTACAGCCATTATTCTGGATTCGTTAGCATGTTTTATCCAATCCCAACTGTACATATGTCATAACCAATCCCCTCTTCGTTATGTCAGTCTTTGTTTTGCGCAATTCAGACCACTCATTTTGCGTAACGTCATTTGGTGGTCTAAATGCCGCAATAGGAGTGGTTTAAATTGCGCAAAATAAGGACTGACATAACGAAGAGGGGATTGGTTACGATAAATGTACAGTTGGGATTGGATGAACGAATATACTAACGAATCCAGAATAATGGCTGTAGATACTGGTAGAAATAAGATTTATTAATAAATTTTATTCCATGGAGTACGTTGTTTTGTTCTCATATTTTAAAGAATGGTGAAACTGGTAACGATATATATATATATATATATATATATATATATATATATATATATATATATATATATATATACATACTAGTATTTCATGATGGAAATTGATAACGCTTAGAACCCGTCTGAAAGAATTTCTTACTGCACAGACTAAGTTTTCCTTATAACTCTATATTTCCCGGTTTTGGCGACATAGATAATGAGTTTAAATGCTAGATCAGCTGGTTTCGATGTTTAGTATATACCTATAGTATATACCTGCAATATATATATATATATATATATATATATATATATATATATATATATATATATATATATATATACATTCTGCTTGACCGGGCATGCGTATATTTTGCATTGCCAATTGCGCTGACCGTTATCCAGCTAACCGAGATTTCAAATTCATTATTATAACAGCATTTCGACGTCAGCACACACGCAAAATCTTTGTATACTTTGAATTTTCTTATATCTTGCATTATGTGCACTATGTCCGATGAGCAGAGCTGGAGAAGGAGAATGGATTGCGTCACACTTCTTAATAATTGTGGCATCAGCACATGGCGATAACTTTCCATTTTGGTCCAAAGTATAATAAAATGTTTATAATTTAGCTATTAATACGTTTAATGTATTTTCCGCCGCAAATTTATGTCAATTTGTAAAGCCTAAAGTGTTTGACGAGAAGTTACTAGGGTTCATGGTGATGTTAACATTTGCAAAAGGGAAATTTGCCTTAGTGATAAGATTTTACTGCCGTGCAATTGCTAGGTTTCCTCTAAATCGAAAATTGAGGAAATTAATTTTGTAAGTATCCTCGAAATAAGGAATTAACGGGACTACATTTTGGTATATGCATACCATTGCGGTAAGAAATTCACCAAAAAATTATCAATATTGTGTTTGGAAGAAATCTTCATGATTGTGTTTTCTTGTCTGCTAGTTAGGTTTCTTCTGTGTTATATTTCGCATACTCCTTCTTTCAACGGGTTGATCAAATGGTAATACTGGATGTTCTATGCATTTCCTGTGTCAAATCATCAATTCATTTTCGAATCGTGCTGGATTTCTCATCATTATTGTGCGTTAATTTCACAATGGTGGCAGCTAGTTTGACGCCTTAATCCGCTTCATAGGCTAGTTTAATCAATATGGCTTACTTTGCCGCTTCTTTGCATCAAATAAGAACTAATCAATTATGGTTTCTTGACTTGTTCGATCAAGATTTTGCATCTATACCATAGTGAGTTGTTGTTCAATGCAACTTTCCACAGCTATACCGTTGAGCTTTTGGCAGTTTTCCGTACATGCCAATAAGAGCCCATTTAAGTATTAATTGCATGTAAGAAAACTCCTAAACTCATTTTTATTCAGGTGATAAATGGAATTATTTTCTTCCATTGAAAAAATCAGAAATAAGAAGATTTGTTTTCCGGGATGTTTTCTCCTTTTACGTTTGTGTGCTAGCTCGAAAGTGTACCTGATAATCTTTGCGTTTGTAACATCTTCAAGTGAACTATGACAAGACAGTTTGCTGATTTTTCTAAAGTGCGTTGAAACTTAACGAATTTGACCGCATTCATGGAGCACCGGTGGCTTTCATGACCTTATGAGTTTTCGGTTTTCCGCTCAGTTTTGCGCAATGCGTTCCAAATAATCTTTATTTGTAATTTCTACGATGATTTCTTATCTGTTTTCGGGATCAACTATTTAAGACAAAACATGCTTCTTCATCAGTTAAAAAATATCATTTATACTTGGTTTAATTTTCTTAGACTCATCGTTCCGTGAATGGTCTGCTTCGAATTTTGTTTAATCATTTAAGATCTCGTAGATGTACCCACTTTAATCATCAACTCATGATCGGTTGCCACTTGTGAATAGTCGTATTGTTTTGTTTGATATTTATTACCTGAGTTCATTTATATGTCGCTTAAAAATGACTTAATTTCCTTTTTGATTATTTTATAATGATTATTGCGTTGACCATATTCGCATTCCGTCAGAATACGCTGAAATATCCTGGAGCAACACCTTACATTACGTCCATTTATTAATTCAGGAACATCCGGATTTCAAGTATAACTTAATTAAACAGTTAGAATGTTCTCTATAGATTTAAAGATACACATGTTTCGAAAGAACAAATATATACGTACAAAAACTGAAGATATAAAACAATTAAACTAAAAGTCAAATTAATTTTATTTAAATAAATTAAATGCAAAGCAGGAATGGATATAAAGAGGTTATTATCTTTAAAATTTGCATGCAGGTGAGCTTATATATATATATATATATATATATATATATATATATATATATATATATATATATATATATATATATATATATGTTCATATATATGTTCCATTATACCACTTCACAATAGTACCAAACACAAAAAAAGAAATTTTATCAGATATAAGAAATATTTCTTTCGCATGGTCTTCTCAAATATATATATATATATATATATATATATATATATATATATATATATATATATATATATATATATATATTGTTTTGAAATGCGAGCTTTAATAAAACTCATTGACCCTTCCCATGTGCAAAAATAGAAATTTTATCAGATAGAAGAAACGCTTCATTTTCATTATCCCCTAAAGAATCTACTAATCAACATATCTTTATATTTAAATTGGAGGGCAAAACAAGTTAGAAATATGTAAACACAGAGAGAGTGTGAAAAAGGAAACCAATCAGTTGCGTGCGTCACCTCCAGTTCAGGCACAATGCCTGAACATGCTTCATCTGCTTGCATAATTCCGGCTGCAATTTGTTTATCCATAAGGCTGGTTAAATACAATGATAGGTGTTTAAAGTGATTTAAAGAATTTGTACCACCACCAGCACAATCTATGGTTGTTTAGGTGTATCATGTATTCTATTTTAAAATCTTTGATCTTTACTACGAATGACAAATAGATAAGATCACTTAATTTATATAATATGCTTATGGAAATGACAGTGTACCGAAAATTTGTCTCACGTTGACCAACAAATGTTGTGTTGAAGTAAACATCAATCCCATTATATTTAACCAGACATCGAACAACATAACAAAACTACCGCCAGCCGCAACACACTGACGCGTTTCGACCTTCCATGATCATCATCAGAGTACGACGGCAAACTGACTATCGAGGATCAAACGGCATTGAATATATGGAAATCAATTTGAGATATGCGGCTCTCACCTCCAGCAGTCTCGCATACATTGAACTTGACTGGAAATGTCAGCTACACAAGTTCAATATGCAGGGCACTAAGAATTGAAGAGCGCATATCTAATTTGATTTCTATATATAATGCAGTTTACGATCCTCGATAGTCAGTTTACCGTCGTACTCTGATGATCAGAAGGTCGAAACTTGCGAAGTGCTACAGCGATGGAATTGTTATGTTGTTCGACGACTGGTTAAATACAATGGGATTGGTGTTTACTTCAAGCTCCAAACTTGATTTAAAGCATTGTTACCACCACCCGCGCAATCAATTATTGTTAAATTGTATTGCCTATATATGTATATGTGGCGAAAGCTACAAACAGTTAATGTTCGTGACTGCATAGAAATTGTGCAGCCGACATTTCCAGTCAAGTTCAATGTATGCGAGACTGCTAGAGGTGAGAGCCGCATATCTAAATTTGATTTCCATATATATTCAATGCGGTTTGATCCTCGATAGTCAGTTTGCCGTCGTACTCTGATGATGTTCATGGAAGGTCGAAACGCGTCAGTGCGTTGCGGCTGGCGATAGTTTTGTTATGTTGTTCGACGACTGGTTAAATACAATGGGATTGGTGTTTACTTCAAGCTCGCAAACTTGATTTAAAGAAATGTTGTGTTGTTTTGCTCTTATTTTGGCTCCAAATGATAAGTAGCCAAGGGTGGTAAAATCCTCGCTAAATGTGAAATGTGCATTTTGATAATTTTGACTAGATACAGCATAAACAATACACAATTGCACATATTTAATTTCTATTACTCTCAAATTAAAAAAATGCATTATAAATCAATAAGCCAGTGGGATATGTGCGCACTTATAATTGTCGTGCTAATGCGTGAATTATTTTAATTTTGGTTGTCCCCAATGTTCACGTTATGTTTCGCTGTATCGTTTATTTAATCTGGTGCATATTCCAGCCTTTTCTGCTTCCCATACTTCGTTTTATTCTGCTTCAATTCTCCTGTACTACAGAATTGAACAGAAATATTTTTCTTTGGAAAACTGACTGTGTGAAAATAAAGACAAGGATACAAGCCAAACAACATGATCGAAGCAGATTTTCGTATAAGTTGTTTGCCAAAACTTTCTGTACATAAATACAGACCATGATTAATGATTGTGCCAACATAGAGCATTTTGTAAACCTTTTGTTCTCAAGTAAAATAATCTTATTATGTTTATTGGAAAGCGAATTAAGCTCCATTGACACGTCTGAATTTACCACAATCAACCGGACTTATCAAAACATCGAATAGCTTTCAACTCGTTGGATTGTAACGTGTTAATTTTTTGTGGATACAAATGTTCAGCATCTTCAAAATTAAATAGAAAAGGTTTTGATTTGAGAAAATAAACAAAATTCAGTTATCTGGAATGACCTACACAAAGATAAAAAAAACTTTCTTAGTTTCGACATTTCCCATTTCGACTAAGACGATATATCTTTCACAATTTTTTTCAATGTAGTTCACTCAAAACTCCTATTTAGAATGCGTTGTAATAAGCTATTTCACGTGTTTTAGTTCTGTTGTTAGTAAATGATTGTTCTGGGGATCAAAAAGAGCTAAATCGCTTAATTCGTAATCATAATGTGTTCAGGTGAAACATTTCAACACAATTCTGACTATGTTGGTATGTTTGTAAATCTATTTATTTGCAGATTTGCACGAAAATTAGACTCTGCATGTGGAGCCAAGGCACTATTTTAGCTGGAGTAAATTCACTTAAAATATTTTGCATAATATTTTTATTAAGGCATGTAAAAATTATTTCTTGTATTATAATGATAAAAGGCGGAAAAGTTTGTTCTGTATTCCAAAAACTATATATTTTGACGTTGGCTCCCTTTGTTATTCGTTATATTCTCATTAATGTCTACGATTCTTGTTTTTAAATATTTACAGATCCAATCTTTGGTGCCCAAATTATGCGAAATATATGGCTTACTAGATAATGATTTACTTTTTAATTATAATCAAGGTCTTGATATAAGCACCTGACCCATTAATTACCTACATATGTCAGTATAAACTAAGAACTGTATGGTGTAGAAAATGCAATTCATCCAGTAGACCGGTTTCGTCCTTATTGGGAACTCATCTTGTACAGGCCAGAATTTGCCGCGGACAGAGCTCGAACCTGGGCAGGTCTGCTTCGGAATCTGGTGCTCTAAACACTGAGCACCCTGCCGCACAAAGGATGAAATGGGTCTACGGGATGAATTGCCTTTTCTACACTATACATTTCTTAGTTTATAATGACATATGTAAGTAATTAACGGGTCAGGTGCTTATATCAAGACCGCAACCTTGATTATAATAATTGTTTTCACGGCCCACGCAACTAATGGTCGTTTAATTATTTATTTTATTTTACAGGTTGGAACCGATCCTATTTATACATATTTTGCTCATTCCCAGTTCATCTGCTGGAGCTGGCACGTTTTCCACTTCCGTTATAAAGTTGGTAAAGAGTAAGGGCATCAGTGGACGTTACGATCAGCTGCAATTACAATAATTAATGCAATATTTAAATTATCTCCGTACAGAATTCTCCACAAAATTAAATATGTCAGATTATGAGTGCCTTTAGGTACACTGACTTCTAAGTTAGTTCCGGATCCTACTCAAAACTTATGCAGTGAAATTGATGTTCACCTGAATAAGGGATGAAAAGTTTTGCTCCTATCAACTGCAGCATAGCCTATAATTAAGAGATTATACAAAGTCATTCTGTAAACGAGAATTATTAAACGAATGTAACTATTTTCTGGGTGCCACAGACAGAAGAACATGCGCGTTATTTCCTTTATTTTCTCGCAATGGCCGACTGATTTCATAATTGTATGTTTCGATGTTTGGACAGTTTAGCAAATAAAACGTTATGAAATTGTGAATTAAATTCTTGCTAAATGACGGATTTATTTTATTTCACACGCGCAAGGAACTGTTATTGATTTTCTGAACCGGTTGTGAGTTGTACATGCATAAATGCGCTCATATATAAATTAGTCTTAACAACTTTCAGGTTTGGATTTCAGTATTGGTTTAAAAGTGAAACTTAAATACGCTTCTTCCGCAAAATATCGATTACAACGATATTTTCAGAATTTTTCAGACCAATATTATTTGATATCTTGCCAGCAAAAATTGGTTTGTAAATGATATGTGCACGACTATTCCTCCTCGTTTTTATCAATTTTAAATTTAGTGAAATATAATGGAATAATATTTATTAAATTATCATAACTCAATATATTACCAATAAACTTCCAACCATATTTAAAGACAATTTAAATGATAATTTGTATATAAATGCGTTGCGATTATCGTAAAAAGCTTGTCGAAAATGAAGTAATATTCGAAACACAGAAATTAGCTTATGCATAAGTGAAATTATTTATATAATATTATATTATGAAATATTTAAGCTTATTGGAGAAAACTATGATAAAAAAGATTTCATGAGGATTAAATAAAACGAAGACAACCTGCTGAAATAAAGTAAAATATTGCTGAAAATTGCTTACAAACCCCAAATGACATTAACAGATTAGCATCTACGGGTTGATGTTATACAAAGTAAATTATCATTATGATGAAATGCTGATATTACCACAACATTATATATATATATATATATATATATATATATATATATATATATATATATATATTCTCCTTTTATACACGAGCTTGCATAAATGAGGAATCGAAGAGCATATAGTAAACTGTCCACCTCCATATAATTAAGTAGTAGCCTGTATATAAATTTGTGTTGGTAAATTTTGGATATGACCAATGAATTATGGAAGAGAATAAAAACTATTGCATTTTATCAGATAGCACGTTAACTGCCATTGTTTGAGGTGTTCTGCTCCTGTTAACTAAATAGGTCAACTACGGCAAGTAGGATAAACAAATATCAGCCCGATAGAAATCTATAATCTCACGTAGGCATACGTTTAATGCTTGTTGGGAATAAAGTTATGGGTGGCGTTATTGCGCCCTACACCTACAATATATTTGATTATAGTAATGTGGGACAATTGGACGGTACAAACTACTATACCAAAGTGTATGCAATCAATTGTGGAGCTAACTTATTATAAAGTCTTCCAAAATGCGAATTCGAAAACATTTCATTATATAGGTAATATATATCGTGCCTGTACAGGATATCAATACTGTTGTTGCTGAGTTGGTACATGATACCAATAAAATAGATTCCAAGATATGCTAAATTTCACCCAAATTATGAATTACAAATGCTGCTGAACGTATGTTATTCCAGCTAATGCATACAGACTGACCCTGATAAATATCAATTATAAAATTTCGTGGTAGTCATTTAACCATTCAATTTAATATGGAGTCGTAATATACTGTTTCTTGTGAAAAACTAAAATATATCAAGGTGTGTGCACACCTAGTAAAAAAAGTTCAAATAGAGCAAGCAATGTAAATAAAATTTAGAATAAACGGGAAAATTAATCTCATGTATACATGCGTTTTCTGCTTACAATCGATACCCACCTTATAACCTTTCAACGAATGATAGATAATTATATAGTACAATTGTGTATACAGTCAGTAGGGGAGTCAATTTTATTTAAAGTCTTCGACATTGTTAATTAAAAACCAACTCTCCATATATAATGTGTACAGAGCTGGTAAAAAATAACAACACGATAATTGCCGAGTCGGTACAAGGTACCAAAATTATGGGTTGCCATGTCGGTACATGCTATCACTACTATGGTGCGTGTCGGTACATGGTACGAATATTATGGTTGCCCAGTCGCCATAGGGTACCAACCCAACGGATTTCAACTTATGATAAATTATAGCACGTTTGAGAATTAAAATTACTTCCATACGCCTGTTTCTCCAGAAAATCTTACACTCTAGTCATGATTGTTTACAGTTTTCCCATTTGGCAGACACCTTGACATCATTCTAGTAAATATATAATACTTATATTCTGCTTCGCGAGGAGACTAAAATATATGCAATTTTGTGTTATGTGCTGCGCATCCAGTAAAAATTATTACTAAAAGGAGCATAAATATAAACCACATTTTGAACGAACAAAATAAACAATCAATTAATTTTAATCAAAGTTACTATCCATATATAAACACCTGAGCCATTATGTACATATATATTTGTCAGAAAAACTGAATAATATATGGGTGGAGAAAAGTTTATTCATGCAGTAGACCTGTTTCGTCTTTACTGAGAACTCATCATGTACTGTCTGCGGAAAATTCTGGACAATACATGCATTATTACTAAGGACGAAAACGGTCTACAAGATGAATTGCTTTTCCTACACTATTCAATTGTAAATTTAAACAGAAAAATAAATGTACATAACAGTTCAGGTTCTCATGTCTAGATCGGCACCTTGATTAAATGTAATTGTTATAATGCAAGTATGTAATAGGCGTTGCGAACTTAGTAAGATATTAGTTAAGTCTCGACCAGAAGGATAAACCAAAGACAGCATGAACGGAAAGTATAGTCTCATGTACATTCGTTTCGTGCTTACTGGCATTACGCCCTTTAATCACTATATATGTCGTTTAGGAATGTTGGATAGGACGGTACAATCTTCTAAACGAAGTGTAAACATACAGTAGTGACGTTACATCATATAAAGTCTACGACAATGCGACTTCAACGCTAACTCACACTATAATATATATATATATATATATATATATATATATATATATATATATATATATATATATATATATATATATATATATATATATATATATATATATATATATAGATATAGATATAGTATAACTGGATATTAACACTATGGCTCTTGTGTCAGTAACCGATACCAACATTATAGTATCCAAACGGTACATGGTTCTAACATGATGGATATCAATGTATGCTAAAGTTTACCAAATTTGAGAATTACATCTATTTCTGAACACCTGTTAATCCAGTAAATCCATACACTCTGGCCTAGATCGATATCAGTTATCACATTTCGCGGTAAGCATGACATCATTAAATTCAATATATAACAGTTAAACACGTTTGGTACGGAGAACTAATATATATGCAATTATTTAATAGGTGTTGCTAACATAGTAACAAAGTAGTTAAGTTGTGACCAGAAGAACATATTGGTTAAAGGGTGTAATACCGGCTCCTACTAATGAGTCGCCAGTGTGCACGAAAAGAATGCGTATGAGTTTATACTTTCGGTTTAGGCTGTTTTTGGTTTTTCCTTCTGTTCACATCTGAAATAATTTGTTGCTAGGTTCGCAACACCTAATACATACTTGGATGTATATTAGTTTCCAGCAAAAAACATTGTTTAACTGTTATATATTAAATTGAATGATGTCATGCATACCGCGAAATATGATAAATAATATTGATCGAGGCCAGAGTATATGGATTTACTGGACTAACCTGTGCTCAGAAAAAGTAGTTCTAATCAATTTTGGGGAACCATAACATACATTGATATGCATCATGTTAGCACCATGTACCGTTTCGGTACTATAATGTTGGTATCTTTACTAACACAATAACCATATTGTTTGTATCCTTTTCAGAAACGGTATATATATAATATAGTGTGAGTTAGCTTTGAATTCGCATTGTCAAGACTTTTTATGATGTTTTCTTCACTATTGCACGTTTAAACATTCGTCTATGAGATTGTACCGTTCTATTATCCTCACCCAAATAAATAGTGGTTAAAGGGCGTAAAAACCGCTCCTACTGATGAGACACCTGTAAGCAAGAAACGAATGTGCATTCGATTATAATTTTGTTCGTGCTGACTTTGGTTTATCCTTCTGGTCACAACTGACCTAATATGTTACTAGGTTCGCAACACCTAATACATACTTGCATATATATTAGCTCTCCACAACAAACAGTGCTTAATTGATATAATGTTCGTTAAATTAAAAAATAAATAATCCCATGTACACGAGTTATCAGTAGGAGCCGGTACTACGTGCTTTATCCAAAATGTAGTTTGTCAAGGAATTATGTTATGATCATAGCGTGAAATATGGAAAATGATATCGATCATGGCCAGATGGTATGGATTTGCTGAGGTACAAGTTTTGTAGAAGTTGATGTAATTATCATTTTTTGAAATATTTGGTATCTCTTAAAATACATTGTTTGAATAGCATTTAAGTGCTCGATATTTATCTATTAGGTAAACATAGCATTGGTACCCTTTACAGGCTCGGTGTATATTATATAAAATGTATTGGCTTGAAGTAACATTTCGAAGAATTTATGCGAAGTTTACTTCATTAGTGCTCATATACACTTTTGTATAGAATAATTTACCGTCCCGTAGTCTTACAAAGCTGAACTAAATATATGGCGGTTATGGGGCGTATACCAGATCCTACTGATGAGTCGCCAGTTAGTAAGAAACAAATGTGCACATGAGATTAAACATTTCGTTCATTCTGACTTTCGCTTATACTTCTGTTCCTATTTGAACTTATTTTTACTAGGTACGCAGCACCTGATATACAATTGTATAAATAATCTTTCTAATGTAACAAAAATGTAAATAGAATTTTTTCGGATTTGACCGCATTTTTCTTGTGCGGGACAATTGTTAGCACTCATAGGTCGGCAAAATCTTGAACCTTTTATCTTTTCAGATGATGTAATTTTTGGCCTCAGTTGATGGGTTTTCACTTGTCCCTTCTCCTTTAAGCCTTCAATTAGCTGATTGTCTGAAAGCGCTTTAGGATCAAGATCCGCCATTGATCTTTGCCAGATATTTCGAGACCGAATTTCCAGTCTCATCTTCAGTGTTGACACAATACGCACAGGAGTAAAACACAACTTGTGACAAATGTGCTAACAATTGTCCCGCACAAGAAAAATGCGGTCAAATCCGAAATGAAAAGGACAGCACTGAGAACCATAATAATACATCTTTTAATAGAATTTTTTGTCTGCAAGTGTGCAAATTAGAGCTTTTAAAACAAAAAAAAATTGAAAATTCACATATTTATGTAATTATTTACCGTTATCCACCTATGTTATTCAAGTATTAATGCCTGATCAGAACTATGTTGCAAAGGCATTCGTAATTGTGAAAAATGTTCTTCAAATCATGTTTATTATTTACCATTTTTATAAATCTTTTAATGAAAGGTTATTTTCCTCTCTTAAAAACTTAACTTGACTGTGATTTCTAGTTCTTCATACAGTTGATATGGATAATTAAAAGTTGATTCAATTGGACCAAATATGAAAATTGTGCCGTGACAAATAGCAAGTGACAAAAACGCAATAGAAAGTACGAGCATATTTAGACTGTTTTAGCTAATTCAGCTATGGATTAATCATTTTCATCTGATAACTATCGCAATGCGCTACTTTCTATCGCTTCTTTGTTTCAAAATTCACACAAAAATAAGCTTGGTTTAGAGAAAGACGACTATGAAAATTGCGTTTAGTCATTGCTGAAGACATCTGTCTTTGTCAGCTGTTTGTAATACAAATTTACTTGGATCTATTCGTTTGATAATCAAGTGGAAAAAACTTTATTCTACAACGATCAGTTGATGCATGTGCATAAATAATCTACACCTGATGATTTGAACGCAGGAAGCTTGTTCTTTTCATTTATGTTTAGCTGGTGTATTGTTAATTTTACACAGATTAACTCAAAAATTTGATGCATCCGCTTTGAACAAGCAAATTATAGAATGTCTTTTCATGGGTTAGCATGGGTTTAATGCTTGCTTTTTTGTTTCTAACTTACGTTTGATTCAAAATATCTTTCAAAAGAAAAAAATTTATACTTCGTCCTTTTCAGTGTGATCAGGTTGTGGGATTTTTATTCCTCTATACAGATTTGTTTAATTCTATAAGACACATCGTGTATCAACCTAATTTCCTATAAAGAAAACTATCATTGTGCTGTCTATATTCGTATACTGTTTAGTCCATCTCAGCTTTTGCCGAAGTTCACCTAGCAGACTATCGTATTCCTCTCTCAATATCATTCCGTCAAGCAAATACATTGTATTACATCGAGCCAATACGCGGCCACAAGTGTCATGAATCAAACAAGTTAATTTATAAATTCTATTTGAAAGCAGCAACATTGTAAACAAAAATTCTATAGTACAGCAAAATATTTCAATAACACTTAAATTACATTTTTTAAATCCTCAATGCAGATGTAGAAATAGGGAGCACGCTTAAATAGTTCTGTATCGTCAATCTTGTTATTCAACGTAATTCAGAGCGCAAAATTGCTCAATCTCAGATATTTACTTGAATTATTCATATTGTGACATGTATATTATGGTATCATTTACATGTGGAAAAATAAAAGAAATCTTTTCGGGTACAACAACCGTTTCTTTTTCATATTCTTTTCAAGTATCTAAAAAACAAACATATTTTTGTATTTATATTGAAAAATAAAATCAAATGGAAGAATTTAAAGGTGAAAAAAAGTTAAAATAAGGGAATAACTATTCGGTTGCGAGAAACACTTCCAGTTTCAGCTCAATAACCGAACATTATTCTGCAGCTTTCGTTAACCTGGCTTTAATTTGTTTATTTATAAAGCTCCGTTTTTGGCTAACTCCATTCTTTTGTAGCATTTTTCAATTTTTTTAAACGTTACGTTTGGAGAACACACGTGTGAGTTTTCAACGATGTGCAATAACCATTTGATTTAAAACGGGAATATAAATTGCAGTGTTTTTTGATTCTAGTAATTAACCGTCTGGTAGATAGGACCTCATAAGTTGATCGTGAACTTACATACGAATATTGGTAAACAACATTTGATGACGACATTTACGTTTGTTTCTCTATGATTGCTGGTAAGGGCAAGTTTGTTAATTTAAAATGTATACGTTGTTTAGCAATATTAAATGTGCGCGTTAATGCCGCTTCAGATATTTTTTGTGTTGTGCTGGAAACAACATTCACTTTAAACGGGATGTTCAGGTAAAGTGCTTTCATTTACGGACAGAAATATATGCTTCGGATGACTGCATCTGTTAATAATTGACTCGATTAATTGTCTAGAATAACCACTTAATATTAAATCGTTTAATGTATTAGGATATTTGTTGAGTTTTAAATCTGGACTAGCCAAACAGTCAATATTTGATAAATAGCCTTGAACAGTTGATAAATTATATTGAAATAGTATAAAACTGCTGTAATGCAAATACTGTGCAGACCAGGTTGGACTATGGTAAATGGTTCCATTTAATTTCCCATTAATATCCTTCTTCATTAGTCCATCTAAAAAAGGCAGACAATCATGTTTCTCACTCTCTGGCGTGAAACCGATATTCCAAAGCGCCGTGTCGAAAATTTGAAGCAATTTTCATGATTATGACTTGCTTTCAAGAGCAAGGAAATTAAAATCTACTTAAATCAGGTTTTGAGCACATTTACTAATGTCATTCCAAAAGAATCTTTTGAAAACCTAGAAGAACTAGTGACGTTAGTATGTAGAGCGCAAAAAGCGTTATTATCAGTGTATATATTTGGTGCGTAGTTTACGGAAGTCAATGTTACGTGTCAATCGAAGATATCTTACAAGGTTGGAGCATTCCAATATTGAGCAGTTAAAAGAAGATGAAGAAGTGTATCGGGCAAGAACCAGTTGTGTATCTTGTGTATTTCATGGACTGTCTTTTCACAAAAATGAGATTTTTTAAATGTTTTTGCCAACTGCTGTGACTAAAGACGAAACAAGTATATGGTATAATATAAATAATGATATAAAATCTAGATTTTTTTTGTGATGTAAAACCGACCAATATTGATAAATGTGTGCTGAACTGAACAAATGTCCAATCGATCAGCTAAAAATGTAGGCATTATGGTTGGGCCGTAATTATGGAATTCAGGCATCGAATGAATGTGATGTTGATTTCGAGGCAGAATTTGAATTGCTATTTGAACAAACAGCCGAATTAGGTTCTATATGTATTGCTTATAAAAAAAAGTTGAAAGCTAATTTAGTTGACCATGATTCAAATTTAAAATCGTTCAAATGCGCAGAACAATATGCATTGACAAAGCAATATTTACATGCACTTAATAAATTATCAGAAATGCAGATATCACAATACGACGCACTGATAGAGACAAAAGAAGGAAAATGTGCCAAATGGCAATCCAAAATTCACAGGTTTGGAGGATAAATCAGATGGAATATACAATATGAAGCACAAACGAATAAAAGATATTAAGATCTTGACAGATGCCAGTTTAATTTATTAGGCCATTGCACAGAAGGTCTAGCCAGATCGATCATCTACACCAACAATGTACGGATTATAAAAAAAAATACCAAAAAGGTTGTCCTATGAGGCCAATTTTATAAATGATCAATTCTCCGTTTCACTTATTGCTAATTAGTTAATACGTACACTTTAACCATTGCTCAAACTAATAGGTAATTATTCCTTAGCCGACTACTTTGAGTTTGTCAACACAATTCGGCATATAAACGTTAAACACAAAATGATCGTGTCTTATGAAGTTACGGTTTTGTTTAAAAATGTTCCAGTTTACGAAACCATTGACATTATAGTCCTAGCGGTAGAACAAGGCATTATTGTCCCCGGAGTCCGGTTACACACTATACAAGCATTTCATATTCTGCACGAAAAGTGGACAGTTTTGTTTAAATGGAATCATTTGTATACAGACCAATGGTGTGACAATGAAGAGTCTCCTATCTCCAGTGTTGTCGGAGATTTTCCTAAAATATTTGGGGCACACATCATTAAAGAATGAAAAAAGTATATGTTCTTAATACATATGGTACGTTAAGTATATCTTCATTGATTTTAAAAACAGATCGCAGTCATGAATATTGGTTAAAATAATATCAGGTTTACGTCAGAGCATGTACTACAAAAGTAAGATACAAATGGTAAATTAAATAGAACAATTTACCATAAAATATCCTGGTACGAACCATATCTGCATAGCAGCAGATTGGTGCCTCTTCAATATTAATTATTATTTTTTTAAGCCTTCTTTAAAAGAATTCACAGGTTGGTCAGTCCAGATTCAAATGGCAATGAATATTGTAAAGCAATAAATAATTTAATGTATAATTGGCTTTCCTAGGCTATTAATTGAGTGAATTATTTAAATGAAAATTCAACAGAAACATTGCGGACAAGAAAAGAAAGCAGTTTACCTGAATATTCCATTTAAGGGGTATGCAGTTTCCGCATAGCACAAAAGAACGTTGAAGCGGCTTTAACACGCACATTTAATGCTATTATACTTCGAGAGTTATATAAGGTAGCACACCTGCCTTCACCAATACTTAAAGGAAACCATCCCTTAATTTCGAGATCAAATAATATCTACCAGTATACATGAGCAAATAGGCGATTAACTTACGTCAGCCGATTGACCAGTTTGTTTTTTGAAAACTTGTGATGACGTAAGAACTGAAGAAGGAATACGTCAAAGGATGTTGAAATATATCCAAGAAATAAAGAAACTGGAATTCGGTCTGTGTAATGAAATCAAAGGTTAGGCAAATTTGATAAATCCAGATTTGCAAATTTTTCATTCTTTTTACCAACGGTTTATTACTCGAATGCGAGAACATTGAAGATTAAACGCCTACTATAAATCACATGGTGAATACAGCTCTGCAATTATGCAACATATTTTTGAAACCTCAAACGTATGTTCTCCAGACGTAGTATTTAAAGAATTAGTAAATCCAATAAATAAATTTAATAGAAAAGATATAGCGCTATAGACTTACTTAAGCAAACACATGGATAAAAAAATCAACAAATGAGCACTCAATCCACACCTAACAAGGTAAAACATATGCAAGTTTACCTTTTTGACAAGAGCATAAATCCTCCAAATATATTCTTCACGAAGTAGAGAACTACAACTGGGATGCCTTAAATAGAACTATTATTTATTTATGCACCAAAATGGCGATAAATTGTATATTTAAAGATAAGCATCGAGCAACCGAACAATAACATTTAATTTTTTAACGCACGGTAAATAGATGATGAGTGCGTAGTGTATTTCGCATTGATTATGAAAAGTACTCCATACGGGTCGAATTCCAAGAGTTCATAAAAGGAAGAAGCGAGAAGGGGCTACTTACTGCGGGGGCAAACTTTTGCAACCTCATAAAACCGAAGATAATTATTTAAAAGAGGTCTTTAGATTTATTGAATACAAATGGTTATTTTTTTGTGTGTTTTGCGTTTGTGCATCTGGTATCCTATTTTGTTAGTACAGTGTACGTATTTAAACCATCTTTCTAAAATATTGATTTCTAACTGTAGCATAAATTTTAACCGAATAGGGTTCTGGCGAAAAAATGGTATCTTGTAGCATTGTTGTACATTTCGTCATTGTAAGGAATTTATGAGACAGATATCATGAATTGAAACATTAACAGTATAAAATGTGTGAAAATGGCTGAACCTAAATTGAAAACATAAATGAAGTCAAAACTAAAAG
The DNA here is from genome assembly GCA_029291075.1 of Eudiplozoon nipponicum. Classification (NCBI taxonomy): domain Eukaryota; kingdom Metazoa; phylum Platyhelminthes; class Monogenea; order Mazocraeidea; family Diplozoidae; genus Eudiplozoon; species Eudiplozoon nipponicum. Next base: position 91,317 of record JAQBSW010000416.1, read on the forward strand.
AACACAAGCAACCCATGCTTCAAATAACGCATTCAAAGCATACAATGCAGTATTTTTAGTAAATTTAAAATGGTATTGCACGCATGTATTTCATTCTGAGGTCCATCACATTTTACATTGCAAAATATTCGTGAATAAAGTATATTTTAACTTTTACTGTATATTCTTGCATTCACATGATATTTTAAAGTAGTAATATTTTAACGCAGACCCAAATATAATTAAGTTATCATTTGAATACTTAAAATATTGGGACTGGAAACTTCGTTTGAGTTAATTTTTTCCCTACCAGCTTTTAACCACTTTTGAACAAATATAAAAATTTCCAGTGTAAATCAGTATAGATTAGTATTCAGTTTGGGCGCAGTTATTAAAATCAGTTGTGCTAATCAAATTTGCAGAAATAAAATAAGTACTAATATGTTATATTGATTGTTTGTAGAACATACCGAAATTAACATAAATTACAAATACTGGCATATTTAAAACTTCATTGGCCTACAACTTAATTAAACGGAAATTTGACTAATGATTAACAAGCTTTGTGTATGTAGGTGATTCTGATATGTTGCTAGGACGATTAAGAATAAGGCTTGTAGTCAATAATAGTCCGAAAATGTGCTTTGTGTAATTCAGAAATTTTTCTTCTTTTAACTAAACCACGATAATTAATTTCGGTATTCAGAGGTTATGAAAAGCTTAAAACAAAGTCGACAGAACTCGTATTATGAAATCTAAAGGGCATTTCGTTTAAAATTGTAATTTACTGAAACTAATAAAACTACGAATTAAAACAAAGTATCTTAATTATGGGGCATTTAGTTCCCTTGCTGATTAATTCTACTGATTAAACACACAAACGTAAACACTCCCACCCATATAAATATATATATATATATATATATATATATATATATATATATATATATATATATATAGGTATATTTAGTATATGTGTGTGTACGTTTTTTCGCGTTAACCCATATATGAGCTGCACGTAACCCATAACGATCATTAGAGCTAATCAGCACTTCTCAAAACAATGATTAAAAATTTCAATGTACCTTATAATACACCGATATAAAAATTATAAACAGAGAAAGAGAGAGAGCAAATGTCGAGAATAAAATTTCAGAAGATCTAAAACAAATGTTTTCTATTCAATTCATTTCATTTCAATCTTTCCTCATAATCTACTGAACTTAAATTTTCATGTGTTTTTATGTCAACCAAACGGTTAGCAGGTTTAGCATCCTATTTCAAACGGAAAAAAGCAGATGCTGAATAAAATATGGTTAATGAAATCCCGATGTTTTTACTCAGAGCAAGATAGATACATGCTAAAAACACAATATGTAAATTTTACTGTCAGATTGAATGTCGCTGAACGGAAACAAAATTTTATGAAGAGTACAAATTAAGTAAATAAATATATAGAGAAGTTGAAGTAATTAAGGTTTGAATAGACTGGCAGCCATGTCCTAAGTGTACTGGAATAGCAAATAGATTATGGCTGAAAATAGCACATTGAGAATCAGATATTATCAAAATGAAAAGGCGAGAGTTTAAGCACGCATGCTAAACAAAAATTAACTTCATATCGATACAAGTGTCAGGTAAGAATATGTACGGTAAATAGCCGGTATGAATTTCTGTAACCATCAGCATGTACAAAGAAGAATATTAATTATAAATAGTAATTTGCCTAAGGCAAGGTATATCCTCAAAAAATGATAATCGAGACAATAAATATTTTACGCAATCGACTTTCTTATATATAAAATTATATGCAGTTAGTTTTTCGCCAATTAAAAGTATTAATTACAATTTTCACAAAATGCATAGGGCATTTAGGCTTATTTAAATTTCTTTATTCTTTTATTCGTAAAGATGCTTCTTCTGCATTTTCATTTAGTTTGTGTTGGTTATCTTCAAACCCAACATGCTCATCTTTCATTTGAGAAGTTATGAATTGAAATAAATTTTAAAACTGCACGTGAACATGTATTTCTAGTATATATTTTTTGTTTAATCATTTTAACTTAACTGTAAGTAAGACAGTTAAAAATAATTTGCGCACGTTCCAACGTATGATAGAAACTACACACAGGTATATGTTTTCGCTTTCAGGGGAAATAATATCTATCTGTGTATAAACGCAATTTAATTGAGTGCAAAAATGAAATTTTCATAAAGATTAGCATCAAACTTTTATAACTATCATATGTATAACTTCCGCAAATCAAGCAGTGCTTCATTGGCATTTAGCACTTTTTTTTCCGTTGTCAGTTATTACAAATAAGAGTTATTTTATTTCTAGTTGGGGTTGCAATTTTAGAGTAAAATTAACTTAGAAATTCGACAACAGATAAGTAAATATTATTTCCAGTTTGACGACGATATTTACAACTTATTCATACCGCATTGAAAACATGACCACTTAATTTATCAAATTAAGTGAAAAGTAAGGAAGAATTTTAATATACTGAAAATATATAAAACTTTTAGGCCAGGTATAAATTAAGGAACAAATTACGAATGTTTTATACGATTTGACACTACATTATCAACCCACTAACCGGAGAAAAATCAATCGGGATAATAATTGTTACCATGACGCGAATGAAAATTCCGTGTAATTTAAAATTTGTTATAGTTGAAATCCTACCCAGGAGTAAAGTTTTACGTAGTTGAAATGTAATCCTCCTGCAAGGATTGCCGTTAGATTAAATTTGGAAAGCCATGATGAATTTCTTTTAAAACGCTATTTTAAATGTAGAACAGATTTGTTCCGTTATTTCTTGACATAACATCTAATATCCAACAATGCTGCTAATTATTGCAGTGTGGAATTTAATGCCTATATTTATGACTCAATTCACGTTATATTGTTGATAATTTTGCAATAAATTCGTCGTAATAAAATATTTTATCAGATATTTTCATTTAAAACTGTGATTATGTATGTAAATATTTTTGTAATTTATATCTATTAAATCGCTGATTAATATTCAGAAGAGCCTTAAGAGATAAATACATAAATATTATTCATTTATGATTATTATGTTAAAATGATCGCTTTATATATATATATAAAATATATATATATATATATATATATATATATATATATATATATATATATATATATAAACATAACTATTTCTTTATTATGTCCATTGCCTTCGAATATTACACAGTATATTTCTTATTAGAAGGAAAAAAACATTAAAAACATAGTAAATGATGGCCATTTATTTAGAGATAACTAAACATCACTTTACAATCTTTCATTTATATATTTCCTGGGTTTTCATTTAATTATGTTCGTTTAGTCTGATACGGTTTTACTTTTATTTCTTGTTTGGATTGTTTAGTAAATGTATATGCTTATGTGCGCGTTTAAAGTTATTTCTCGCGGTATATAAAAATGATGTCTGACATCTGGTCAATCTTGTATTGTATTTTAATATTAAAGTCAAGTGTAGTTTAGTTTTTAGAACATCAGTTTCCATTTTAATATCAAATGTGATTTTCTTAACAAGAAATATATATATATATAACATTTTCAAACTTGTGTACATAAATTGACTGCCCACCTATAGTGCAAATTAGTGAAGAATGCTTTGGATCAGTAATAGGAAAACTTTAATGGAACGAAGAGTCTAAATACTCGCATTTACATTTATCATATAATATTTAAAATGTTATTAATTGTACAATAAAAGCGATTTATCTAATTGATGTGAAGCACATACAATTAAATACTTATTCATAACTGTAAATGAAATATTCTTTAATATTTAAATTCATTTAAATATATGCTTGTATGCAATTTAACCTATCGCCATATTTGGATTGTTAGGACATTTCTGCGTTAGGCAAATATTTTATTCATATTAAGTTCGCATGTGTTATAAAATCAAATAATACACGCTTATAAGAAATGGCTACAATAATAAACAGATGATTAGCTAGTAAAATTTATTTTTTAAACATCTTCGACTAAATATTATTAATGTTTGAGTTACGTAAATGAATTTTGTGTCTAAATATCCTCCAGCTTTTAATTTTACTTACATTGCTTTTTAGTTTGTCCATCAAATGCTGCTTTTGCAACAAATATATATTTAACTGCGAATTAATCAATTAAATCCCTAGTGGTATAATAGAGGAAAGTACTTATTTGCCTATTGCACCTTTGATAATTTGTTTTGTAGAATTTTTACTCAATAGGGTTTCATTGTCGTCAGTTATAAACATGATTTCCAATAATAATGCTTATTTTTTATGATTAAATGTTGTGCATTTTCATGAAACTCCTATTAATAATAAACAATAAAATAGTCAAAAATGAACAAAAGATACGTTCTAGTAAATTTATAATAATAATAATAATAATAATAATAATAATTATAATAATAATAATAATAATAGATAAAAATAATAATAATAATAATAATAATAATAATAATAATAATAATAATAATAATAATAATAATAATAATAATAATAATAATAATAATAATAATAATAATAATAATAATAATAATAATAATAATATAAATATATTGTGTTGTTCGAATATAACACGAAAACGAACATATTCATATTTTGAGGTCGCCGTTACTTAAAACAGAGAAGCAGAGCACAAATCCATAAAATCTTACAAGCTTTATATTAAAACTTCTAAGTTAAGTACTTTCAAGCCCTCCAGACTTTTTATTTAATCTATCGTAGATATAAGACGACTATTAGGACTGTCTGATTAAGACAATAAGGTAACATTTGATCCGATAGTATTTGTTATTAGGTGGTTATGCAGAATCAAAAACAAAAGACAGAATTTATTTAATTTAAATGAAGAGTTTTATTGTAAATGGCGTTATAAAATTTTTAACAGTTTAATTTGATTTGAAAAGCAGTACGGCAACTTGTCCAAGGTAGAAGTAAATGAAATGTTTCGTCTCATGTGTGACGTAGCTATAAAACAAAAAAAAGTACGAAGAAAAATCAATGATGTATGCGTAATTAAAAATGTTCAATGAAGTATTAAAACACGCTGAATTTCGAGAATGAAATATGACGAAGTGCAATCAATAGTATTTGCCATTTTACGTTCAATTTTGTGCTATAGATTAAGCGCAAATAAATGTGATCAGCGATACGTGAAGCATCTCTATGTATTTCTAATTTAACCAATGACATTTTGTATATCTTCCTTCTTACGAGTTGATTAAGCATGTAGCCTTCGTTGAAGGTTATTTTCAGGTGTTTCATTTTGATAAATTGGTTCTTATGTACATAAAAATATTTTTGCAATTACAGATATAGAATGTAAATTAATTTAATTTAAATATCGATTTTGTTATGTAACTGTGTGTACTAGAAACACAATTCTGAATTCGTACATGTTCTAATAGCTTTATTTTGTAGTTCAGTTTTAAAGGGTTTTTCACGCAAGTTAAATAAAATGTAAATATAGATGTTAATATATTATTGAGGAAAAATAGGTCGGTGCGTTAACCATAAAATGAAGAAATGGAAATTTTTTTCATTATTTCAATATATATATATTTATATTGTTTATTAATTATATATTGTAGCAGGTTGAAAATGCAATTCAACCAGTATTTCAGTTTCGCCATTTTTGAAATCGTTTTAAGTTTTTCCAGAATTTGCCTGGGACAGGACTTGAACCCGGGCACATTTCACTCGTAATTTGAGATTATATCCAACACCACATTCCAGTTGTATACAGCCATATTCAAACATATGTTTTTTAACTGTTTTTTTCAAGTGAAATATTTTTCTACGCTCTTAAGACATGGAGATCTAATTCGACTTTTCCAATCTGTCATTATGTAACTCACATCTTACAGCTCAGATAAAAATTGAAGTCCAATGTCAGGAATATGATTCCATATATGTCGCCTGTATAAACATAAAATGCCATCAGGTAGCAAGAAAATTTCACTTTGTAGATCAGATATTTCCGTATTGGCATCGTTTCAATTACTGTGGAGAATTTATCGCGGATTGAACTCCAACCCCAGGATATATATATATATATATATATATATATATATATATATATATATATATATATATATATATATATAATTATATATTGATAGCAGATTGACTTCAATTTGACATTCAGAATATCTGCCATAATTTAATGAGGAAATAAATTCTGCGTTGCATCAGCAATTTATTATTTACCAAGTTTACACGCTCATTTATGATAAGCCATTTTAATTTTGCCAGAAATCACCTCGACTGTAACATCTAGTAGTTCATATAGTTAATTATGAATAGAAAATGTGATGAAGCCTTGTTTAGCAAATCAATTATACGACAAAAAACAGGGGTTTGGAATCGCTCCTGCTCAGAAATGCCAAAAAATACGCAACAAATTCAACACTTCATATACAGATCATGCACAAAATTCTATGATTTTTTTGTTGAGGATTAAGAATGCCGAATATTACAGCTTCTACTGTGCATAAAACGGTTTGGAATTACTTTTGTAAATACGTGAAAATACACGTATTTTTAGGCTGAATGTTTTAAAACATGTGCTGACCATTAGTATGAAAGATCACCTTTTTCAACACCTTTGAATCACTTAACCAATTCTTGGTTTGAACGTCCTGTTAGACGCACTAAGCGTCTAGTGAATATTAGCAAATGCAAAATGTTCGGCCATTAAGCGGCAGTTTGTCGATCTATTGCATATCAAAATGACAAAAGTTTTGTTGGCTTTTTTAAACTTTGAATCCTAAGTTAATTTCCACTACTATCATGTGTTTGAATAATTTATTAGAGATTTAAATCAGAAGAACACATTTAATTTTAAACGAAAAAATAGTTTGCTTATTACTTGAATAATTTAATGCATTTATTTGTATTTGCATAAATCTGCTTTAGGTATTTTAAAATATAAATTTTACATTAGGTCGTGCACTACATATTGGAACCCGATTTCGTCACATACTTTAATTTTCATTATTGCATTGCCAGTGATATACGTCCACCGCAGCTCATTACTTCTACTATTAGGCTACGGACTGATAATCAAAGCATTGCAACGTGTTAACCTATGAATCTTGCACTATTTTGGACGAAGAGAAATATTGCGACTGCCATCAAGTGCTTTCAGCTGCTTTTTTCTGGCTAAAATATATACTTGCACCCTATATAATAGTAAACTCTTTGTACCAAATAGAATACAATAATTGATTTGTCGAAATTTTTAAGCGAATTTCGGTATTATTCATTAAAGATCGGCTACATAAATAGAAAGGTCATAATTTAAGTTAATTTCGTTATTTATGAAATAAATTAAAAATGCATAATATTATTATTATTTATATATGGACAATTTTAAACATTAAAATAGCAGACATATTGTCGCGATATTTAGTTTCAGTCATAGATATTAGGGTAACAACGCATTTTAACTTAATTATAAAAGTTGGGTAAATATTTAGCAACCATATGCCTAATCAATGTCTTTGTATATTAGTAAATTTTAATGGCAACCTATGTCAAAGAACAAAATAATTTTCATTTGAACATAAATATTCTTTATAATGCAAAGAAAAAATATTACGCGACGACCAAAACTAGTTTAAATATTTAATTCAAAACATGTGAATATACCAACGGAAAATGTTAATAAATGCACTGCGGTTTTGGAAAGACCATAATCAATATTTTAATAAGATAAACAATTTAATCCCACTACTACCAAACTAAGCTTTTATTGAACTTAAATTTTATTCCATGATTTTACGTTTTTGGATTTTAATTAAAATTGAACAGCAAATAATATTAAATAAATAGTTTATTTATTTAAGGAAATTGTATTGCAATTAATCTATTTTACGATAAATGCAATATTAAAAGAAAAAAATGTGTTTCAATTGTCTTGTTTTTTTTCTACATTAAAATGTATGTTTCAATTTGCAATCAAAATTACCAATCGAACTTATGAGTCTTTTATAATTTTGTTAATAATTTGCAATTATTATTAATTCCATGACGGTTTAACCATCATATACCTCCTAATATTTAACCCACTATATACATTATGTTTTAATGCAGAATAAGATATCGTTTTCAGATTTGATATTGTCGATATTTGTACCATTTAAACGACATCTTATCATATGACGTATTGCATGTGTAGATAATCAAATAAGACATATATTTGAGAACAGATAACAAAACAGGACTCGGTCAGTTCAACTCTCAATATCCTTTTCAGAAAATAAACATTACAGACACCTCAAATTTGGCGAATACAAATCTTCCATTATATGGGACTTTATCCAAGTAAAGGTACGACAACATTTTCGCGAGATATTCTCAGCGGTGTATATCATGAACAAGTAATTTTAAATGAGTAAACGATTTTCGTTTGGAATATGCGCTTGCTTAAAAAGGTGTTCCTTCGTTTTAGCCATAGCTTGCATTTTTAGCTCCAAATAGATAAATGGAATTATGTGAGCATCAAAATATCTATATAAAACTAATTAGTCAACCAGAAAATTATGAGGATTTGAAATTTATAACACGCTTATAAAGTAAGTCGATTGATCAATAGCAGCGAATTCACCATTTACGCACAAGCAATTTAAGGTGCACAATAACGATAATTCAAAACTCACCTTCCGAAATTTCTTCCCACAATGCAATGCCATGTGGGATTGTGGCGTTTGTCAAACTCCTTCTTGATGTATGCAGCGATATCCTTTTCCAGTTTGTTCTCGTCCATTGCAATGGACGCGACATCAACGGCATCCTGTTGCATATCGTCACTCATGTCGCAGCTCTTCACCACTGCCTGTTTGTTGTTCTGAGGCGCAACTGGTCGCGAATCTTGGGATTTCGGACGAACCGAGTTTCTATCCGTGCTTGGTTGCCGATCGCTACTCGGTTGTCTGTCGTGACTTAATCCCCTTTCACGGCTCGCATCCCTGTTCTGGTTTGCATTATAGTTCATATCGCGTTGCCGACCACCTGCTAGTTGGTTTCCATCTTTGTCATAACGTGCACTGCTTCCACCTGCCATAGTGTTTTGCCTATTACCTTTCTTTTACAAGTTGATCGTTTGACACAAATCTTGCAACTGATCTAATATAAAGAATGCTCGGTTCGAATAAACCATATATTTAACTGCTGTTTTTGCCACATTTGTTGTTGTCACAAAATGTTAGCACAATAAGCGCTTTTTGTATGCACATCCACACAAACACACACACACACACATACAGACAAACACATGTATTTACGTTCAATTCTGCAGAAAACATGCATCCGTAGCACCATTATTCACCTGAACAGGAGTCTAGTGCACTTGTACACAGTCTACATATATGTTTGCTTGCCTAAGCTCAAAACAGCGTCACTCAGAGGCGCTGTAATCGCCTTTTCACAGGCAAAAAATAAACATGCGCACACCTAACAGAGTGTCTGTGAAATACTTGAAACCAACACCACCTAAGAGTTGTTTGCTTAGACATAATTGAGCACACGCTTGAGGCTAGGCTATAAAGATTCGTTTGATTTTTGCAGACACTGGAAACACGTTCGTGCACGCACACCAACCCACACACACACACACACGTACTTACTTACACACATTACGACTAGACGTTTGTACGTGCTCACGTTAGCTTACCGACGTGCACCTGGTAAGAAGTGAGAATTTTCTTCAATTTCGGCGTCTCATTCAGCATAATGCAGCTGAAGCGGAAAATTTACGAAATTTGAATCGCACACAATGCAGTGAATTAAAAAAAATGAATCAGTACAATTACGTGAACTAAAAGAACTTCAAGATTCCTTAAGCTTCCTCATTGATTAACAACTAGAAAATATCGGTTTCATGTTCTGACAACATGAAATTTACCATCATTCGTTTGTCCATGCTTGAATGTTTATTGATCGGTTAATGCTTGAAATGATAGCACCATTTGCTTCATAGAGAATGATTTTATCGGAGATTTATTTTTTTTCATAAATAAACCGCAAATCGACAACTAAGCCAATATTGCGCAACAACGCCAATATCAAAATTTCGGTAACGTGTAATTTAGGTACTTGCGTTCACGTTAAACGGACGTATTCATCACGCACTGCCTTCATTTAAGATGCCTATTAAAAAGATGGCTTATTTCGCTTTTTAATATTTTTATACAATATGTCATCTAACCCATTACACGTGTCCCTTCATGCAATTGCACAAATGACTGATAATAAAAGATGTTTCATCAACTTTTTAAATATTACGCTGAAAATAAAATGCAATATTGAATTCAATGTCCAAATATTACGTAAAATTAAACTATATTAAGTTTTAACCTTAAACCTCTAATTCCTGCAGCAAACATAAAAATGTATGATCTTAATTTTTTCTGTCATTAATGGTACGCATTACTGCAAGTAATTTGAAACATATATTTTTCTAAATATGAAATGCTTAATTTCAAATAATAGGTAATAATTCATTTTAGCGATTGATTTATGTGTGCTCGTTTTTTATAAAATAATTTCTCCCAAACCAACTTTCAACGAGGTACATGTTAGACAACAACGTCGTCGTTTTGAGAAACCAACGACTTATTTTAAATTACAACGGTTTCTTTCTTTAGTAAATGTTAACATTTCGAGTAATGAGCAATCGGTTTACAGGGAATAATTGAAAATTTACAATGGAAAATGTAGATACGGAGGGACGAATCAGGCAAATGCGCAATACACAGTCGCTCAAAAATAACACAATTTAAATTAATTTTGGAAGTTAAATGAAAATAATTAATCTCTTTCTGGTTTTGCTTTTGCTAAAATTGGAATTCGTCTCTTTTCTCCTATTCATCGGGAACTTTACGATATCTCATTAATCTGCGTCCACGTGTCAGTCCATAGTTAAACAAAAATTTTTTAATGAACAAATCATGCATGTGCGAAAATACGCTTAAACTATTTCATTTTTACTTTAGATTGGACAGTCTCAAAAAGGCTAACTGAAGTTTTACTAGATTCAGTTAAATATTATTAATCGCGTTTTAGGCCATTTAAATAAAGTAAAAGTATATGACTGGTAGTTGAAACATGGCATGCGCCAGACTAATGATTTTACTCAAATTATTTGAAATGACGTATTCTAGAGTGACCGTATTGATAAGGACGGGGAGCAAAGTAGTCCAACTGCACTGTTAATTAAATCGTGCTTATTTGAGTGATGAGCGATAAATGCAAATGTCTAACGAAAATTGAAACTGACGTGAAATTCACTTCAATGCACTGCATTCATAATTTCGAACAGATATTTTCTAAGAAACTATTTAAATTTTATTATATTGGCACTTGTCCAGTATGCGTGCGCAAATATATAATTGCATAGTATTATATTCGATTTAAGTTCATTAAACGTGTACTTTGATATGGGTGAATATTCAGAGGGTTGTGTTTTAATTTAGACTTGATACACGTTACACCACTTTCTCTTCCCACCGAGGGCAATAATGTAATCATAGATTAAACTGATTAAATAAGGAGTCGGATAAAGTATCAAAAATATAATAAGTAACAAAATCATTCTAGTGTAAATCACCAAGAATTACTAAAACAAAAGGGATCATGGTTAAAATTTGAAGAATAAATAATGGTCGACCAGAAACAATTATAGAAAATTATCTGGCATTAGAATGAGCACTTTCAGAAAATAGAACAAATAAGGTAAATATGCATAAATAGGCGTATATTTTAATAATAATTCTGAAAACAAATTTGCAAAGAGTAGAAAATTTTTTAACTAAAAAATTAAGCTAAATATAACTTTAAAAATAATTTTTTATGCAATTTTCTTTTCTTATCGTTAGTTAAATCTGAGTTCCAAATCAATTCTGCATTATTTCCACATTTTTATTCATAATATCAACTCTTGATTTAATTTCAGTAGATTACTTTATCTATCTCGTAAATCGTTTACGACAGCGTATTGCCATGCGTTTGAAATCATCCCAGTTCATTATGTGTCCTATCTTTACTCAGTGTCGGTCCTAAGACGGTACGTATCTTCCATTTAAAAGTTATTATTATTACTTTTCTGCTAAGTTTGGAGGTTATTTAGATATTATTCCGTCGGGAATATTGTACTTCGACTTATAATTAGAATTAATTAAGACAAACATCTATTTAATTTCGACTAACCTACGGAGCAAACCAATAGAATTGGACACATCTCGTTCTCCACCTAATTCTAATCCTATGCTTTATCCCTGATAATCGAAGGTTTCTTAACTTGAGTGATTTCACAATTACTTTTTACAACTGATGCGACTATTTAAATAAGTAATGATGATGATTTCCAGCGTAAATATCTCTCATATAAATTTCAATTTGTTATTTTGACCATTTATTGGAAATTTGAAATCGAGATCTATAAATCACCCGGTTGACTTCCTGTTAAACTTAAATTTGGCATTTCTAATTTGCTCAGTTATGTGCAAAACGTTTCGTCATCTTGATTCCAAATAACTAATGTTTCATCCAATAATTTCAGGCGCAATTTAGGATTCAAATAAGTCATTTCTAACAGTGTATTAGGATAAGTTTAGACGACGATGTGCGCCAAAATGGGACACCCCTAATTTGCTTATAATATATTTCTAATATCTAAAATATGATGAGATAATCATTTCAAAAATGTCAAAAAATGTCATTTTAATCTCTGATAATATTGTCGGATGATCAACAAGGAAGCGAAATCATTCCGGGGCTACTTGCAGCGATATATTTCATTTCATAATTATCAACAATTTGAACCAAAAGGTCTAGAAAAAATTACTTTTTCTATGGCTTTCAATCTTAGAAACTTTATATTCTTCAGAATGCAGGAAACACATAATTTTTCATGCTGGGCTAGCAGTTTTATAAACATTTACAAGAGAATACACTCCAGAGAAAACAGCCTATTTGTATTTTTGAAATTGGATTGCGGAGTATCAGCTTTATGTTTTCCAATGCCGCGTTTTGTGCACGCGGGTTGTAGCTTTTCACTAATATTCTCACAAAGACCCGATTGATCACAATTTCCATTTCCTTTTTGTCTTCGATCAGGCTGGGTTTGTACGCGTACCATTCTTCCGAATGCTACAACATCATACATACTAACCAATGGAAAGATTTTATAGAGCCGCAGTTCCATTGGTAAGTATGAACGAGGTTGAAGACTTAGGTAGGAAGTGACGAATAAAAACCCAGCCCGATCGAAGACAAAAAAGAAATGAAAATTGTGAATAATCGGATCTTTGTGAAAATGTTAGTTCAAAGCATATTTCTATACCAACGGGCTAATGTGTCCCAAATCAAATTCCTAAATTGAAATCGATTTTTTTATTATAAAATTTACTTTCCCTTGTAACCTATCAGTTGGAAGTTTTGCTATTTTTTTGCACAACTAGTTTACATTAAATTTTCATACTTTTCATCATTGCTATCATCCGAAATTTAACTTCTCCTTTATCTCCATATTAGCCATGTAAAATTTTTAAACGTTTACGCGTTTCTCTAACGTCAATATTTATAATTGTACTTATATTGCTGGACTTAGTTTGTGAAAACGAGTAAGCTAATTTCGACTTAAAATTTCATCTTATTATTTTCAGAAAGTTAATGTGCCCTTCTTAACAGCATCCACAATGATCTCATTTATGGGTAATCTTTCAATAGATGAGATTATGTATATCGGGAATTTGAGATAGCTGAAATTGTACTGAAGTATGATTTGGTCGGCCATTTGTAGTATATATATATATATATATATATATATATATATATATATATATATATATTGCTTATTGGTGTTTTTACCTGCTTCCATGCATAAATCTTTAAAGTTTTAGCCACTCGGATCAAGTCTTTTAAAACCTATTAGCGTTAGATAGATTTTTTTAAATATATAAATATGACTGTTTTGGAACGATGTTTCAACATTTGCTTAAATCTGCAATTGTGAGCACTGTGCTGTGTAAGTCTGATTAGAGTCTTGAGGATGTTATTGGAAATATCTTACCGAAACTTTGCCAGTCAAGAAATGGACGAATCCGCATCAAGCTAATAAAAAGACAAAATATATACGTATTTTTTAAATTGCGTTGTCGGAGTGCCAGCTTCATATATTCCAATGCCGCGTTTCGCGTACGCGGGTAGTAGCTTTGTACGGACAGTTTCACAATGATCCGATTGATCACAATTTCCAATTTTGTTTTGTATTTGATCGGGTTGAGTTTGTGTTCGTCCCAATGGAAATGCGGTTCTATCACATCTTTGTTTTTGTTTAAAAAAATCGATACGTACTTGGAAATAGGGATCAATCAAATCTTTGCGAAACTGATAGTGCAAAGCGAAATCCCGCGAACACAACTCGCGGAGGTTCAACATTTGAGCACGCACTGTGCAACCATTCAAGAAATATTATATCCAGTATTAAATTTAGAATATTGGTTTATGATTAGTTTACTAGTTGTTTTTTGAATTAATGCTGTCAAAAAAATTATTTGCGGTAATATCATTGGTTTTTGGCCTTTAATTTTTGACGCATTGAGTTTATTAACCTACAAAAATGTTAATGCCTTTTTTTACTTATATTTCCTATTTCCTCACAATGTTAATTTTTCTTTAGGTAATTTTGTGTTTTTATTGTAAAAGTTCATTTTTTTACTGCATTCCATAACTAAGCTATCTTTTATTTTGCTCGATTATGATGTCTCCTGGCATGATTTTACAATAATCACATTTTCGTTATGTTTTCGAACTATCCAAACACCGAGTTCAATCTTGTTTATATTATCACACTTGGTAAGAAGTTGGTGCCATCTATTGCAATGTTGTTTTCCACAGCCAACGTAGATATACTCAAATCCTACAGCTTTGATTTAATTCAATTAAACTTCCACAGATGGCGAGGCATTTGTATTTATTGAAATTGAGGATAGTGATACGAGACCCCAGGCGGAAAATGTAATAAAAATATATTAGAAGATGCAAGTCAAAAGTGCGCGCATTTGTCAAATTATTTGTAAGAAAAGCGTGTCCATGTACAAAGGATTAGTATCTCAGTCGTGCAATTATGTAATTGATTGGTGAGTGCATAATAAGAACGAGAGCTGTTGAATTAATTTTATAAACTTTTTTATTTATAATTTGTACCGACAATATGTTTATATTACTTTTTTTAATATAAACACGTGACTCCTTATGAAGATGCACTCGCCAGTATTAACTAAGCATTGTCTAATGTAGGAAATCACACAATTTATAATGCTTAGAGTAGACTGACGAATTTTAGCACATAATTGGTCAGGTGTTTATATCAAGATCGCAAACTTGATTAAAATTAAAGATGTTAATTGTTATCATTGCCCGCGCAATCAATGCTTATTTATTTATATAATAATTTATTTACGTTTATTCATGTTTATGCCACGTGTAAACGTATTTAGAATACATCATTAAAATATACTATTGACAACATTAATATGGAAAAAAATATTTAGGCATATATATCATCAAACAAAAAAGAGCTGCGATTCAAAAATAGATTACCAGCTAAGTATTTACTGAGACATTTTACACCTTCAGAAAGTATACTGAATGCGAAGTTTTCAGTAGATAATATACAAGGCGTGTAAAATAAACAACAACGATCATATATAATTGCATACTCACCCCAAAACCGTACCACACACGTTTATAAAAAAATTTATAATCAAGCCTCAACAATCTTGAATTGTTTTGTACGGAGCACGATGTATATTAACATGTAACGAAATTTTTTGTGCAGCTAAACTTAATTGAAATGTTTAGCTTCAAAAGTGGAAAATAATATTCAAAAATATATCTATTTAAGAAGTGTTTCATTCCAAGTTGCGCCATACTCATGAATTACGCACGCCATAAATGAATTTATTTATTCAGTGACTGCCAGGTTTTACTTAAAGTATTTTATTTAATGGAATTTAAATTTAGATAGCGAAATGGCTCATTTATTTTATACTTCTATTGAATTGATTCACAGTTAGGTACCAAAATGAATAATAATTTTCGTCGAAACGATTTTTTTGACATTTTTTTGGAATCACGTGATTTTTAGCAACTTCCCATTTGTACAATTTAAATAATTGCAAAATGTTTTAACGCATTTAATTGAATGATTTGACAAGCAAGGACGTTTGCAAATGTGAAGAATATAAAATACAAATCACGATAATACATTATTATATGGGAGATATAGCGTGGTCATGCTTAATGTTGCGTATGTGCTATTTTCTTTGAGTATTTTTTGCGGCCCGTGTGTCTTGTGCCCAAACGTTGGTGGTTTTATAGATTGTAAGACCACGCGCATATTTCTGCTACTTGAACAGTAAATCTGCATTTAAGCCATTCTACGCAAATTTGCGCTCGCTTCCTTTTTGCTATTGTTCAACATCATGATTACTTGTGAAATTACTCTCTAGAAAATTGTATGAAGCTTAAATAATACAAATTATTGTTTAGCATCTAATGCAGATGATTGCCCTCTTCTTTATTTATTTATTTAATTCATATCAGTTGTCTGTCTGCTTTTGTATTCTGAAAAACCGTATTGTTTACGATAACTCTGACTTGTAAGGACTTACGGATTTGTCGTAGCACCATTGAATTTAAAATAACAATTCATAATTTGTTTCTCTTCAGAACCACGTTTTTCCGCATGTGATTATGACATCACATGTAATAGTATCATTATGTGCCATGGGGCTTTCGATTTTCTTGATTTGGACAAATTTTGTAATGATTTGCTAATTGACCGGTGAAATTAAATGTCATATGAGTTCAAATTTAAAATTCTGAGATTGAGAATTTTCAATTTGACAGTGAGTACCTCATATATTTTTTTTAAATTGTCATATTTTTCTTTTTAAATTAACGAAATATTAGTTGGATCAGCTTTTTGGTCTGTTTTAATTATGTGATCAGTTGTAACCGAATTTACAACTGGTACATGTTTTCAGCTTTTGCTGGGAAAGTTGAATTTTGCTATTTAATTCAATCTCGTGCTTTTAATTGTTACTGTTATTTTCGATATTCCATTCTTCCTCTTTGCTGCTGACAAAAGTTGCTTGTGTTTTAAATTTGAGATCAATTATTTTTTCAACCTTCTTAAATACTTCCCCGAATTCAAAGAACTCGACTTCAAAGTTATGTTCAGAATAACTTATATTCATACAATTTTCCAGGTTGTCCACAAATTTCCAGATTTATGAATCTGGTACACATCTCTTAAAATGAATATTTAGGCTCATACAAGTTAATTTCATTTATTGAAGTATGAATAGAAGGGTTTTTATTACGTAATTGTGATCAGTATAAACTTACAGATGCATGAGATAGTAAAGTCTATTCATCAAGTAGACTAGTTTCGTCTTTATTGGGAACTTTTAAAATTCTGTTAAAAGTTTTCCGCGAAACATCGCACATTTAATTCTAATTCTGAGAGTCTAATTACTACACCATTCAATCGCATAAGATGCGCAAGTTTAAGTCATGTACCAACTTATAATTTTGTTTAGTCTCACATTGGGTTGGAACGACTTTTGAATATCTTAAAACACCAAAATCTAGTTATTCATGCACGATCTGCCATTATGCAAAAGAATTAAGCGATAATTTATTGCGCGAGTAGTGGTAACATTTCTTTAAATCAGAGTTTGCGAGCTTGAGGCAAACACCAATCCCATTGTATTTAACCGGTCGTCGAACAACACGGAAAAACTACCACCAGTCGTACGCACTGACGCGTTTCGACCTTCCATGATCATTATCAGATTACAACAGCAAATTGACTGGCGAGGATCAAACTACACTGCATATATATGTAAAGAAAAACTAGATATGCGGCTCTCACCTCTATTGGTCTCGCATCCATTGTATGCGACTTGAAATGTCGGCTGCACAATTTCCATGCAGTCACGAACATTATCTGTTTTTAGCTTTCGCCACACACGAACACACACACACATATATACCATATATATATATATAATCAATACAATTAGACAATAAATGATTGCGCGGGTAGTGGAAACAATTCTTTAGATCAAGTTTGCCAGCTTGATGTAAACACCAATCACATTTATTTTACCAATAGTCGAAAAAATAGCAAGTCTACCGCTAATCGTACGCACTGACACCTTTCAACCTCCTATATATTTATTTGTGGCGAAAACTGCAATCAGTTAATGTTGACGACTGCATTGAAATTGTGCAGCCGAAACCGGAGTCACGTACAATATTCAAGATTACTAGAGTTGACAGCTGCTATCTTATTTTTCACCATATATATATATAAATATATATATATATATATATATATATATATATATATATATATATATTGCGGTTTGATTCTCGCTGATCAGTTTGCCGTCGTAATCTGATGATGATCATGGAAGGTCGAAACGCGTGAGTACGTTCGACTGGTGGTAGATTTGCGGTGTTATCTGACGATTGGTTAAATACTATGGGATTGGTTTTTACTTCAAGCTTACAAACGTGATTTTAATAATTATTCAAAAACACTGTTTCATTTGGGAAAGCAATATTTAATTGAAATTTATTGGCAGAGTTTGGATTGTTTATTTTTTAAGTATAAACTTGAAATTTAATAAAAGAGAAATTGAGTTTCTTCGGCGGCAAATTCTGAACACAAACTCGAACACATGCGTCCCTCTTTGAATCCCGTCCGCGGCAAATTCATGATAGTTATTGAACAGTGTTCCCAATATGGTCGAAACCTTTCTACTGAGTGAATTTTCTTTGTCCGTCATTTTTTCAAACATTTATATGTCCACCTAAAAGAATTAATGTGTGGTTCTTTCATTTTTAATATTTTATTGATGTCTAGTTCGTTCGTTTACTCACCACGCTTGTCTAATATAAATATCAATTAATGGATGACGTATTTGAATGCGAATTGTGTAACTCATACGAAGTGCCATATGTTCTATATAAAATCGAAAAAAAATGTTTACGTTACTAAATGTGACGTTTAGTTTACTTTGCAGTAATGTTCTTTGCCAAATAAATGATAGCAATAAATGAATGTCTATCACAGTGCAAATTTTCATGCACTGGCGCACACACGAAAGTTGAAACATTATTGCCTAGTTTAAAAAGAAAATTACAATCTAAACGTGCGTGAAACGTGGGCTGCAGCATTGGAACTCACTTTGAAGTATACTTTTAAAATGTATACTTTTTCAGGAAAAGTGTGCTGCGATTATGAAATTGTTTATTCTTAGCGCTGTCATAGTGAAAAATATAATTCAACGAAAATATTATACATTACAAATAAATGCTTTTTCGCCACTGCGAGATCCAAAATGGCTGAACTGAGCAAATAAACATTCTTTTATGCACTATTTATTAGATAACTCATTGATATTCTTGATGTAGCTTTGTCCGTTTTCGCTTCACGACACATGCTACCCAAAATATTATTAAATGTCTTTTAATATTGACGGCATTTTACAAGCTAACTGGTTGTCAATATGAGAACAATAAGATACATTTGGTTGCGGAAATCTAATATGTATAAATATATGCAATTATGTATAATGTATTGTGCACTTAGTGACAAATTAGTTCAAATATGACTAGAAGTAGAAACCAAAGTCAGCCTGAACGGAAATTATTATCTCATGAGAAAATTTGTTTCGTACTTACTGGCGACTCGAGCTCGTATTACGCCCTAAACTCACTGTATGTTTGGTCAACGAATGTGGAAAATTCTACGGTACAATTTCCTATGCGAATGTGTAAACCTGCAGTAGTACATCTTACTTCATATAAAGCCTACGACATGTATATATATATATATATATATATATATATATATATATATATATATATATATATATACAAGTATTCTTATAATTAGGAAGACAGAACACATAAATAACAAAGTGGATAAAGGCCATTTATTTCGTGAATACTAAACATCTCTTATACAATCATACATATTTATACATTTTGGGTTTTCAATTGATTATGCTATTGGTAACAAATCTGACTCGTTATTACTGTTGTTTCTTGTTTTGACTAGTTGGTGAGTGTGTATGCGTTTGTGTTTGTGTTGTGTATGCGTGTTTGTATGTAAAGGTCATTCTCGCAGTATTGCGAAGTGATGTCTGAGATCTTGTCATTATTGTTTTGGTATCTTGAGAGTTAGCCATTTGTGCACATTGTTCCCTGTTACATGTACAAGTGCTATTTTTCCCAGTATAGTTGATCGTTTCACCCCGCTGCGCAAGATTGCTATTTTCGCTTGGTAACAACGCTAATGTTGATTGCAATGCTCACATTGTTTGGAGACTTCTGTCATCGTATGCGCCTCTGTTATTTCCACTTCACATTGTTGCCAATCCGATTGTACGTTTGTTGATTCTAGTAGAGGGCCTAATGGTTCTTGGCTGGATACTAGTAGATTGTTGTTGAATTTTGTTATTCTTGGCCAGTCGATAAGGATATCATGTTGATGAAACTTTTGAATGTTAAGGTCAGGTGCTTGTTGTTTTATGTAAAGTGCTTCGTAGATAAATAATAATTTTTCGGATTTTGCTTTATGTAAAATTGTGAAATTGGTCGAATTGACAGGGTGCCCCGTTGCCAATATATGATCGGAAATAGCTGATTTTCCTGACGGTGGCAAGCCTTTGTTAATCAATTTCTGTGGCAAATGTTGCTGGATTCTGCTTATCAATTGCTTCTTCGTACGTCCGATATATGTGCTACCGCACATACATGAGAATTTGTAGACTATGAATGATTTGGAGAGAATTGGCAATTGATCTTTGGCATCCAACCTCATGATTCTCTGTGTATAAAATGTATAAATATGTATGATTGTATAAGAGATGTTTAGTATTCACGAAATAAATGGCCTTTATCCACTTTGTTATTTATGTGTTGTTTTCCTAATTATAAAAATACTGTGTTAATTAAAACGGCATGGATATCATAAAGATATATATTTACATAGACTGTAAGGCCAGAAAAGTGTAAAAGCAAATTTTTTGGTATCCAACACGTCAACTCTTTTACGAAGCTGCACAGCTTGAAAAGTCATCAAAACAAGCAAAGCTGACAATTCTGTTATAAATTTTTTTATACGGAGAATACAGAATGCAAAAACAATTGATGATAGAAAGTGTGATGTGGAATTTGTTTAAAGTTTCAATTAAACGCATATCATTATCATTAGTTTACACATGACAAAACACTTCACTCTCGATGTAAAAGTGTTCCCTGTTAATTGAACGGAATTGTCCATAAGTGAGAAAAACGTATACGAAATGCCTTAAACATGTGGACCAAAATTAGCAATTATTCACAACTATGCGTATCATAATACACCTGTTTTGCTTCTGTCAACTCCTACTAGAACATGAAACATTTCCAGAACCATTAGGAAAGCAACGTTTAATCTCATTTAATCATGTATATGCCCTGAAAAAACTACTAGGTAGTGAATGCTGAGAAAACGTGCACAACCCTTACTATGTTATCACAAGTAGTTTTCGCTAACCTGTCTATAAGTTAGTACGTTACAGCTCCATATTTAAAATTTGCACATGCATTATTTAATAAGCTGAAAATTGAAGCGTTACTGCCATAATTGATTTGGATGAAGGCCGACTGGTTACGCAATTTCTGCCAGAGTGCGCGTAAACATTGTAAGCTAATCTAGCATTTGAAAAAAATTAACTTTGTTTCCAAATGCAAGGATTTGTCACCATTTAATCTTAAGTATATTTTTTTAGTGAAGTGTGTGCACGATTGGATACCACGCCTAGTATGAATATGTGCGCAATTAACTTTAACGATTCTATTTTAGACTCCCTAAACAAGCACATGATATGTTTCGAAATGAAGATCAACATGCCATAAATTTCATTAATTTACTGGTATTTCCTTCTTAGTCTACCTTGTTTCTGCGTGCAAACAAATAAACATCATCTTGGTGAATGCGATGTTTGAATAAGGTGGTGTGCGATGTTACGTGTTCGAGAGAGTGTAACATTTTGACAATTAAGGCGATCCAAGCAAAATAAGCTTCAATAACAATAAAAGGCATTGTACACGATGGCATAAAGTTGACACGCTTCATTGCTTTTTGGTCCTTATACTGTAGGTAAATACAAATTACTTTTAATTTTTTTCTTTACTGTAGGCACTATCACGCCGTCATTTGTTACGTCTTTTCAGACATGTTTTTTTTAAATATATGGTGAGTGGTAAAAATAATAAAGAAAATAAGTGCATACATTCTTGGTTTTAGATTTTTGTCTGACAGGTGAGCACACTGTTTCGCGAAACAAAACCTTTCTTGAATTTGCCTGTGCAATTCTTGTTGCATTTCACATTCAATTTCGTCGATGCCTTAAACTGAAACATGAACCTATGCAAACTGCAGTTCAGCATTCCTTATCGGTACCAATCTAAATTATGCCTTATAATTCAGTTTGTTGAAAAGTATGTACTTTTCGGTATCTTAAAACGAATAAGAGTGAACTCGCAGATTTGTGGAGCCTTTAGAATTAATCAGGTATTTTCTATCAAATTCTGAATAGCCTCGTATTTAAAACACACCTGCTAAAATTTGATCGTAGTTAAAACCAATTTCTTGATATTACTTTGATCTTATTTTTGTTAAATTTAGAAAACCCAAATCAAACCAATATGACTGAATTATTTTTGTATAATTTTTATGAAACCACAATAGGCTAAAACGTGCTAGCTAACAGATGATCAATTCGTAACGTATTTTTATATTAAACATAACTTCAGTTCTAATTGAGCAAATATATTAAGCTTTTTAATCGTTTAATAGTCATTTAAGTTTAAATAAGTCTATTGTCGATGTGAATTTATTTTTTTATTGAAGGTTAGCTGACACTTCACTTCTGCATGTTTCGATTTTCGTGTCAAAATTATTTTATTTTGCTTGCTGATGACACAGAAATACTCGGGCCTTCGTAAGGATTACGAATTGCACAAAAGTTATTTCTTTTACTGTAGCATTTGCCGTTATATGTACAGCACGGAATACCATTTAATTATTTTTAGATATAACACCAACGTCATCTTTGACCACCACACACATGAAATGAAGAGATAAAATCCTTTTAGGGGTGAAAATATACTCGAATTAGCCATCCTTTCACTTTTACTTGACATTGTCTAATTTTATATTATGACGCTTTTCCTGTCTTAAAAGTTTGCTCAGCAAATACTGACTATGCGTGTGGTGACGCAATTATATAAATCAAGTTGGTATAGATGAGATAAGCACGAGTTCAATTTTAACAAGCCAATCGCGCAACAGATCAAAGAACTTAAGTTTATTTTTATAGTGAGACTATTTCAATAATGTGGATTGGTGTTTAACCCAAATCAACTAACTGGACGTACTTAATTCTTTTTTTAACTACTTAACTGGGTGATTCTTTTTTGCGGGATGAAAATACAATATTTCTAATTATGACAATAAAAATCAGTTGAAAAGCTATTTATGTTAGATTTTATAACAGTTAACATAAGGTATCAAAATTTCAATAGAATAAAAATTCTGATTACAAATTTCATTAAGTGAGAATTTTCGTAACGAGAAATTTTAATTATTCGCTTAGATTCTTCATATTTTGATAAGCTTGTATTCATTTTTATATCTTCCGATAAGGATTAATTGACAGATCTTATACAAAGATGATACTGGCTGAACATTTTGTAAACGAACTTTGGCAAAGGAATTCAGAATACATTTAAATTATAGCATCCTAATTAATTCAATCTTAGTACCTCATTACTAGTGGTAATTATGATCTACGTGGAAGCCTTCGGTAGTTGAATCAACACTCATTCACAACGAAAAGTAGCTCAATGCGTATTTCGTTGACATTAACTGTCACAAAGTTATATTTAAAAAAATCATAAATGATATGTAAATCACGTAATCATAGACTGACAGAAAAATCAGGTTCTAAAAATTTTATTAATTCACTCTTTGTAAATCGAGACTAATGGTCGTAAAGACAAAATACATTTTACAAGGAGTCGTCAGCATTTTCTACTTACATTTGTGAGTACAAACTTATTATTATGTGGTGTATATGAATTGCCTTTTCTACACTATACAATACTTAGTTTATACTGACAAATATAAGTACACAATGGGTCAAGTGCTTATATCAAGATCGAAACCTAGACTAAAGGTAAATTTAGATTTGTTTTCTTTTTAACATGGCCGTTTATCTGCGATTTTTAAGATTTCCCATTCATTTATGTATCCATAACAGGGAAAAATTATTATTGAGTGTTGTTAGTGGTATTTAAATGCTAAACCCCAATGTTATGCGTCCTAGGTTCAACAAAATTTATCAAAGTATTTTTAAACTCTTCCACTTTAAAATGTTAAATGTATGACTTTAAGTAGCTGATTTTTTTCAATAAATATTAACTAAGATTAAAGTCATGGCACAGGTTTGTAATAACCAGATACATCGCCGTTCTCTTACTTTCTCATTTATTATAATTGTTGAATAGAAAAATTAAAATGTGAAAAGAATACTTCAATTACACGAATGTTCTATTTGGAAATTTTTTCATTGATTGCACCTCCGGAACCAATGACCGCTCGTGTTTTTTTCTTAATTCAGTTTTGTTCATCTGCCATATGAAAATTCTTTTGTTGTGACACTATTCATATCAAATTAGCTGAAATTATATGGAAAATTATCTTTTGGAATACACAGACTGTATGCTTCAGTGAATGAATAAAAGTACAAGATTTCCCAAAGAATCACGTAAATAATTATACGTGCATTTTATTTAAAATAACATGAATAAACGGTCATCCGTTACTAAACGATGCAAGTTACGTCAAGTTGGTAATCGAAGCTTGAAGGATCTTGTCGAATTCACCGTCGCCAATTATTTTCAAGGACACTTCACGTGAACTTGACAAAATTATACCTTCGGCGGCAAAATACTCAAAATATTGAATACATTCTAACCTAGCACTTCTGATTGCTTTTTGATAATCAAACTCCATTGTGTTGCCGACAAAATGAAAAAAATGTACCTGATATTTAAATTTCATTTTCCTGTTTGCTTGCTATTTCTAAAATTGCACGAACTACAAAAGTTAAATTGTTTAGAAATTGAAATGATTTTATGTGTATTTCGAATTTAAACCAGACAGTATGGAATTGTTCATATGGGAACGGAGTTAACTGTTAAAGTTTTAAGCAAATAAGTAACAGAGTTTGGTCTATATATATATATATATATATATATATATATATATATATATATATATATATATATATATATAATTAGGAAGAAAAACACATTAATAACAATGTGGATAATGGCCATTTTTCGAGAATACTAAACTTCGCTCTACAATCTTTTATTTATATAAATTCTGGGTTTTCCTTTGAATATGCGCGTGGCAACAACATGAATCGGTTTTATATATTTTGTTTTGGCTGATTGGTGTGTATGCGTTTGTGTCTCTGTGTGTGTGTCTGTTTGCATGTAAAGGTCCTTCTCACTGTATTGCAAAATGATACCTGAGATGTGGTCATTATTGTACTGATGGCTTGAGATTTAACCATCTGTTCTCAAACCATCAATACAATAATGACCAGATCACAGACATCATTTTGCATTAGAGCGAGAATGACATTTACATGCAAACAGGCACACACACACACAAACACAAACGCATACACACTTACCAATCAGGCAAAGCAAGAAAGAGAAAACCGAGTCAAATTGTTGCTACGCTCATATTCAAATGAAAACCCAGTATGTATATAAATGAAAGATTGTGCAGTGAAGTTTAGTGTTCTCGGAATAAATTACCATTATCCACTTTGTAATTAATGCGTTATTTCTTCCTAATTAGAAATATACTGTGCATTATTCGAAGACAGTGGACATACTAAAGAATATAGATATATATATATATATATATATATATATATATATATATATATATATATATATTCTACGAGTGTTAAAATTTAAATGTAATCTTTTCTTCTGCCCATGTGACTTTAAACAAAATAACCTGAAAAAATGGATGTTGTAGAAGGCTTTGATTTGTTTGTGCCCTCTTTTTGTCGACTGGTGCAAATATTGTAAAATAAATAAACTAAATAACACATTATCTTTAAAATAAAACCTGTGTTCAATCTGAGTTATCTTCAAGGTGAATATAATGATGTCATTGGTAGATGTAGTGCATATTAAATAAGGTATGTTGGCATTGAACTTTTATTTATATATAAAATAATAGAAGATTGCAATACAACTATTTTATTCCACATATGCCTTAGAGATTAAATCGACCTTCTTGTCTTCATAATTTTGATTCTTAGGTAGTGGGTTTTAATCGTAGTGTCGGCTCATACAGGTAAGTCACCGGGAAGAATAATACAAATGTTCACATGTTACTATTCATTTATTTTAAGCTGAGATTGGTGTCTGAATCTGGTGCTATGCTGACCACTTTTTAACGAGTTACGTTATACGTACTACATATTTGCGTCTAAAAGTGCTCTCCTCAACAAAGAAGGATATATTTTAAAATGATGATATAGCTACCACGAAAACGTGATAATTGGTGCCGATCAAGAACAACGGGTACGGCTCCTCCGTAGTCGCAGGTATTCAGCAGTTTTTTTTCTATTTAAATTAATACTAAATAAAGTGTATTACATATGAAGTCGCATTAACACAAAGACTGTGGGCATATTTGAAATAACTACGATTCTATTCCACAATATATTTCGCCATTATGCTATTAATTTTATACATTAGTTATAGAAATATATGGTGCGTATTGCTGGCCCATACCAATGAATAGTCATCATGCAGAAATAGCAGGTGAACACGCGAATATGCTGTTTGGTCTCGCTGACTTAAGTCTATTCTTCTCGTAGTGTGTCAATTAACTAACTAAGAGAGATACTTATTACCTGCCGCAGAATAGCATGAATACAAGATGTGCGCAAAAAAACATTATGAGATAAACAACGCGTTTCCAGCGTAACCTTTTTGTCATTTGCCAAAGCTGAAAATACAGAAGTCCATTATTTTTGCAATCAAGATGTAAAAGAAACGCGTACAATTCTCCGAAATATTTAAGCTAAAGTATTTAATAACTAATGCCAAATTTCTGATTTCCTAAATCCTAAATAAAAGATCTTTTGTGAATCTCACTATACATAAAATGTGTAAGCTAAAATGTGTTTTACTATTTAGTTTTTCATTGCGCAAATTTCAATAGGCTTAAATTTCATTGGAAATTTATCAATATATGAATGATCTGCTTGCCGAACTAGGCTAAACGTTCGACACGCATTATAATTTTGCATCAAACTTTTCGTAAAAATGGAGAATAAGCCTATCATTTGACTAAACGATAATTGGTTTTATAGGCAGGGATAACTATTATTTAAAACAAATTTGTGATCTTCAAATAATCTCATATAGTATATACTTTTTGTTCTGTGTTGCAAAATTCAATCATCACATTAACGTATCGACTAGTCTCTTTCGTGGATGGTCGATTTGCACTCACAGTTCCGCATTGATCGAATTAATCCACATTTCCTCGTACGCGTTGAGTTCGGATTCGTGGTTGCTGAGGGTTGATTTCTTCCCTCACTCCGACGGCTTTCACGTCATTCATGCATACCATTGGATATGAAGGTTCTGAAACATTATCAGACAACCAAAATAAGATCAAACTAAACTACGCATAGTATAATGTAGAAAAGGAAAGTCATCCAGTGGACCAGCTTCGACCTTATTTGGAACAAATCAAGTAATTTCCCGAATTTGTCACAGACATGGCTCAAACCTGAGCACTTCTGCTTAGAAACATGTTGCTCCAAACACAGAATTACTCAGCCGCAGTCAAGAAAGATTAGTTAGTAGTAAGAGCACCAGATTCCGAAGCAGAAATACTCAGGTTCGAACACCTTCGCGGGCAAATTCTGGAAAATACGTAATAAATTTCCCAATAAAGAGGAAACTGGCCTTTTGGATGAATTGCATTTTTTACACTGTACAATGCTCAGTTAATACTGAAATGTGGATGTACAAAATTAGACAGGTATTGTACCAGGATCGAAACCTTGATTTAAATAATTATAATTGTTTAGTATATTCTCTTTATGAGCGAAACTGCAGTGTTGAATGTTTTTCATACTAAAAATCATATTTTATTGTTTCTAAACCGAATATTCACTTTATTAGATGTTGATTAAATTCCAAGATAAATTAAATATTTAGTCGTGCATTTGCACTTAAGATGGTGGATGGGTTAAATTTAGGCCAATTCAAGTTGATATTGTATTTGTGACCTTGCAAAATCTTAACATTTTGGCATTTATTGTCTTCACTTTACAAAAATCCTAAGTTGGCATAAGTCTTCCATTTTTGGTTTATCAAATTACACGGAAACACGTTATGTTTGTTTAGTGTCCTGATTGAAATATGTGCTCAGTTTTGGCGGATTTTCTGGCTGGAACATTACTATCTGGAATTTCTTCGCTAAGCATGTTCAACTGTGTCCTTGGGCAAATATACGACCTAGGCATAGTCTAAAGGTATACATATGCCGTAAAAATGTTGTATGCAAACTTTTTGCTTAGCCTTTCATTCAAGTGAACCAATTTTGAATAATTTAAATCCAAGGTTTGTTATAGACCAGATAAGTCATATTTTGTTTATAATTTTACATAATTAGCTTGCAATTGATTGCTCGTTTGGTTATACAGTTGTTTAAATCTATATATATATATATATATATATATATATATATATATATATATATATATATATATCCCAATCAAATCAACACCTTTCTCCTGGTCAATTTTCTTATGCGGCCTTACGAAATGCTTAATGTACTCTGAAAAACCTACAAAATCAACAACCTGTTACAAATCGTCAATGGAATATGTCATTTCCTCAAAGGGTATGGCGACTATTCTATTATTGTAGATTGGCGTTTGCAAGTGAAAAAATTTAATTTGAATTAAAGAATGACCAAAACATAGTTTAGTATTAAAAAATAAAATGGCGCTTAGCATGCGGCAGGGTTAGTTCAATGAATGAAGTCCTTATATTCAAAGCATGTGTGCCTCGGCTCCATCCACGTCAATTGCCATTACTGGACAATACCAGATGAATTTTTTTTAAAACTTCTAATATTAAGCAGTAGTGATTTAGCTCTATTATGTCAAAGGATATTACTTGAGGCAGGAACAAGAGAAAACAAAATAGGAAGTATATTTGGATTAAAGAACCGTCTACTTTAAAAAATACTCAAAAATTGCATGGGAGTTGACACCAATTATTTAAGTCAAGTTTGCTAGCTTTAATTAAACACCGAACCCATTGTATTTAATCAGTCGTCGAACAACACAGCAAAGCTACCGTCAGTTACACGTACTGACGCTTTTCGACACTCCATGTTCATCATCAGAGTACGACGGCAAAATGACTAGTGAGGATCAAACCGAAATGCATAAATGTGCAAAGTCAAATTAGACATGTGCCTTTCACATCTGGTAGTCTTGCATACGCAGTAACTGATTGGAAATCTCGGCTGCAAAATTACGATGCCATCACTAACATTAACCTGTTGCAACTTTCGTCACATATTTGTAGATAATACAATTTAACAATCATTGATTGCGTGAGTGATGTTAACAATTCTTTAAATCAAGTTTGCAAACTATAAATAAACACCAATCCCATTGTATTTAAACAGTCATCGCACAATATAGCAAATCTACCTTCAGTTACAGGTTATGACGCATTTCGACATTCATCATCAGAGTACCAAGGCAAACTGACTATCGAGGATCAAACCGCAATGCATATATGTGAACAGGAAAATTATATATGTACCTTTTAACTCGGGAATCTAACATACACAGTAAATAATAGAAAATGTTGGTGAAAAATATCCATGCTCTCACGAACATGAATCTTTTGCTGCTTTCGCCACTTATATGTAGACAATACAATTAAACAATTATTTATAGTGCGGGTGGTGGTAAATTTTCTTTAAATCAAGTTTGCGAGCTTGAAGTTAACACCAATCCCACTACACTAAAACAGTTGTCGAACAACATAGCAAAACAACCACCAATCACACGTATTGACGTGTTTCTTACTTTCATGACCATCCTCAGATTACGATGGCAAACTGACAATCGAATGTATCAGAGGTTGATAAATCACTAGGCTCACTAATAGATGAATTGTTAGCCATATGCAGGTAAAGAAGAGCTACTGAATCGAAGGAATTAAATATTCAGAGTAAAAGTTTAAAGGTGTGACAGATGAGCGAATTTATTCAATAGTATATTTTCATTTTTTTGTAATTATTTTTTTCTGAAATTTCTTCTGAAATTTGATTTAATGCATCCTTTATGCATGAGATTCTTTCACGATTACTTTGATTACTATTTTTCGCTCCTTCGCATTTTCCTTCCTTGTCAATTCACTTGCCTTTGATATTTCGACGTTTATTTAATTTCTCTTTAATCTCAGTTTTTCAATTTCATTTCTGGATAACAAGTTAAACTTATTCTAGCATGTGTTACCATTTAGTAAACCAACATCAACAATCTGCTCTTTACTAAATAAGCGGAATTAATTTATTTATCGATTAGCATGCTTCACAGTTGATGTGATATTAGATCTTAAAAAAACTAATTGTCTCGAGAAAATAATATAAAAATTTAGTGATACCTCCGATGATTTCATAGATCTGGTATTGTTTGACATGCATAAATATATTAACTACAGTTGGATATAGACCGATGTCGCAAAACCATTGTATGTAATCTTGACTTTTATTACACAATGAAATGATTCGTCTAAATATGATAGACAAATTGACCTTATAACAATGTTTACTCCCTACTACTTGTAAACTAGTCGAAGCGTATTTGAGTGGATCCAAACAAAAGTGGTTATAGTGGCATATTTCTTCTGTCTTGAGTAGAATAATAGATTTGTGTGCATATTCGTTAAAAGGACACAAGAATTGGTTAATTGGAATTTGTATTACTGTTTATTGATTGTCTTTTTCTAGCACTCGTGTAAACAATTAACAAGCTCTAAGGATGAATTTTAAATCTCGGAGTCAAAAAGTCAACATAATGCGAATTACCACTCGCAAATAAAGGTATATCGAATAATTTAGTGGTTAAATGTCATTTGGAAGTTGTAATGATAATTATTCCCCCGGAGAACCGCTACTATGTACACGAAATAACACTCAAAGTTAAATACACTAAATCTAGGAACTTCGACTATGAGTTAAACGCACAATTTTTTTTGAATAAATGATAAACCTCTATTTATAGCTCAGGTTGATATTGAGTAATTATTATAAATTGGAATTGACTAAATTAAGTCTGTTTTAGTCTGTGTTTAGTCAGTGCGTTGCGGCTGACGGTAGTTTTGTTATGTTGTTCGACGACTTGTTAAAAACAATGGGATTGGTGTTTACTTCAAGCTCGAAAACTTGATTTAAAGAATTGTTACCACCACCCGCGCAATCAATTATTGTTTTATTGTATTGCTTATATGTGTATATGTGGCGAAAGCTGCAAACGGTTAATGTTCGTGACTGCATAGAAATTGTGCAGCCGACATTTCCAGTCAAGTTCAATGTATGCGAGACTGCTAGAGGTGAGAGCCGCATATATAAATTTGATTTCCATATATATTCAATGCGGTTTGATCCTCGATAGTCAGTTTGCCGTCGTACTCTGATGATGATCATGGAAGGTCGAAACGCGTCAGTGCGTTGCGGCTGACGGTAGTTTTGTTATGTTGTTCGACGACTGGTTAAAAACAATGGGATTGGTGTTTACTTCAAGCTCGCAAACTTGATTTAATGAAGGGCCATATCTCACACGATATACACGACGATATTGATCATTTAGCTTTAAATTCATTTTTACTATTAGATAGATAAGTGCTGATGCTTTAAATTACCAAAAGGATATGGCTTACTTCCAAAGGCATTTTGTTCGGATAAATGTGAGATGTTATATATAAATACACACACACACACACACACACA
Organism: Eudiplozoon nipponicum; assembly: GCA_029291075.1. Lineage (NCBI taxonomy): Eukaryota > Metazoa > Platyhelminthes > Monogenea > Mazocraeidea > Diplozoidae > Eudiplozoon > Eudiplozoon nipponicum. The sequence continues at coordinate 123,562 of JAQBSW010000416.1, forward strand.
TATATAATAAATAAATTTATAACTTCCATTACCTTTGCGTATAAAACTATTTTCATTAAGGAAGAACAAGTTAAATAATTGATGGTATGCGTATTTTACATATTTGTCATTTTATTTCATAACAATTGACAACATAAATTACAATATTTTAGTTGTATCCATGTCGAGATTTCACTTACTTATGTGGCTGAAAGCTATTTTGATTTTCAAATTTAATGTTGTTGTATTGCGATAGTAAATTGTGTGTTTTATGTTAGTGAGATGAGTGTGTGTTTTATGTAAGTGAGATGAATGTGTGCCTGTGTGCATTTCTGGGTTATTCTTGATGTTTGGGTGACGTTTAGGATCTGTTTACTTTTATATATTTGGATTTTCTTTAACCTCGCTTTTGCTTTGTTGGCCATTGAGGTTCTACATGATTTGCCGCTTTGTGTTGTCAATCATATCAAAATGATCTCGTGTTGAGCTTTGATTCCCTGCAAGACGGCCTTGTATGTAGTTTTGTGCATGTCCGGTTGCCGTTAATGACGATACGCATGCCATTGGCGTAGGTCGGCTTAAACATGTTGTTGCCAATCCGATGGAATATTTTTTTATATTTAGTCAAATGTGCGGCCGAGTTTGCCTGGTTACTAAAATATTGCTGCAGACTGATCAGGTCAATGTCTAGTCGACCACAATAATATTTTTTGTAGAACCTTTTGATGAATAGTCGGATATTGGCTGTTTCAAATGAAGAGCTTAGTACAGGTTCATTAGTATTTGAAACATTGCTCTATGTAGAGCTGGGCTATTCGTTTAAATGACTGTGTCGTATTTCATATATGTGCTTCGAAATGGTTCATTGGCCTGACTTTAAATGATTTGGATTATTTGCACCAATTCCTTTTTGGAACGTCAAACATTTTCACACTATGTAGGAATATAGAGAAATAGCATTTGATTCTTGGTAACAAAATTCAAAATTGTTTGCGTGCATAATACGATGCTGACTTATAGATCAGAAAAATTTGCCTTAAGCGTTCGGAGAAACCGCCACACTATTATCAACAATTATGGGGTACCTCTTAAAACAAGATGTGTCCTGATGATAAGATTTATAAACTGTTACAGGTCATTTTTAGTTGTAAATATTTTCCTCGGGTAACGTGGCCCTTTCTTAATCTTGTGTTCCGAACACATCTTCTAGATTCAGTATACATAAATGTAAATTACGCTTCTATTTTGGCTTCGGACCATACTACTAATACAATAGTTTTATTTTACAGAGAATTAATATGTTCTAGCTTAGCCAGTTTGAAATCCGATGTGAGTGAAATCAGCTAATTCTGAGTGAATAGTCGAATCGGAGCACAAATTTAATCTAACTACCACCGTAGCATTGTTCTAGGCAAGATCAGGAAACGTGTAGGATTTTAGTGAGGTTCTTAGTATAAAACGGCAAGCATTAGGAAAAAACACTTAAATCGAGATTAAGATCTTGTTGTTCACTGAAGGTGATACTGAACTCTGCATTAGAGTAATCTGTTTTAGTGAATAACTTTAGTAGGCCGCGCAGTTATCAGAGCTGTGATGTCGCCTCAAAATGTTAAGTGATTTGCAATAATATATAAAAATTTTATTTGGTTACGCTTTCCTTATTTTAATATCTATTTGTAGTTTCAGAAAACGCGAAGTTCTAACTAATTACCAAAGATCTTCAAATATATAAACATACATTGTGCTACCTGGGCGAGAACAATTTTATCAATATCAGTGGTAAATATTGCTAGATTATTTTGATCAATTGCTTTATCTTGCGTCAGATAAATATGCCGCCGAATATACATGAATGTCTGTAGACTATAAATCGTTTGGAGAGAATTGGCGTGATTCTCTGTGTGTTAAACTGGATGTTAACATTTGCACTAGATTATTCTAATTATTTATTCAATTTTACCGACGAACTTGAACTTTCTGCGATATCTAACAAAATATACTATGTAATATTTGGACGACATCGGGCATGTAATATATATATATATATATATATATATATATATATATGTATGTACATATATACATATATATATATATATATATATATATATATATATATATATACAGACATTATTATGCTTACCAGTATCTACAGTCGTTGTTCTGGATTCGATAGTATATTTGTTCATTCAATCACAACTGTACATTTGTCGTAACCAATCCCCTCTTCGTTATGTTAGTCTTTGTTTTGCGCAATTTAGACCACTCCTTTTGCGTAACGTCATTTAGTGTGTCATCGCTTTCATTTTAATTGCGTCCGTAATTGATGGGTGTGTCTTGTTTTGCGAAACGTTGGCTATTTTTGAAGGCCTGTCGGTTATGTCTTTGTTCCAGTCCAATTTAATTTCTTTTTGAATTATTTTCTGCACGTTTAAGCAAGGCTTCAGCTTATTAATTGCAATAGGAGTTAATTTCGTAAAATGAGTGGTCTAAATTGCACAAAAGGAGTGGTCTAAATTGCGCAAAACAAAGACTAACATTCCGAAGAGGGGATTGGTTACGACAAATGTACAGTTGGGATTGGATGAACGAATATACAAACGAATCGAGAGCAATGATTGTAAATACTTGTAGAAATGAGATTTATTAATAAATGCTCTTCAATGGAGAACGTTGCTGTTTTCTTATATTTTAAACAATGGTGAAAATTGCAACGATATATATATATATATATAAATGATATATTATAAAAGTGAAGTTTCAATAGTCTTGAAATAAATGGCCAATATCCACTTTGATATTAATGCGTATTTTTGTCCTTAAAAGATATATATATGTATATATATATATATATATATATATATATATATATATATGTATAACATTCGTAGCATGTATAAAGGCCTGCACAAGCACTTATAGAACGCATTAGTAAAACGTACTGGCGACTTGGTAAAAATAATTTATTTCTGAGCATATAATTAAAACAGGACAAACAGGCAATGTAACGAATTTCACCGTTCTATACAGGGTAAAATTATAAAATCTGTGATATCTAAGGAGAATCACTCTATACAAACTGATAAGCACTAAGCCTAAACACCCAAACGTTGCGTCAGAATGTTTTTGTATACCAGTGATTTCGAAAAACACTAACCAACAATATTATTCCAGTATCTATTTAAACACGGCGGTGCCTTGAACCAACGTCATCAATCATTGAATAGTACATACCTCACAACTTCCAATCGACAGCTAAAGCGGCATCAATATTATCATTGACTATAACACACAATGCCAAAGTTGAGTGATCAACTCGGCATTTCCTGCACATTTACATCAGTCTAATTGAAGTTTCAGTGATGTTTTATTACTGTTTGCTCAAATATGAAAATTTAAAGAAATTCTTACCAATTTGAATAAGTGCTGCTTTATGATATGAAATAATTTGTGTCTGAAAGGAAATTATGAAAACCACATAAATGGCGAAAGGGCGTTGTAATAAAAGAATTGTACATATTAATAAATAAAATCTAATAGACTTCAAAGAAACAAATTTTGTTAAAATGGTCCTACAATAGTTGAAATCCAATATTAATACTTTTTAATAGAGCTGGTTTCCAATATCGGTTCGTTTAATCCTGTTTACCCTCTGTGACTTTCAGTCTAGTTCCAAATACAAATTTGCGGATATCCAAACGCTGTTTCTTTAACAATTTTATTTTGTGATCTAATTTTCATAGAAAACCTAATTGATTTTGTCTATCTGTTCTGATTTCTCATAGTTATGCGTCCAAAATGAACCCAATTATTTTCTCTGAAGGTCAGATTTAATAACATGCTGAAAAATCGTTGCAGTTCCAGTTTCTCAACTTCACACCTTGATTGGGTGAATGGTTTCACAAATACATGAGACAACATTTTTGTATGGGATTTCGTGCACTTTATATGTGTAGGAAGTTTACTGCTTAGTTTATGGTATATCCTTAAAATTGTTCACATTTTGGAATTCGATGCTATAGATTTTAATTTACTTCTTGCTTGAAAGATGTATTTCAGCTTATGTCCAAGTCTTTTAAAACGTCTATCCCTTTTATCTTTTATTTTACTTGTGCTAATATTTTCCGCTGATAACTATGGAATTCAAACTCCATATTTTTTTTTATTTCTGACTTACAAAGTTTCATATTTTAAATTAGATAAGTTACAGATATTTATCCCAAATTAAGCAATTTTCCATGTTTTATTTCTGAATTGTATTACTTTTCGATAAAAAATGTTAATTAACACGATGAATTTCTTTCAATCGTAAATTGGTCTTTGCTCAATTTATTAGCTAATTTTAGAATAATTGCCATACGTACAAAAAAGTTTCAAAAATACATATATTAATTTTATGAAAAAATATTATAAATAAATTAGAATTCTCCCAATGGGATCGATTTCGTACATCCAAAAGAATTATTTGAAAGGTTATCATTTTTATGAAACAACTTTGACACTAACATTGTACCTACGATTATTTGATGATAATTATGTGATTGATAAGGAGATATGACGAATATTCTTAACGTAACTAAATGTTTAAGCAAACATCATTTTATGATTAAAATAGATACACCAGATGAACTAAAATTTCGGATGCATACTCTTAGACAATATGTGATTTCGCATAAAATAAATCTTATCATATTAAAGTCGCTAAAATAAAATCAAAAAGAATCCTTATATTAAAAAAAAATAAAAAAAGAATGTTGTATTTCGCTTTTTGCGAGGAATATATATAGCTAATTGTCACAATTGTATGATATAAGAAACAATAATGAACAAAGTTGTATGTATATTGGATATAGATAATCTAGATTTGCGAAAAAAAATCGCTAGATCATCGCATTTTAAGACACCAAACTAAGCATAAATTCAAAAGCAGTAGCATTAACATACAATATAAGAACCGGTTAAAGTCAGGCGATATCTTGTGGAGTACATTCCATAATTAAAATAAAAAATAGAACATTTAGCTACCTAATGATGGCATGATATCCCAATGCGAAGACTCTAGCCTCATGTATGTTGTTGGAACCATGTGTATAATCCAAGTAAGAAAGAAAAAACACAGAAAAATATTTGAGTATATTAGTGTTATAAGATCCGATATTAGCGTTAATCGGCTTAAGCAGTGTACAAATTTATTTGTGATATCTGAGGATGCCTAGCGTTAGGCGGTCGTAACAGAACAACATATAATCACTAAGCATCAATTGAATAAAATCAAGAAATGGTACCGTGAAAGAAAAACTGATTTAAAAATGACGGATCGATTTGGATCACAGAATTTACTAAAATTCAGAAAAAACGAAAGCACGAATCAAAATCTGAAACCAGCTCTAGTGAAATGCCACGAGCATTGGATTAAATAAAATGATTTCTGGTTAATCAATTATGTTTTGTTCTATCCTTCAAACATATCATCTTTTGAATTTTACCTTACTATATCTGTTAATTTATAAACATATTTACTATCTATTATATCAATAATCTACTTTACTTGCAATAATCATATTGGTCAGGTAATTTTCTTAAATATTTTGCTCCAAATTTCTATTAAGCCTCTTTTTTTACTAAATTGCTAATTTCTTATTCCGTTATGATATTAATATATTTACATTTGTATTAGTATTCCGCCATCCATAGCCATTGATGTAAACCTTGATTTCATCATGTCTCCTGATAAGTATAATATAGTTGGTCTGACTAGCGTGAAGTGTAAATTCTTTTTTAGTTACTTTTGTTCCAACTAGATGGATTGACTTGTGTATATGGATATATCCAATTGTTTATTTGCCATTGGTATATATATACGCACATGCTCGAATTGCGTCTGTCTAATGAAGCCTCAGTGTCTAATATGAAATTATCATGTCATATTTACAAATTAGATTGTTTCATTGATGTATTTGCCTGTATTTTTTACAAGTAACATTCAAATGTTATTATTCGTTATAATGAAAACGTTAACATGATATTTTATACTAACTTTAGTCGTACGTTATTCTGTCAATACGATCAGTAGTATAATGATATGACCAAAATATGGGATTCTGAAAATTTTGCATGCAACTTAATACATTTCACTGATCTTTTGTAAGTCACAATGCACACCAGATTAGTGTTCAATACCTTGCATAGCAAAAAATTAATCATTCTATACATTTAATTAGTGAATATATTTTCGCTACCTACAAGATAATTATATACATGTTGAACGTCTATATTGTGTCAAAATTAATGTCACCGTATATGCAACTGTTTTTTTCTCTTCAGTTTGTTGCCAGTCCGATCGAGCGCTTGTTGAGTCTGGTCGAGGGCGTGTTCGGTCTTGCCTGGATACTCCCGGAAAAATACAGTTCGTACACGTAACAGCCAACAATGCGAACAGGTGGATAACTCTCATGCCAACAATACAGTAATCACCAGATCTCAGACATCACTTCTCTATAGAGCGAGAAGGACCCTTACATGTCAACAGGCACACACACAGAAACAACCGCATACACACTTAACTATCGGACAAAACAAGAATTAGAAGTAGAACCGAGTCAGATTTGTTGTCACCCATTTAATCACTTGAAAACCCATAATGTATATAAATAAAAGATTGTAAAGTGAAGTTTAATATTCTCGAAATATATAGTCATTATCCACTTGGTGGTTCATGTTTTTTCCCCTACATATATATATATATATATATATATATATATAAATTAAAACGATAGTCAGGTACGTGTACCACCCACCAATTATAGGTGAATACTTTATCAGGAATGATTTATATATTTTATAATGTACACTGTCTTTAAACGTATGTTCTTATGATAAGACGAGCTGTAGAGTAGTAATATGACCATTAATGGGATCTTGAAAATTATACATTCAACAGAATATTTTTCCATTATCTTGTGTAAGTCACAATATTTTTCTGGCAACGTTGATTGCAACGTGTAACGTGGTTTACGTTCTTGGAGAAGAGTGATAGCAATTGTTCATTTTCAAATTCAGGACAATGAAAGGTATGTTGATTTATTTCGAACAGGTAAATATTTATCTTCTGGTAGGAATGACAAATAGTCGTTTTAAGGAAGTTAAAAGTTATTTAGAATATTTTGCCTTCGTTAGAACCTACATTTCTTAAAAAACTTACCATTATATCTGAGATAAAGATTTATATAGAAAATTATTGCAAATTTTGCTTTCCAGTCGAGCTTTGTGACGAAAAATACCATCCATTATTTAACAAATATGTGGTTGGAAGTCTTTTTGCTACAATCGAAGTTGATAATAGTATACTTTTTAAATAGTACCGAAACATTTTCTTCCAATTCCCGAGAAATAAGGTCGATCAATCAAGTTCATATATAACAATAAGTAAATCATTGACAGAACTATCTTCCACATAATAAAATGTTTAATTTCATTGGTGGATTTGTAATCTTTTCTTTTGCAAGGAAATGAATGCCAGTTAAATTGCGATTTCGTCAAACAAATCTTCGTCTGATTTAACGGCAAATCCTGCATCAATTGTTTCTGGAATGTCGTCTGAACCATACATAAGAATTGGAGAACGTAATAGTTCGACCTCGTCAGTAAGCGAAACCGAAGGTATATTTTATTTCAAAGAGCGTCTAAGTGAAAAAGCATTTCCATTATTTTTCGTTATCACATATAATTTCATTTGCATTTTAAACTAACTAACTAACGAACGATTGTTCAATTAACGCCAAATTCTATATAATAAAATTACTTGTTGGATGAATGTTTAAGGAATTTCTGCGGAAAATCGAAACTGCGCCATTTCGTTGGCTGGTTAATATGACTTGTGTTGGTTTTCATCAAGCCAGGAACAACTACCTTGCTAAATCGAAATATAACGGTGAAGAAATAAGGCGCACTGTCTACCCGGATAAATTATGCTAATGATTTAGTTTTGTTTTTCTTTGCAAAACGATGACTAAACAATCAATGATTGCTCGAGAAATGGTAACAATTATTCAAATAAATCTTGTGGGCTTGAAATAAACACCAATCACATTTTATAAAATCAATCGTAGAAAAACTTAGCAGAACTACCGTCAGTCGCAAATACTGACGTTTTTCGACCTTCCAAGATCATCATCAAAGTTCGACAGCAAGCTGACTAGCAAAGATCAAACCGCAATGTATATATATGGAAAGCAAATTAAGATATACGGCTCTCGCCTCTAAATGCGTCACAGATATTGTTCTTAAATGCCGCTAGAAAATTTCTAAGCAGCTACGAATATTCACTTTTTCCAGCTTTCGCTACATACATAAAATGTTAATACTATAAAACAATCAATGATTACGCGGTTGTTTTGAATCTTGTTACTTAGTTTTGCCGTATTTCTTTGATGATGATCATGGAAGAACGAAACTCATTAGTAATTCAGACTAACGGTAGGTTGGCTATGTTAGTCTACGGCTTGTTAAATACAAAAGGATTGGAATTTGCTTCAAGCTGAAAAACTTGATTTGAATAATTTAACAATAATTGTTTGCGCGGGTAGTGGTAACAATTCTTTAAACCAAGTTTGCGAGCTTGAAGTAAACACCAATCCCATTGTATTTTATCAAATGTCGAACAACATAACATAACTACTGCCAGTCGCAACGCAATCAATTATTGTTTAATTTTATTATTTGTGAATATTTTTGATAAGATCATGCAAAACTACTAGTGTCAGTTTGACTACACAAAGCCCGCGCAATCAATTATTGTTAAATTGTATTGCCAATATATGTATATGTGGTGAAAGCTGCAAACAGTTGATGTTTGTGACTGCATTGAAATTGTGCAGCGGACATTTCCAGTCAAGTTCAATGAATGCGAGACAGCAAGAGGTTTAGAGCCGCATATCTAATTTTGATTTCCATATATATTCAATGCGGTTTGATCCTCGATAGTCAGTTTGCCGTCGTACTCTGATGATGATCAAGGAAGGTCGAAACACGTCAGTGCGTTGCGGCTGGCGGTAGTTTTGTTATGTTGTTCGACGACTGGTTAAATACAATGGGATTGGTGTTTACTTCAAGCTCGCAAAGTTGATTTAAAGAATTGATTTGAATAATTATTAACACAAACCGCGCATTCGTTTATTGATTAATTGTGTTGCCTCTTTATATGCTGCGAATGCTGCATAAACTTAAGTTTCGCGACTGCATAGGAATTGTGCAACAGACATTTCCGGTCAAGTAAAATTTATGCAATACAACTGGAGGTGAGATCAGCATATCAAATTTTGCTTTCAATATATACGCATTGCGGTTTAAAGCTCGACAATCAGTTTGCCGTCATTTTCTGATGATGATCATGGATGTTTAAAACGCATCATTTCCTGTGACTGACGGTAGTTTTGCTATGTTTTTCGACGACTTGTTAAATACAATTGTCTTGATGTTTACTTGAAGCTCGCGAACTTGTTTCTGATAAATGATGACTATACACATATTATTGTGTGTGCTTTTTTTGACGATTTTAGGTCGCGGAAGTGGTCATTTGTTTTTGGAAGCTGGTTAGTTATATGTTTTGCTGGACAACGGCGGTATTGCATAACTTTTAGGCTTTACTTTAGATCAATCATTATTAAAGCAGTACAAACGGATTGTGGTTTTACCATTTGAAATTAGTACTGTATGTATATTTCGTTTCCATTTATATTTCATCAATTCGTCGATTATTTAGCTCATTGAGATATTCACAGTTGCTGAGATAATTAGAACGAGCGAGTTACTTAGAGTCTACGTTATATTCATTTGTGCGTAAATTTTCGACTTATAGGCTCAAATTATATTTATTATGTTAAATATGAGCGAGGCTTATTGAGAATTATTTTTTTTAAATGCATGCACTAACGGTATATTAACCGTTAAAATGGAAACTTTGTGTCTCGATGGACTTTTATTAAATCTGTTAATTTCTCTTATGGTATCCGTAGGAAAAGAGGAAGTAGTTCAATGCGTATTGGGTTGCGTTTTTCAACAAGTGAAGCAAAGAAGTCAACGGAATAGAAGCGAGACAACGAGGAAAATTCCTCAATATTTCGAAGGAGCAACGATTTTTTCGTTCAACACGCATTTGCCATAAAATACTATTTTGGGTTAAAAATTGTCCCTTCGTAACATTTATTACCGAAATTATTAATGCTTCAAAAATTCAGAGTAGGGAGACAATATGGAATGAACAGCAAATTTTAAAACTGATCTTGATTGACCGGAAATGCAGCTTATAAAATTTCCAAATCACAGAGTCGCAAATATGCGTTACATGTCTTGCTAAAGGGAGAAAGAATTTAAATATAAATAACAGCCTAAATTTCTCGCAGTATATCATAATTTTGGCCCAGCAGAATTAATGTTAGAATCATATTTTATAATATTGAATAGAGTTAAATGAGTCTCGTAGGAATTTTGTATTGACTTACTTAGCAGTAGCAGTTTATCCAACATCCAGGTTACAATTTGTAATTATAAGTCTAATAAATACATATATGCACAAAGAATACATAAAAGCAAATAACTAAATATATTACGAAAAATGCCGGAGATTGATCATAGATTCTGGCGTAAAAAAGTAAATATAGCTTAAGCAATAAAGTAAAATTTGTCACAAGTTATATTTACGGTTAAGATTTACGTTACAAGTAACTGAAAGAACAGTGACGATGTTCAAATCGCGGCCGCGCCACTTCTTGGCATTACAATTAATTGTACATCAAAAACGATAGCGAACCATCTCGTAGAATGCATTTCATAATTCGTGCTACGCTAATCTCATACCGACAATATATATATATATATATATATATATATATATATATATATATATAATTAAACGGGGATAATTAGATTTAATTTAATATCTGTTCCTGAAGTTGATTGGGATGGATTTTTGATGCTAAAGCTCGAAGGTGAAACCCAACGTATTAGAACACATAGCAGACCTGATCAAACAGGAAGCTGCACGTTATATGTGATTTCTCCGTCGAAGTAGATGAACTGTAGAGATATGAATGAAAAGCGCAAGAGTTTAAATCCCGGACGTATCCATTCCACCACCGAAGAAAATCTGACAAATTTACTTAATCTAATGCCATTAAGGTAATGAATGGTTAATACAATCTTTCGCATACCCTATTTTAAAACGGAATAAGTCTATTTCAATAGAATTTAAATCTCCAAATACGAATGTTGCTTATGTGTAAAATTGCCTCAAGTAGGCATTATAAAACACGAGTCAATAGTACGAGATTAACTCGTTGATTATAAAGCAAATGAATCTAAAAAGCTAATTATAACAGTGCAGAGGTCAATTTAATCCCCACATAAAAGTCAATTAACTTTAGCAATAATTGTTTGCGCGGGTGTTCGTAACAATTTTTTAAATCAAGTTTGCGAGCTTGAAGTACACAAAAATCGCATTGTAATTAACCAGTCGTCTAACAAAATAACAAAACTACCGCCAGCCGCAACGCACTGACGCGTTTCGACCTTCCATGATCATCATCAGAGTACGACGGCAAACTGACTATCGAGAATCAAACCGCATTGAATATATGGAAATCAAATTAAGATATGTGGCTCTCACCTCTAGCAGTCTCGCATACATTGAACTTGACTGGAAATTTCATCACGCTCATCACATTCATTTCGTACTATGCGACTCATGAGCCTTACTTTCCGTTCAAGATGCCTTCTGGTCACAACCTGAACTAATTTATTTACTAGGTTCGCAACACCTAATACATACCCAACATAAAAACACCAGCCGCAACGCACTGACGCGTTTTGGCCTTCCATGATCATCGTCAAAGTACGACGGCAAACTGTCTAGTGAGGATCAAACCGCATTGAATATATATGGAAATAAAATTTAGATATACGGCTCTTACCTCTAGCAGTCTCGCATACATTGAACTTGACTGGAAATGTCGGCTGCACAATTTCTATGCAGTCACGAACATTAACTGTTTGCAGCTTACGCCACATATACATATATAGGCAATACAATAATTGATTGCGCGGGTGGTGGTAACAATTCTTTAAATCAAGTTTGCGAGCTTGAAGTAAACACCAATCCAATTGTATTTAACCAGTCGCCGAACAACATATCAAAAATACCACCAATCGCAACGCACTAACGCAGTTCGATCTTCCACGATCATCATCAGAGTACGACGGCAAACTGACTAGCGAGGATCAAGCCGCATTGAATATATATGGAAATCAAATTTAGATATGCGGCTCTCACCTCTAGCAGTCTCGCATACATTGAACTTGACAGGAAATGTCCGCTGCACAATTTCTATGCAGTCACGAACATAAACTGTTTGTAGCTTTCGCCACATATACATATATAGGCTATACAATTTAACAATATTTGTTTGCGCGGGTGGTGGTAACAATTCTTTAAATCAAGTTTGCGAGCTTGAAGTAAACACCAATCTTATTGTGTTTAACCAGTCGTCGAACAACATAACAAAACTACCGCCAGCCGCAACGCACTGACGCGTTTCGACCTTCCATGATCATCATCAGAGTACTACGGCAAACTGACTATCGAGGATCAAACCGCATTGAATATATATGGAAATCAAATTTAGATATGCGGCTCTTACCTCTAGCAGTCTCGCATACATTGAACTTGACTGGAAATGTCGGCTGCACAATTTCTATGCGGTCACGAACATTAACTGTTTGTAGCTTTCGCCACATATACATATATAGGCAATACAATTCAACAATAATTGTTTGCGCGGGTGGTGGTAACAATTCTTTAAATCAAGTTTGCGAGCTTGAAGTAAACACCAATCTCATTGTATTTAACCAGTCGTCGAACAAAAGCAAAACTACCGCCAGTCGCACGCACTGACGCGTTTCGACCTTCCATGATCATCATCAGTGTACGACGGAAAACTAACTAGCGAGGATCGATCCGCATTGCATATTGATTAAAAGAATTCATTTGGGAAAATGTAAAAATAGGTATTCCGTGTGCATAGAGGAATTGATATCTATCACTTTAGTTTCCCTTGGATGGGTGATTCACGTGTAGTGAATTAAATGTGATTGATTCATTCTCAGTCTTAAACAAACGACCACATACACTAGAGCACCAGATTCCGAAGCAGACGTGCCCAGGTTCGTATCCTGTCCGCGGCAAATTCTGACCAGTACTTGATGAGTTCCCAATAAGTACGAAACCGGTCTACTGGATGAATTGCCTTTTCTACACTATACAATTCTTAGTTTATACTGACATATGTAAGTAATTAATGGGTCAGGTGTTTAGATCAAGACCGCAACCTTGATTATAATAATTGTTACCACCACCCGCGCAACCAATGTTCGTTTAATTGACCACATACACTGTCGTGGCGCGCGTTTTTCTAGTGAATTATCATATGTTGTTAGATCACTGTAAGTTCACTTGGATGAATGTACACATGCCGTAACTGACTACTTTTCAATTGAAATAACGAGAGTGCATACACACATGCATGGCGTAGGCTTATCTAGTGAATCGTCAGAAGGTGTCATTAAATCACTGCTATTTCACTGTAATTTAATTTCGACGATTGTTCACATGCAGAAAGATCTACACGAACTCATGAATATCACCTCGTTAATAGACAGTTATGCTTAAGAGATCTAATATTAAATTTACCAATTGATTTAATAATTTCCAATTTTTTTCCGGGATGTGCTTCCTATAGAAAAAGGCTTCCTAAACAAGATTCCAAAACATTCGGTATAAAAGGGGTCAGGCAATTAATCTATTCCCTTACCAATGAGTTCATGATTGACATCGCCATTGAGGAAATGCCTGTATCCGGGTGCACCTGAAGCAGCACTATTCCCTGTCGCGCAAAATGTTTCGTTAAAAAAATCATATCTGCGGCTCTCGAGCATATTATTTTCTCATACTTTATAATTGATTGGAAATGTCAATTGCACAATTTCTGAACATTCACGAATGTAACCTTATTCCAGCCTTTGTCACACACACACACTTGCAAGTTATACCATTGTAGAAGTTTTGATTGCTCGAGTTATATTATAAATTCTTAAAATCAATTTCGGTTAATTGAGATAAAGCACCGCTTCTATTTTATTTATTCGGTAGCAAAACGTAGCAAAATACGTAGGTCACACGTACTGGCGCGTTTGAACCTACTGTGAATATCAGCAGAACACGACGGAAAGCCGATTGACGAGGATTATACCGCAGTGTATATATAACTTGGTCAAAATCAAATCCTCAGCCCTCACCAACTACTAGTCCTGCATACATTGTACTTGACTAAAAATGTCAGCTGTAGAATTTCTATGCACAAACGAACATGCACATTTTACAAATTTTACTTAATTTACAGCAGTTATACAGTTTGATAATCACTGATTTCGTGGATGGTGCCAACATTTCTTCAAGACAAGTTTGCGAGTTTTAAATGACACCAGCTCCGTTGTAACCGAACCAATTCCACATAAAATGAAAACTACCCTTTGTCACATGTAATGACGCGATACAACCTTCCATGATTATCACCAGAATATGACGAAAATCTGACTACCGAGGATTTTCCCGTAATTCATATACAAGTTGCGTAAAATCAGATATTCGGCACTCACCTCTAATAGTCGCATATGCATTGCACCTGACAGGGAAGTATCGGCTGCAAAATTTGTATGCAATTACGAAGAGAGTTTTTGTAGTTTTCGCGACACCTTGATAACAGCTCAATGCACGCCTCATTCAAAACGGTCTGCCTCACCTTTAATTTAACCTACATTGTTGTTGTTGTTGTTGTTGTTGTTGTTGTTGTTGTTGTTATACCAAAGTCATGTTTAATTTGATAACGAGTTGTAAATACTTGTATCTATAAATTCTTTTACATGCAATGATTTGATTTATGTTTGATTGACTTATACTGATGACCTAGTCTAGATATCTCTCAGGAGCGTTTCACAGAATAAACAATCCGGATCTATTTGATAGAAATATTTTTTGTAGCATTCACAACAGTTAAGCATATAAATGACCGTATTCATCAAAGCACGTTGATATAGATAAACTTAGAATTATATATATATATATATATATATATATATATATATACTTATTGCTTCTGTTTTTTCATAATCAGAGGCTTTTGACACACAATTGGTGCCCAGCCGGCATCCAGTGAAGATGAGAGATTTACAGCGTGTAAAAACCAAACCATTTGAGGTTGATTACAAAATTGGCGACCTGATTGGCCAGGGCGCCTTCTCAAATGTTCACATATGTGTTCACCGGCTAACGAAAAAAACGTTCGCTGTCAAAGTAAGTTCTTCGCGGTGAAACTGCACTGCATGACAATGAGTTTTGGCAAGTTAAACAAATTTGTTAATTATTATTCCGGTTTATTTATTACTCAAGGGTTTACCTATCTGACAGGTTGACCTGATGCAGAAACGCATTCCTGCATCTTATTATTTGAAATTTTAATTAGATTTTATTTAGATTGTAGCAGATAAATGAATAAATGATGGGAAAATTGGCATTATTAAAACGTGGTAGCAATATCATTAACATTTTTGAAGCTACATTGTCTATTAATCTATCGAGTGATGGGTAGCGTTATTGCAATAATGAAAGATGTCGCTACTTTCGGGATAAATCTGCACATTTTCTGTAAATTTATTTTAATCTTTCGACTTATCCTGATAATTAATGCCATAGCGCGCGCTTTAGGCCAACACGGGCTGCTTTTTGTGGCTATTAAAACATCTAACTGGAAGGCCTTGATTAATGTAAAAATGTTACGCTCTTCCGGATTACGCTATGCAGTGGACTTTTACCTTGTTTCATGCATGCATGCATGCATATCTGTGTATATTAATGCACGTACATAGCATGTATTTAGGTAAGAAATTAAATAAGTCAGTTAGTTTATATGTATGTATGTATGCGTATATGTATATATGTGTGCATGTATGCATGTATATATGTGTGTGTATGTATATGAGTATGTATTTAAACTTCTATGTGTGCAGGTATGCAAATAAGTATATCTGTCTGTATTTTTATGTATGTATGTATGTATGTATGTATGTATGTATGTATGTATGTATGTATGTATGTATGTATGTATGTATGTATGTATGTATGTATGTATGTATGTATGCATGTATGTATGTAAATATGTATGTATGTATGTATGTATGTATGTATGTATGTATGTATGTATGTATGTATGTATGTATGTATGTATGTATGTATGTATGTATGTATGTATGTATGTATGTATGTATGTATGTATGTATGTATGTATGTATGTATGTATGTATGTATGTATGTATGTATGTATGAATGTATGTATGTATGTATTTATGTATGTATGTTTGTATGTATGCATGTATGCATGCATGTGTGTATGTATGTATGTGTGTGTATGTATGTATGTATGTATGCTTTTATGCTTGCATGTATGTATTTATGTATTAATTAATATATACGAGTCTGAATATAAATTTATTTTTATGTTATATATATATATATATCAACATTTTTTCTTTATATATTAATTTGGGTGTATTTGTGTGTGTTTATAAATGTTTGTATGAAAAAATTATAATATTTATGTATGTCTATGGATGTTTTGAGAGATTTTTTCGCATGAACGCAATTTTCATTTACATGTTTCTGAATAAATGAATGAATGCTTGTTTATAGGTATGCTTATATGATTTTGCTGTGTACTTATTTATTTATGTTTATGTATTTGTATTAATTCGTGTTTTTCTGTTTCTTCTTTTCTGTGAACCGGTTTACTTGAGTGAATTCTCGCCTTCATGTCTACAGATTAAATTGCCCAAAGTAACAGTTTTTTTATATTTGCCAAATCAAGTTTACGATTTCTATATCAACACCAATCCTATTCCATTTAACAATTTGCAAATAATAGCTAAGCCATCTTTAATTACACCTACTTATAAGGTATGATCTATCATGTTCGTCATCAGCACACGATGGCTAACTGATTAGTTAAGATTAAATCTCATTGCATATTTAAGTTGTGCCAAATCAGAGACGTGGCTCTCGAATAAAGCTGTTTTGCCTACATTATACTTGAATGGAAATTTTAGCTGAATAGTATTGTAATTTGCTCGATAATTCTAGAAACATACTTCTCATTTCAACTTTCTAAATTTAAATAAATAAATGGCGCTGTGGTCCTCTGAATTTTGTATGCTGCTGTGCTCTGATATTAAAATAAGGAGGCAGTACATGCGAATAGCATAAATTTAGCTTCTTTTATGTTTGTTTTAATAGAAAAGCATTAATGTCATTAAAATTATCATTTCTACCACTCAGTTAATCAATGACTGTTTCATTAAACTTGAATTTTTAAACTTCTTCGGTTTAATTTGCTTCTCTGAACTTTAATACGTTTTAATTAGGGGCCACCCCACGTCAGAGTGGCTCGGTGGTTAGAGCACCAGATTCCGAAGCAGACGTGCCCAGGTTCGAGCTCTGTCTGCGGCAAATTCTGGCCAGTACATAATGAGTTTCCAATAAGGACGAAACCGGTCTACTGGATGAATTGCCTTTTTATACACTATAAAATTTTTAGTTTCTACTGACATATGTAAGCAATTAATGGGTCAGGTGCTTATATCAGGATCGCAACCTTGATTATAATAAGTGTTATCACCACACACGCAACCTATAATCGTTTAATTATTCAGAGTGTATGTTTGTGTTAAAGTGCATAAACCTCCTAACCAATTAAGAATTATTGTCGTCGTCCAACATTCCTCAACATATAAATTATTAGAATACTCCAGTCGCCATAATTTTGTGTATCCGAAATATAAATAGCAGTTTGTAGAAACGCTATTGCTTATTGTAAAGTTGACCTATTAATGAATTTGTTCATTTTATTAATTAAAATTTACATTTACATGACTGTCTGTTTAAGGTAAATTCGTAAAAATGCGACAACTTTATTAATAAACTACAAAAATTTGTCATTGTGACGAATTTTTTACCATTTTAGCACAGTCCTTTTTATTTATACTTTAAAAATTTGTATTTGTCGTAGCAATAATTTATATGTCTTATTCTAATAGATCAAAATACAACGCAATTTGTGTTGAGTTTATCACGGAAGAACCTGAGAAAAACGAAATGCAAGCACTACTTTTCAGACTACAACGGGGAAAACCATAATTCAATTGATTCTAAAATTAATTATAATACAAATAATTATTGAATTATATTTAGTTCTTAAGGTCTTTTTACAGGGCACAAATGTGTTTGAAATTTAGATTATTTAATGAATCATTTCCTTCGCCTCTACCGGCCAAGTAGTTTCATGTAGAATACTCCAATTTCTTGTCAGCTTGATTTAATTGACGTAGCTTTTCGGGTCTAATTTGACAGTTTCATTTTGTTTATCAAATGCTTTGTTATATTGATTGTCGACTGAAGGAAAAACAGTTAATAGTCAAATTGATTGCCCGTTTCACGTTTTATTCATTGTCTTATCCTTGGCCAGGCTCATGTTGCTATTGCTTCTCCAGATAATTTTAAAATGAAAACATGTATATTGCTGTTATAAACTAAGCGCATTAAAAAAACATAGATAATAGTAATCTTCTCTGCTTGTCATATAAATATTACTCACTCCTGAGTAAAAATTAGAACTGCTCTGGTCGAGGTTTGGACTTTAGTGTTTTTGGCTTGGAGTATTAAATCGCATTGCACACACCAAACTTGTTAAAGCTTAAGGTTGAAAGTGATACCTAAAAAGAGACCACTTGAAGCAGACTGACCAAAGTTTAGGTCAATATAAAACACGATATTTTCCATTTTGGTGGCTTCCGTTGTGTAGAGCAGGCTTAAATGGTCCATTCCTGTTTGCGATTGGATCGCCCTGTTTATGTCACCTATATAGGTTGGGTCGTTTATGCGGATGTCCTTAGAGTTCAATATAATTTTGTCGTCCAACCGAGACTTAATTATCCACAACTCCGCAATCTAAGTGTTCATTTGTGAAGACAATACTCTTTCCAATCCGTCAAAAGCCATTGTTCAACTCAACACAAATGCTTTATTCTTAATGAATTATTTATAGGGGTTTGCTTGTTTAAAGTGCGTCTATTTTGTGAAACAAGATACAAATATCTGTTATTTTATATTCACTTAAGCGGCTCGAAGTCTGCTTCCATCATTTTGCTGACTGTCT
The DNA here is from genome assembly GCA_029291075.1 of Eudiplozoon nipponicum. Taxonomy (NCBI): domain Eukaryota; kingdom Metazoa; phylum Platyhelminthes; class Monogenea; order Mazocraeidea; family Diplozoidae; genus Eudiplozoon; species Eudiplozoon nipponicum. The sequence continues at coordinate 142,851 of JAQBSW010000416.1, forward strand.
CATCTTAATTAGTGTACTTCTGCGAGGACTTTCTGTTGTATTTACTTCAAACTTAAATACAACAAATGGAGCGTTCTCGGCCTCAAAGGTGGCTATATCTACATCTCCCTCCCCCTCAGGAATCGGCCCTGGCAATCTACTAAAACGACCAAGTGAGACCGCTCATGGTCCCTCGAGCATTTTAACGAAAATTGTTTTATGCTCTGCGTCAAACGTTTCCACACGATACGGACCATTATTAACAGTCTGTAGTGCAATAGGCTCGACTTTCGTGATTCTGACATAGTCGCTGACCCTTAGTTGTGTGCGTGTAAGTCGTCTTGTATAAGCTTGTCGTTGTCTGTCGCACACATATTCAGTTAGTTGTTTTAAGCGCTCCTGAATATAAGCTATGGTGCAGCTCTCATGAGATCGTGGGATTACGGGTTGACCTGGCGGTCAAATATGCCCTCTATAGACTATGAATTTTGGAGCTAATCCTGTAGTTGTTGATACTGTAAATGGCATAGCCCGCTCGACCAAATGTAATTTGTCTCTCTAGGTTTCCAGGGTCTCGTGGCATGAACATCGCTATACCGCTTTTAACGTCCGTTGTGCTCGCTCAGCTGTCGCGTTGGTCTGTGTGTGGTAAGAGGCTGCGTAGGAATGTTATATGACGAGGCCCTTGCACCACTGATTAAATTCTCTCGATTCGAACTGTGCACCATGGTCGGTAACAATAAGTTATGGTACACCAAATCGACTGATACATCGCTTTTCTAAGCACTTTATCATTTTTGTTGTGATTTCCTTCAGTGGTACAGACTCGACCCATATGGTAAACTTATCGACTATGGATAGAATATAGGCTACCCCACGACGAGCGACCGGCAGTGATCCTACCAGGTCAATATGCATAAATTGGTTCTGTGCAGTAGCACTGAAAGCAATCGAGGTGACTTTTACTCTTTTTTGTGGCTTAAAACGCTAATATGTGGTGCACTGTTGATTAATAGCTACAAATTTCTTTGGACATGGCGGGACGATATAATCGCGACAGCAATGTCACAATGAAGTGCCGGGCGCCGGTATGTCCCGATGTTTCATGCCAGAAGGTTATTTCTGTTCGTATAGACTCTGGCACAAACTATTGCACTGCTTGTTCTTCTTAACGCAGCAATAGGTCGTTTTACAGGCTTAACGTTTTATATTGTTTGGACATCACCGTTGCGATTTTTAATTGAGTGACTATTTTCTGGTATGCGGCATCGTTTCCCTGTTCTACAGAGACGTTGATAAGTGGCGAAACTCGCCAAGCAGAAATATTTGCTGAATGCATTGACTGCCGCATTATAGATACCGGCTCTATGATAAATTGTTTCATCGTATTCTTCGAGCTCTGCAATGGCCCGGTGTACTATTTTCTTCTCAATACTCAGTGATCGCCAATGCAATAATTTTTTATGATCGGTAAAGTAGTCTATATGACCATCGATGACAAAATACATAAACTTCCGTAGTGTCTACTTTACGGCCAGTAATTCCTTTTCTGTTATGGTTTATATTTGCTCCGCCTTAGTGAAGGTGCCATTTATATACTGCGCCGGACGTCTGTCAGATACTAACACTACTTTTATGCCAATACCTGACGCGTCTGTAACACTTGACATACTACCTACCGGAAAAGTAAAAAAAAAGATGCATTTATTAAATTTTATTAACCTAGGATAAGCGCTCCTTGAGCCTCCTCCATCCAACAGAACGGTACCTTGGCACTGGTTAATTTAGACAAGGGTTATACAATTAAACTATCATTGATTGCGCGGGAGGTGGTAGCCATTCTTTAAATAAAGTTTGCCTGAGTTCATTTTTCCAGACGTCACTCTCCGCTCGATATTGCACCATATCCAGCAGCATAAACATGATGGTCACATGCAGTTGCAGCTCGGGAAAAGACTTAGTTGGACTACAACTGTTCGGTCAACTAATTCCTAGACAGCCACGCGCACAACAGGTGCTTCTAATGATAACTCTTGCTCACGAACAGAGGCCTCAACTTTTTCGAACCACAACTTTGGCTTTTCCATATCCAAGTGTGCAAGCATATGCTTAGATTTTGATGACTTTCGGAAAAAAATTGTCGATTCGGATGAAAGCACCAATTTATGTTTGTCCCCTGCCTCTTGGGCGCGGTTGCCATTTTTGACTTCACTTATATTGATTGGGTTGTTTATGCGGATTCCCTTAGAATTTATTATAATTGAGTCGTCCAGACGAGACTTAATTAACTCTAACTCCGCATTCAAAGTGTTCATTTGTGCAGAAAATAATTTTACTAAGTTTTCCAATCCGTCAGAAGCCATTTTGTTTTACCTAAACACAAGTGATTTCTTTTTAATCATTTATTTATAGGATTTTGCTCGTTTGAAGCGCGTCCATTTAGTAAAACAAAATACAAATATTTTTTATTTTATATTCACTTCGGCGGTGCAAAGGCTGCTTCCATCATTGTGTTGACTGCTTCATCTTAATTCGTGCACATCGACGAGGACTTTCTGTTGTATTCACTTCAGCCTTTGGTCGGATAATTGAAGCATTTTAGGCCTCAGAGGTGGCTAGTGCTACACGCCTTTCCTGATAAGAGGAAGAAAATGAATTTCATTTACTTTTAGATGCAATCTTAAATTTTTACTGACAGGATATATTTTAACGAATTTTATCCTAATGATATATATATATATATATATATATATATATATATGTATATATATATATATATATATATATAGCCAGAAGAAAATAATCATTTGATGCAGTAACAAATGGAATTCTTAAAATATATAGGTTTCGTCCTGTTTGGCCAGTCATCCAGTATATGTTGGAATTTCTGCAACCGTGATATACTTGTTTCAGGGTCTTTCACTTCTCTTCACTACTCGTAACTTTCTGTTATATACCCAATTATGGTTTTTAGCCAATTTCTTCTTTAATTAATTAACCTTGAATTAAAGTATCGAAATTGTAGAACAGACACCACGCCACTGGAGAAAGTAATTTTGAATTAATGCTGTGTGATAGGATTTTATTATATTTATGTTGTCAGTATGTACTAAAAAATGTATTCAGTGGCAAGTGCAGTTCAGCTCGTAGACATGTTATGTATTTATTTGCCACTCACCAGAATTACCTCGACCGGGGTGCCATTTGTTTGAAGTCTTGCGAATTTATAATATATTATTATTATTATTTATAACACATTTTATATATATATATATATATATATATATATATATATATATATATATATATGACTATATCACTTCTTTGAATAAATTGTGCCCATATGAAACACATTGCGGAAAATGAAAATGAAATTGAAATGCAAGATCAGCTTTGACCTTATTGTCATTTAAAATTGGTAGCAAGATTTTCCAAATTCTTTTACATTAACCCATGTTCTATTGGTTTAGAGCCATACAGCTAATTACCTTGTTTACCGCAGTTGCGCATTTAACGCGATTTTTAGTTATTTACAAACTTCTGTTATATGTTGAGCCCATAGTACAGGTGAATTTTCATAATTATCACATTTGAAGTTATATTCAAAATTTTTCTCCAATCTATCACTAAAAGACGGAAACGATGCAACCTGGTGACGTGAACTAAAGTATAGTGACAGGCAGTTCTTATTTATATGTTGCCAGTATAATTTAAAGATTGCATAAAATAACATGTAAAACTAATAAATTTGACCATTTTTGACCTTTCTGGGACCCATTTTAGTTGTAGCTAAACGTTTTCTCTACCGAAAATATTTAACTTTAACTTCGCCTGTAATACCAGAAGAATTTGAACATAGTATAACCCCAAAACATTCGCGTAAATACTTCGAATTTTTTGATAATTAATAGGAATATTTTAATTACACGGACTTCAGTTAACATTGTAACTGAAGTAATTTATTTTTGTTGATTAGATTTCATAATAAATTTGCCTCATAAACTAAAGAATTCTTACTTGTAATCCTATAACTGATTTTAGTAAATGAATTATTTTTCATGTTTGCCATTATTAGAAATTGAATAGTTGCCTGGCTGTATGTGCATTCGAAACTCAGAAAAAAACTTAACTCCGGGCAGTGTGAGTGATGGGAATTTAAAGTATGCCGATTAAATGTTAATTGACACCAACGTCTGGCTCTATATCTGGTTCAGCCATCCAATAGTCTTAGTCAAATTACGTGTTTATCGATCGCACATCATTCGCATCCAGCTAGTGTGTTTTTTTTATTAAGTATTGAAAGACAACACTACAATTTTAATCCTTCTGTTTACATGCAGCATATGCTTTCAGTCATAGATATTTGAGAAGAATCTGCAGGAAGTATTTAGTTTGGCATGCAAAAGCTGACCTTCAAATCAGTCTCCATATTTATTTCATTAAATACAAGTTCACTCTCTTTTTTATTACGTGTTTCACTACAGCCGCTCGTCAAATTAACTTCTATGCCATAAAATTATTTCCCTCTTCTTTCTGTAATAGCAATGTAACACATTATTTGCAGTTCGCCTGCAATTAATTTATATTAAATATTTAAAAAATAAAGAAACAGGAAATAAATTTAAAAAATTTGTGTATCACGAAGAACGGATTGTCTTATTTATTTTTTCAACCTACATAAGAGGAATTTAATTCAAAATTAGGCCCTTCGCTATTTGTCAATCCAGCCAGTTTGGAGACTCGCAGTTGAATTTAAACTAAAGCGACCACATCATTATTGTCATAAGACAGTACTCGATTTCATTTTTTGCGTATACGGTCTTTATTGTCACTGTTTATACAAGGTATTTCATCCGTTCTTTGTTCAGGAGAGAATTTATTGCATAGGTGATGAGATTAATGAGCTAAGTCTAAATTAAAGGCAATCTATTTTGCAAGAAGAGCAGTAGATATGAAAAAAGGCTCTCTGATCTGTTTTTCAAACAACGTTTAAATTGCCCATCGATCCATTTAAACCTACGTAAAAGCAGAACGTAAATAATGTTATTAGAAGCAACTAGTGAAATTGCTGACATAGGCAGTTGTTATGCATTCAATGAAGCGCGACAGCCAACACCTTTTTAATCTATGTAACTGGAGAGCATGTGAGGTAAACATAGAATTGTTAGGATATAAATATGCCTAAAGGTTTCCTGTACTACGATCTTTGCAATTTGGGGTTTGCTTAAAAACAAAATTTTTTACGCAGACATAAGCTGTTATATTTGTTTAGTTCATCTCTCAAGCTAGCCATATATATATATATATATATATATATATATATATATATATATATATATATATATATATATATATATATATATATATATATAATATTAGAAACTATCAATTTATTGAAATACCGTGGTCACCCTATTCCACGTAAAACAATCAATGCATATATATCCTATTCGTGTAGATATGGTGAATGTGTGGAACGTGTGATGTATTATAAAAATTGTCTATGTGAGGAAACAATCCCAACTTACGTGATTAAGCGTTGGAAAAGTACCAATCAGCATCAATCAGAGAATATTCATCGGCGCATTCTTGAAAATGTCATCGAAGAAGAAGAAGCAAAAGCGGATAGCTACAAACTTAAATGTCTATCTATAGAGTCTAAACTGCAGATGTTAGAAGATGAAATTCGAATTAATTTTTTAAAAGAGATAGCATGGATTACAGAAGGTGCGAGGAAGAGAGAGATTAAAAAACTAGCGCGGAATGCAGTGCAATGTTCTAAGCTCAAAAAGTTTCCTGAGAATCCAGGCAAATTTATTTTTAATTACACCGACATAAATCTAACAAAACATCAAAATGAAGTTCTCTCTCTTGGACCGAAATACTGCATAACAAAAACTAGAATAAACGAACGTGAAGAAATGCATATGCAGGCATCAATGGAATGCTTCTTTGAAGATGCCACAAAACACAAATCAAATGAAAAATACGACATCTCGCTCTTTAAATCGGACCTCCGAAGTGCGTATGGCCAATATATGCGCACATTCAAAGGCAATAAACTGGTCACCAAAAGGCATCTAGAAGAACTAAATGAGCTACAACGAAACAAACAAAGTCAGATCTATGAAGCCAGACAAAGGGACAGGCGTATTGTAAATGAACTACACGGACTATAGTCAGGCGATGTTACAAATTCTGAATGACAAATCAAAATTTAAACGCGAAGAGGTACAACGCGACACTACGGCAAAATTAGAAAATTCCATAACGAAGATTCTAAACCGAATTATTTCGAAGGTCGAGGCTAAACAAGAAATCGACATAGAGCACAAAAATGCTTTTATTACAGAATGCAAACATGCCAAGCCCGTAGGTTCAACGCAACCGATATTATATGGGTTGCCCAAGGTTCACAAAATGACCAACAATGAAGGACTTCCGCCTTTCAGGCCCATTTTATCTATGATAAATTCCCCACAGCACAAGGCAGCCAGACTATTATGCCGGATTATAAAGCCTATCATGAAAGGAAGAATAGACCACGTTGTACAGGATAGCTTTCAATTCGTAGAAAAAATTCGCGACCTAAATTTGAAAGAGAGGAAAATGGTGTCCCTCGATATAAAGTCACTCTTTACTAGCATTCCAGTAAATAAAACTATAAATATCCTATGTGGAATATATACGATCATCAGGAGCAGAAACACTGATAGAAGTGGACGACATGAGAGAACTACTTCTATTATGCACATCCAACGTACAATTCGTATTCCAAGGAGTCTTCTACAGACAAATTGACGGCATAGGTATGGGTAGTCCTCTTGGACCAGTATTGGCAGACATATACATGCACCATTTAGAAACAACTGGTTTAAAACCATTTATCAATGGAGCTCATTTTTACGTGCGCTACGTTGACGATACTTTCATGGTCGTTGAAAAGGATGAAGATACAAATTCACTGCTACATCACATAAACAAGGTAGACCAGGCAATCAAGTTTACAATAGAAGAAGAAAAAGACGGATATTTATCCTTCCTAGATGTAGGAATAACGAGAGATGAAGAAGGTACTCTCTCAAGGTCAGTTCACAAGAAATCAAGCTGGACTGGACAATATGTCCATTATATGAGTAGTGTGCCAAGGGCGTACAAAAGAAACCTAATAATGAATTTGGGCACACGAATACGCAGGATTTGTTCACCGGACAACATTGAAGTAGAGCTAAATTTGCTTCGCGAAGCGTTGAGAAATAATGGCTATCCGGACTGGTTCATTGAATACAACTTGAGGCAACGCAACAAAATCGTGGCCAATTTGGAAGAAAATCAAACTCCCCAGATAGTAACGCTTAGTGTTCCCTTTGGAGGTGATCTTCCAGCGGAAATCTTCAAACGAAAAGTAATTCGAGCGACAAAAGCACAGTTTCCATCAATACAGGTGAGAGTGGTGTTCAACACAACAAAACTGATGCGCACGAATGAAAAAGATAGCCTCTCTGTGACGTCAACACCTTTGTCTGTATACAAATTTCAATGTACCTGCAACGCTCAGTACATCGGCAGATCAAAAAAGAGGCTCGAAACTAGAATAAATCAGCATCTCCCTCAAAAACTATTAAAGAGGGGTGCAGCTCCTGCACAAAAATCAGCAATTTGCGAACATGTACTACTCACAGGTCATGCTGTTAGTAGTAACAATTTTTCAGTTCTCTACAAGGCAAAAACAGAGAAAATGCTTCTGGCTTTTGAAGCTATTGCAATTAATAAGCTGAAGCCCTGCTTAAACGTGCAGAAAATAATTCAAAAAGAAATTAAATTGGACTGGAACAAAGACATAACCGACATGCCTTTAAAAATAGCCAACGCTTCGCAAAATACGACACATACATCAATTACGGACGCAATTACAATGAAAGCGATGACACACCAAATGACGTTACGCAAAAGGAGTGGTCTAAATTGCACAAAAGTAGTGGTCTAAATTGCGCAAAGCAAAGGCCAGCATAACGAAGAGGAGATTGGTTACAACACATGTACAGTGGGATTGGATGAACGAATATACTAACGAATCCAGAACAATGGCTGTAGATACTGGTAGAAATAAGATTTATTAATAAATGTTATTCCATGGAGTACGTTGTTTTGTTCTTATATATATATATATATATATATATATATATATATATATATATATATATATATATATATATATATAATATGCTGCACAGGCTCAAATTGAAGGCAAGGCTAACTAGATACATATCTTAGTATATAACTGATTCTTGCGTGTATTTTGTAGCAACAGTCGCGCACTAGATAGTGTCACCGACACCGAAGCACATTTCCTCCGTTTTGAGCTCCGGCAGCACTTTATTCTGCGTGGGACTTGCTGAGTTCTCAATAATGACCACATCGGTCTATTAAATGAATTGTATTTGTTAACTACGGCAACAATTAGTACATATTAATACACACACACGTTAACAGGTAGAACAATTGTAGGAAAATGTACTTTAGATAATTTCACCTGTCTATACCAGTTAGGATACCGGATGTTCATTTTGTCACTATCTCCTACTATTCAGCTGAAAAAGCAACGACCTTGTTGTTTGGACTAATGAAAATAAATATTTCATATTTTCATTAATAATAAATGGTTGAAGCACTTCAATTCGATTCGTTTTGCGACTGGTTAAATAAAATAAGATTCGTGTTTAATTAACTTCATTAAGTGCTTTTTTCGAAAAAGCACAAAAACGTATGCGGTACAATATTTTTACGAAAGTCATATGTCTTAGCATTGCATTTTAAAATTTCATCGGAAATGAAGTGGCTGTTTCGCTGAGCTAATTTTGAAAATTGTTAATTTTGTTTGAGTTTGTGGGTGGTCAAAAAGCGTCATTACCCGCGACTGACGATGGTTTTGCTACGTTTTGCGAGTGTACAAATATAATGAGATTTATGTTTGTAAAAAGTCTCCGAAGTGATTGCAATGCATTCATTGTCATTTGTTTGAAATGTTAATGTATTTGTCAATATTTGTACTTATTTTATGTTCAGTTGCAAAGCAGTGATTTATGTTATAACTGACTTTGCGTTACACAGAGCTTATTTTTTTACATCGATTTATGCTTTTTAAGAAAAAAGAGATGAATAAAATTTATTGGAAAATATGTTTCTCGTGTGGGATTAAGGAGATCTTATTATTTCGCTGACAAATAGACAAAACTGTCTAAGCAGAACCAGAGAATCTAGAATCTGAGTCTCCGAATTACGTAATCAGAATACGACAGTTCAATATACTTTTTCAGTAAATTTTGCGATTATATACACATATTTGTCAGCATGGTTTTTTTGGCATTAACTGAGAAGCTATTGGAAAGAATTTCGTTCTATTTTTCTGCTAAAATTTGTTTGTATATGTAGACATCTGCAATGTATGTAAAACGTTTAAATGTTTCGGATGGAGTACAGATTTGCTTGACTCGAGTGTCGGCAGCAGAATTGCTCTGCGGTAACCGTGATAAAAGTTTTGATACTTTTGCCGCATTTAAATAATCTATTTAAAAAAGTGATCGTTGATTGCGCGCTTACTGATGACAACTGTTTGAATAGAGTTTGTCAATTTTAGCCAAACACCTATCCAATTTTTAATTGATAAATATTTGTAAGGTTAATTAATTAATAGTTCATATTTTGCTAACATTATGAAACAATATTTCGTTGGAGCAACGCTTATTTTCTTAGAATATGCGAAACTGTCAACAGTAAACCGAGAAGGTCTTTGTTATTATTTTTGCATAAACAGGGCTATTTTAGTGACACTGTTTTTTTTTAATTTTCAGATAGTGGATAAATTGAAAAGAGATCCAACTGACGAAGTTGACATACTACTCAGGTTCAGTTCGTTCCAGTATATTGTTTCTTTAATAGACGTAAGTGCTTGTTTCTTATTTTCAATTTTCGAAAACATTATTCTATGTCATTTCTAATATAAACTTACTTTTGCATACTTTTGAACAAGAAATGAAATTAAACGCAGTTTTATTTTTAAATGTTAAAAACTGACTTTTTCAATATATCCCATTTGGCGCATATATATATATATATATATATATATATATCAAGGGGACAAAACAAAATTTAGGAACAAGGCGAAACGAAAGACGACACGGGAAAAACTTCCGTATGCGTAACAGCCTAAAATGCGAACAGTTAGTTAACTTTTAATGCAAAAAATACCAGATCTCAGACATCGATTTGCCATTCAGCGATGAAGACCTTTATACGCAAGCAGGCACAAACACATAGACAAATATGCATATACACTTGCTGATTAGCCCAAGCAAGAAATTGAAGTAAACGCGAGTCGGACTAGTTGCCACCCACTTAATCAAATGAAAACCCAGGTTGCATATAAATGAAAGATTGTAAAGTGATGTATAGTAGTATCGAAATAAATGGTCTTTAACCACTATGTTATTAATGGTTTTTCTTCCTAATAAGAAATATACTGTGCAATATTTGAAGGCAGTGGACATTATATATATATATATATATATATATATATATATATATATATATATATATATAATTATTAATCCAAAAATACTACATTTGATTGCTGAAAGTCAATTTTTTATAAAGAATGTTTGGTAGGATCCTGCCAAAGGATATGTCTATCTAGTTCAAATAAACTAAACTTTAATCACACAGCGTATACATGATTTTCCGTATGGTAATACAAAGTGGATTTTCTGTTTCCAACGTTCGTCTAGCCGAAGGTTTTTACAGTTCAGTTTTATTACGTTTTCTATCATTTCTATTATCCTGAAAACTATTAGTGATCATTACGACGATTCTCGTCTTCTTTTCCGGAGAAGTGGTATCACTACTATTCTTCCAGTTAAGCATACAAAAAACAAAATTGATAATATGCACGTGACTTTTTTCTTTAGACACATCTGAGGAAGAGAATTATATGATTTTTTTCAACTTTGTTCTTTATGTTTCTAAATTTGGAGAAATAAGGCTAGAACTCTGATGTTTGCCGGGAAATGTGGACACGAAATGTCAGGGCAATCATGAATAGTATTCAGGATAATGGAAATTGTGGAATATCCGGATTGTGCGATTTTTCTGTAGAACATAAACGTACTCATATTAGACCGAACAGCAATTGCTTAGTTTAAATTTAAAGATGAGTACAACCTCTGTTTAATAGTGTTGCCATGGTTACGTGTATGGCACCGCTGCTAGCCGAATTGTACGTGTATCGTGTTAACCAATTCGATTTACCGAATATAATCAATCAAATCTTCGCTATATTAAGAAGACATAGATTTCTAATTGTCTTTATTCGAAAAGCTACTAATCCTAGGCTAATCTTCAGATGGAGTAACAAGCTAGATCCAGATTCCCAGTTTAGAATGGAGGCGGATAAAAAGGGCACACATATGTTTTTTACATTTAACATCTCCAATAGTACTGTGGCATGTTGACCAGATGGATTCGCAGAACAATATCCTTATTACATCAAAGTCCCAAAATCTCGAAAGAGGAACCTGATAAATAACAGAGCTAGCCGGATGAGAAATAAATGATCTGAACACAGGGCTAAGGAGGAATTAGAGCATTTAATGAAGGTCGAGAAAATTAACAACTATCGTGATTCATATGTTGCTGTCAATACGATATCTTATCCGCTATGCTTACTACAAAATAATTCCGTAAACTGTGCCTGAATCTACTTTTCCGAGGAGCTTCTTGCATCAATACAGACTAGAATGCTAAACTGCATACTGAGAAAATGGTGCCAAATATTGAGTTTTGTGTGTTTACTTATTTCAACGCTAAAGATCGACTGCTTTCTTCGTCCAAATCTCTTATTGTTGAAGATATGAAATATGCATTGCAAAAGTGCTTAATTGTTTATGAAGCACCTTATTTTAAACAACAAAAATCATCGCTGAATGCTAAAAAAGTCATAACAACAGCATAGTCAGGCTTTTTGGTGCAGCGAGCCAATATATATTGATTTATAAATTTTGCCGCGTGACTAGTAATAAAGAAATTCAAATAATACCATAAGAATACGCGAAAGTCAACACGGACAAGCGATATAATCTCATTTGTACTTGTGTTTTGTGCTTACTAGCAGCCCATCTGTGGAGCAGGTACTAAGCCCTACGCCCACCATATATATTTAGTCAATAAATATAGGACAGATGGACAGTACAATCTCCTGCATGCAATTATTATAATCAGGGTCGCGATCTTGATATGAGCACCTTACACATAAATTTATTTAAAATGTCAGTATAAACTAAGAATTGTATAGTGTAGAAAAGGCAATTCATTCAGTAGGCCGGTTTCGTCCTTATTGGGTACTCATCCCGTACTGGCCAGAATTTGCCGCGGACAGGGCTCGAACCTGGACACGTCTGCTTCGGAATCTGGTGCTCTAACCACTGAGCCACTCTGCCGCACACTACTCTACACAAAATTTTCAGATATATACTAAATAATTTAACTTGGTTGGTCTAGTTTTCCTTTAGGTGGAGCTCATATGGCATCCATTTAGACCCAAGTTCCAACTAACCATCCCCAATCTGTCATTACTGAACAGACACCACACTACATGTGGAAGTAGATTGAAATAGATACTTATATAATTAAACGGACATTGGTTGCGCGGGCGGTGATAGAAATTATTATAATGAAGGTTGCGATCTTGATATAAGCACCACACCCATTAATTACTTACATATGTCAGTATAAACTAAAAACTCAACACGTACTTGCCAGAATTTGAGACGGCCAGGACTCGAACCTGGGCATGTCTGCTTCGGAATCTGGTGCTCTAACCACTGAGCCACCCTGCTGCACACTAAACTTCATACAATTTCAAATTTTATACATTAACTAATGTAACTTGGTTAGTCTATTTTTCCATTATACATGTTTATTTAATCAACAATTTAGTTAATAACGTAAAAATTATCCGACAAATTGACTTTAAAAACACTTACGAAATATAATTTTGTATTTGTAAAGAGTATCAAACCAATGGTTAAGGAGATGGGTCAAAGTTCAATAAAATTGAGAATAACAACAAATTATGAACACTTCTACTCTAGCATAGCCTTTAACTCTTGCTTCATTCGACATTAATTATCACATTTCTTGATAATCATTAAATAATTCAATAAAATATCATAATTATGTATTCCTTTTTGGAAAGAATTACTATAAATATACAGTTTATAAATTTTAGTTCAGCAATTTATGTACATTTGTAATTGGAATTGCGAAATTATTCATTTAATAAAGTATAAATTTTTTTATAGGGCAGGTATATAATACAGTTAAATTAGGTCATTTTAATTTTCTCATTACGCAAATCGCCAATGCAAAATTTGAACAATCCGCAAATATGATATGCTTAATATCATTTAAACGAAGTTACATTAGTAATTTATTTGGAAAACCACGTATACCCAATATGTAATTCAAATTTATTTGTCGTGAAGCTTAATATATTAATTTTTTTGGTATGATCAAGTTAAAAAAATTGAAAAATAAATTTTCTTTCGCTTATACAACGAGTGTGTTTCCTTCCTGAACACGATAAACGAATTATTGGTATAGCATTGGAAATAATTCCTTGTATATACATATATATACAGACATATATATATATATATATATATATATATATATATATATTGTCTGTATATATGTATATATAAGGAATTATTTCCAATGCTATACCCAACAATAATTCGTATATATATATATATATATATATATATATATATATATATATATATATATATATATATATATAGTGTGAGCATTGTGCGGCACCGGTGATGTAAGGGGTGAGCTAACTACCACGGATTCAAATTTGACGTAGATCCACTCTTGGCCGTGGATTCCCTTGTTACTAATAATCCAAGTGGATTTTTTCGGTCTGGTTATTGAATTGCAGTTTATAGCTTATGCAAGACTTCATTTGTAACTATAACATATTTGAAATGAAATTATTCGATTATGCTTTTATTTGCCCTCTCTAATTTGTTATATATCTAAGTGTCAGTAATAATATTCACATTAGATTCCAATTTATTTATTTTTGGTTATATATTATTTATTCACAATTTGCAGTTCGGAAGCGAAATGAAAAATATTTTCGTTTTGAAAGACTTACCTTGGTTAGATTTTGTGAAATCATGTAATTTTCTGCATTTACCCAGTAGTAAAGTTTAATGTATCTTAAGTTTCTTTTAGAACTTTCTATGAATAATGCGATAAACGTGGATTTGTGCAAAGTACTTTAAAAAATATCATAATGTCAAATTATGCTATTGCAGTAATAGCGTGTTTCTGTTTAAGTCTGTATTTGTGAATTTGTATAGAAACATTATTAGCGAAAGCTCTGAAATATTTTCTGCAATTAGGTGCATCCTATATCGTTAAAAACTGTATAATTAGTTTGCTGATGGCGCTTTGGCATTTCATATGTAATTCAGTCCTCGTATGCTATTGTAGACTTTTCCTTCATATGGCTGATTGTTTTTGATTTTTAGTCGCTACTATTCTTAATCTTTCAATTGACGGTGTGCAGCTTGCGTAATGCAGCATTGTGTGAAGGATCTAATAAATCTGGCTGATAATGACAATAAATATCTATTATTTGATCGGTTCACGTGCGTCGATAAAGATAGCTTTCCTCTTGAATTATTGGTTATTTTTCATTCCGATGAGTCTAACTGATTAGAACGTATGGAATGTCAGCTCGTAATCAAAGGTCACCAGCGAGTACAAAACGCATGCTTGCAAGAGCTGGAACCCTTTTGTTTATACTGTCTTCGACATGCAATTTTTTAAACTAACCTGTCGCCTGATACGACATTTGTTAAAAATAAATACTCGTGTTCTATTTGTATTGTTTCAGATGTGCATTTCTATAAAACATGCAGTCCGTTTACTGAGCCTCGCGTTTTTAACATATAAATGGCACATCTACTAGAAAGCATATTCAACGCAAATTTCATCTAAATTTATAGATAAAACAGAAGTTGGATAGCATTACAGAATTGACGATTTACCGCCGCGTAAAAATTAGATTTATAATAATGAGCAGCGAAAGAACACGGTTGCACATTTTTAGGACAAACGGCGTACTCCCAAAGCTGACGAAAATTATCTGTCCAGAGCCTCTTTTTCTAAGGAACCAGTAGTTAACTTTTCCTTAGGCACCTTAAACAAGCTCTACTTTTCTGGTGTTCTTGACTTTATATTCTGACACTTCCTATTTAACACTACACAGATATTCAAAATTCGAAGCTATACGTAATAAAATACGAGAGCCTCTCATTGGTATTGGCAAACATTAGTCATAGCGTTAAAACTAGCTTATATGCTGTATTGATGTCTAGTGGACTCTGAAGCAATTGTGTCCTGGTTCGAGTCCAATCCGCGGTAAATTCTGAACAGTACTTGCAGAGTTCCAAATAAGGACGAAATCTGTCCTCTGGATGAGTTGTCCTCGATATCTGATGCAATTTTTAGTTTATACTGATAGGATATATTTCACTTTTGTTACTGATTTGAAGCTTATGAATGATTTTGTTAGATTATTTCTGGATATTTTGCGCACAACCGCTTTGGCTGTTGATAATCCTTTACGAGTCCGGGTTATATTTCATCAGTTTTTAAAACTCGATATCTTCATTATCTACAAAAACTAGTATGGATAGTACCAGTTATCTATTAGACTGAATGCTTCTGAATACGATATGGAACATCATTATATGCACATAAGACAATACAAAGTTATTTATATGCATGAGGTACGATCTAATGTTTGTTGACTGGCACCACATTTTATTAGATCTGTTATTGTGAGCATTGTAAATTGTGTGTGATTTGAATCCCGAGGATAATACGAGAAGTGAGGTACCGAGCATTACCAGTCAACGAAGATTAGATCGTAATTCGTTTCCAATGGTAGTTCGAATGATGTTGAAATCTTCGGAGGGAGGTGACAAATCAGCCTTCAGTCACCACGAAGACGAATTCGATGCATACTTGGAAATAAAGATCAACCAGATCTCTGCGAAAATGATAGTGCAAATCTAGTACCCACAATAGGAAACCGCGGATAACATAAATTTTTGTGGCCTTGGTTATTGAAGTTAGATCAGTAGCGTAACAATGGCGTGAAATTTAATGGGTATCATCTGAAATAATTTAATGCCATAACTTCTATAACCGATCACAAGTGGCTGTAAAAAGCGGAAGAGCCTCCTGTTTTAAAAGAATAAAACATTTATAAACCTCAAGAAGCAAGTGCGATATTTCCTTTAGTCATATTGGCAATACTTCTGACTGATCTATTACTATATAGATGCATATTGCGCGTGTATGTGTCTATTCCCATAACTGTTATGTAAAACCAACTAAGTGAAATAAGAGTGGCTGAATGTTAATTTCCAATTTAATTGCATTTGACTATTTGTTTTATACTCACCAATTGAAATGGCAGAAATGAGATCGCCCTTTCATTATGGGGCGGGGAGTCTAATAGACCCGATACATTCTTCATAACCTCATACCAAGGTAAGTGGTAAAATTACAAAGCGTGAAACTTCATTCAACCATTCAAGTTAAGTAGACGCACATCAAACATGTGCATGTGTGCATGTAAATATAATTAAAAAGGATTTATTCAAATATAATGAATACACGTATACATCTATCGAAATGAAACTGTAGTCCATAGATATATATTTACTCTTTGCACGCGCCTGATTAATTATTTTATTCTTAACGTTTGAAATTCGGTATTGCCAGAATAACCTCGATAGATAGGGTGGAGACGAGACAAGCAAAACCATGTTCAGGAGAACAAGAAGCTTAATTAATGAAATAGAATAAGTGATGGTTAGCCAAGAAACTTTTGAAAATTATTTAACGGAAGGATAAGCAATATAATGAATACAGATAGAAGTCCTTTAATAAGCGTTCAACTGCTAAGAGCTTTGCAAATAAACGAAAAGTAAAGAAGGACTTTATTCTCAGTAATTGCTTAACCAGTAATTAGATAAAAAGCCCACTAATAAGCCAATCATAATCCGATATTCCTAATATTTGTCAAATTCTCATTTGTGCAATCGTCCTTTCCTACCACTAGTTAATACAGTATTCAAATCAATGCTTAGAATTTTTCAAAAGCTGTTTCATTCATCCCTTGATTTAATTTTGATAGAATCGCAAATCAATCTCGTCATTCTGTTACGACTACATATCGCTATGAGTATAAAATCATCCCAGGCAATAGTAATTCCAGCCTCCACTCAATGACGACCAAGATCACAATTATCAATATTAACATACTTAAATGCACATCTATATTATTCTTTTTAATCTTGTTTGGACACATGGTTTTATTAACATACCTAGATCTGATCTTGTCCATCCTGCATTGGAGATTGGTGATGCTATTAACTGTTCGTTTATTATTAAACGCTTTTTAAAGAAACTTTATCGTTTTTCTTATATTGCTATTCTTTTGTTAATTATTTTTCATAATTTTCTTGTCTAAACATCACTTATTTTATTCCATATATTAATTAATCTACTTATTGTATTCCTTCTTATCACTTATTTTGGCATGAGGTTGCGTAGTGTGTATCAGATTTATTGAGCTCTCCACTTTATAATGAAAGGGTGGCCTAAAGAAAGTCATTTCAAATTGTGAGTACAAAAACAGTTTATATGTTAAATTAATATCCATCCACTCTAGTTTCACTTAGTTGGTTGGAAATAACAGTTATGGACATAGACACAAACGTGATACGCACCTATATAGTGAAAGGTCATTCAGAAGTATAGATGATATGGCTTCATTTGGTTGTTTTTAAAACTTGT
The DNA here is from genome assembly GCA_029291075.1 of Eudiplozoon nipponicum. Taxonomy (NCBI): domain Eukaryota; kingdom Metazoa; phylum Platyhelminthes; class Monogenea; order Mazocraeidea; family Diplozoidae; genus Eudiplozoon; species Eudiplozoon nipponicum. Next base: position 160,773 of record JAQBSW010000416.1, read on the forward strand.
GATTTACTTTGAGCCGACGAAAGACACCGAAAATTGTATCCGAATTATCTCCAATGATGAGAACAACTGGAACATAAACTGTGTTAGTCACAACACTGATCAGGCAAGACATACTTTTTGGGAGGCATCTTTATTATCTATGCTGTTTATTTATTTTATGGAGCTATTATTATTACATGTAACAAGTTATCGAAAAAATTTTCGTGGTTAAGTCCATTTTTGTCCGCGAAACTTGAAACCTACTTAACTGACAGTCGATACAATTAGTCATTATATTTTGTCTAAGATTATACTCAGATTGATTTTACACTTTCAATAGTTGATTTATTGTCTCTACACTTTTAAAAAAGTTGGCTTCTTTTAGTTCATAATATACACCAAAAATTATTAAGACGGCTGGCGACGACACCGCTCGTATACCACAGCTGAAGTCTCACTATCATTGGCACGATAATCTCCCATATGTGAGTCCGGCTCTAAAAAAGTCCAGTGCTGTTGGCATGTCTTCTGAGTTACATTGCCACTAGTGTTTCCTGGAGACTTTATTGCAATTGACTCAGGCCTTCATATGTGTGTGTGTGTATGCTTAATAACTGAAATCCGTCAAATAGTGTCTTACTACTTGGCACAGATATGTTTTCATTTCGTGAATGCGTAAAATGTCTATTTTCTGTTTCATTTTCTTTAAATAATCAGTCTAGAACTCTCCTGTAGTTGTGTGTAATTGCTTGCGCGCTAAATCACTGAATTCAATGGAAGTGTGCGTCCGTATTTGTTTTTTCTGGTTCATATTTTTGCAGTTGAGTAGCTACAATCGATTATTTAAGACTGGTATGCTTTCATGTTTAGCAAGTCTGTGCAGTTATGACCTTGTTCTGATCATTAATGTAAAGTCCACATAAAATTTGTCGGATTCATGCATATCGTAACAAGCACATAAAATGTGCTATTGAAGGGAATATTTCAGCATAAATATCGACTTTTAAAGAAATTTACTTTTTTATTGTCTTGGTCAGATTAAAGTTGCACCTCCATTGACGAAAATCATTACTCTATTTGACCGGTCTTTAATTGTACGGGTGGTGATACCAATTCTTAAAATAAAGACTACGATCTTTATATAAACACCAATCCATAAGTATCTTTTGAATTTTTGCGGGGTGCCAGCTTCATATTCGGCAATGCCGCGTTTTGCGTACGTGGGTTGTAGCTTTGCACCAACAGTTTCACAAAGATCCGATTGATCACAATTTCCTTGTCTTTATCTGTTTTGTTTTCGATCGGACTGGGTTTGTATTTATCCCTTTCTTCCGAAGGCCTCAGCATGGTTTATAAAAACCGTTGGAAATGCGGTTCTATGCAACCTTTATTTAATTAGCATTGCAGAACACCAATCCAATTATATATATATATATATATATATATATATATATATATATATATATATATATATAGTCAAATACACATACAAATTTACTAATCAGCCCAAACAATAAATAGAAGTAAAACCGAGTAAGATTTGTTGCTACCCACATAATCAAATGAAAAGTCGGGTTGTATATAAATGAAAGATTGTTATGTGAAGATTAGTAATCTGGAAATAAATTATCCACTTTTTTAATTTATTTTTTCTATCTAATAAGAAATATATATATAACGGAATTGGTGTTTATAACATTAACCTATTAGACTGACAAATATCTTTGTTTACATTGCAAAAATTTTATTCACCTTAATTAAAAAATATTCTTGAGTGAATTATTCATTTATTGCAATACCATAGCATAAATTAATGCACCACATATAGAAAACAAGATAATATTCGCGGATAACGTAAAATCCTATTTTATTTTTCATATACTTTTCTTGAAACGATCAAATACACTGGGAAAAGTAGCACTCGTACATGTAACAGTGAACAATGCGCACAAATGGTTAATTCTCAAGCCATCAAAACAATAATGACCAGATCTCAGACATCACTTTTCAATACTGCGAGAATGACCTTTACATGAAAACACGCGCACAGACACACACAAACACAAACACAAACGAATACACACTTACCAATCAGCCAAAACAAGAAACAGAAGTAAAAGCGAGTCAGATTTGTTACCACTAGCATAATCAATTGTAAACACAATATATATATATATATATATATATATATATAATATATATATATAGATTGTATAGGATGATTAGTATTAACGAAATAAATGTCCTTTATCCATTTTGTTATTAATGTGTTTTTTCTTCCTAATTAGATATATATATATATATATATATATATATATATATATATATATATATATATATAAACTGTCAGTGTAAACTAAACATTGCATAATTCATTAAGTAGAACATTTATGACCTTTTGACGAACTCGCCATGTACTTACCAGTATTTTTCCTGGTTGGGGAGCGAAACCGCGCATTTTTGCTTATTGGTATTGCACTCATCACTGCGCCTTTCATGTCGCACAGTACAAGCAATATTCAGCCTTTCATATTTTTGTATACATACATTTTTGCTTCTTCTTTACTTTCTGTTGAAGTCTACTGGGCATCTCTTAGAATGGAAATTATAAATAACCAAACCCTATGTGTCTTTGCACAAAAAACACTATGCCACTTGGGGAAGTTTAATGAAATTTGGGTTTAATAGCGTGATTTTTTTATTAATATGTTGTCATTGTTAATTAATCATTGCGTCGGGCGGTTAAGTCCTTATTGGAAACTCACCAAGTTGGCCTAAGCAGGCTTTAAAGTAGCAGGCTCGAAGACTTTAAATGAAGTTAAATTCATTACTGCTTGTAAACACATTCTTATAGATTATTTCTTCAAAATGTGCAACTTTTACTGACGTAATATATAGTTTTTATAGACAAACTAGCGGTTCCATCTGATTATTCGCCAGTAAGCATAAAGCGCATGCGTACATGAAGTCATAATTTTTGGTCATACTCTGGCCCTATTTGAACTGATTTGTTACTAGGTACACAGTACCTAATGCTCATTGGCATATATATATATATATATATATATATATATATATATATATATATATATATATATATATATGAGTGTTCCACGCAACAAAAATATAAACCTATTATATTTTTAATTGTCTGATGCCATGGTTACTGTGAAACGGGATGCTTGGTATCGATCTTGGCTAAAATATATTAATTTTCTGGAGTAACAGGGTCTCAGAATTAGTTATGTTTATCCATTTCGGTGAAACTGAGATCATCATTAAAACCTTTGAGTTGTTTCTGGGTTGAGGCTCGATATTTTCCAAACCCTTGTGTTGACATCATGCACATGAATCATTGTATTGGTACCATGTAAAGACGCGATATTTAGAAATCTAATTTCTTGGTAAACTTTATGTGCTCGGTATATTATTGACTTCGAAGTCACATTAACGAAGACATTATACGAAGGTAACTCCAAAATTTCTTGGGTTCACTTTCTTTTTGGAGATTTACTGGTCAACTTGCCCACATTTCCTATTAAAATATTTTGTGGTTAAAGGGCGCATTGCCAGCTCCTCCTGATGAGTTGCTCGATACCTTCCGTTCATGCCGACTTTATTATATCCTTCTGGTCTTATTTAAACTAATTTACGCAATGCCTAATAAAAAAATATTTCAATAGTTCTTTGCCATTTGAAGAATTATTAAATTTTGATTTCAGATGACCTTATTTGTGATTACTATTGAATTCGAGTATTAATTATTTATTTGTTTATTTACTGGTCAGTCTAAATTATAGAATAATATAATTTCCATTTCGTCTTCAAATTTGTTTTATTTATCTTGGTTTTTCCCATTTATGAGGTTTTCTGAGTCTCTTCACAAATGGCTGTCGATAGCCATGTTTCCCTTAAAGAACATCTTTCGTTGTAATTTAACTTCCGTTTTATGAATATTTCTCCAATATTTTTCTGATCAGTGGAAATAATTAAAATATATGATTTCCAAATTGTCACGTTTATCAGTTTTATTTATAGTTTACGAATTAGTATTGCTTCTTTTTTTAGCATTGTCAGGTAAAGTCTAACTTATAAAAATACATCTTCCTTAAATCAAGTTTGCGAACTTGATATAAACATCAATCCCGGTCTATTTAACCAGTCGTCGAACAATATAGCAAAACTACCGCCATTCGCACGCACTGACGCGTTTCGACCTTCCATGATGATCAAAGTACGACGGTAAACTGATTATCGAGGATCAAACTGCAATGCATATATATGGAAAGAAAAATTAGATATGCGGCTCTCACCACTAGTAGTCTCGCATTCATTGTACTTGACTGTAAATGTCGGCTGCACAATTTCTATGCAATCAGGAACATTGACTTTTTGCAGATTTCGCCAAATCATTTCGCGCAATCATAGACTGTTTAATTTTATTACCTATATATATGGCGAAAACTGCAAAAAGTTAATGTTCGTGACTACATAGAAATTGTGTAGCCTAGATTTCCAATCAAGTACAATGAATGCGTGATTACTAGAGGCTTGAGTCGCATTTATAATTTTGCTTTCCATTAATATGCATTGCGATTTTATACTCGCCAGTTAGTTTGCCGTCATATCTGATGGTTATCATGGAAGGTCGAAACGAATTAGGCGTGCGACTGTCGGTAATTTTGCTATGTTGTTTGATGACTGGTTAAATGCAATGGGATTTGTGTTTACCTAAAACTCGCAAACTTGATTTAAAGAATTGTGTCGACCACCCGCGCAATCGATGATTGTTTATAGAAATATATCATCGTTTTGATATTGCCTTTTAAACACTATAAAAGGCTTAGTTTATAATGACAAATTTATGCACAGAATGGAACAGTTTGTTATATAAATATATTATAGTAATTGTCAATCATTCACATTTTCTAAAAATGCCGAGTGGCTTGTGCCTGGTGTCATCGATTTTTTAGCCTTATAAAATACTTCGTCGTATGCACAAAAAAATTTCTGCTTTCTCTTAGGTATTTTAATTTCTAAGGATAGACAACGTTGGCTTAACTGTATAACCTCTAATGTAAGTCGCCATTTATGTTTTCTGTGGGCGTACTGTCAACGCTTTCTTTTTCATCAACTTCGAATATAGTAAGTGTAAGTTTCAATACAAGTAGCATGTGGCACTAATGGCTACTAAGCGAGTTGGGCGAAATACATAAATGTCGTCGTAATAATAATGGTTTATTTATTCATTATCTTCAACTTGCTCTGTGCTTCGGCTGTTCTGCATAGACATAAATGATTCGAATTTGTTTGCGGACTGTGGGAAATCTCGCGGCGGCCATCGACTTACCCGTTTAACTAATATATTGTAGCACCTGATCACTTAGGAATTCGTCAACAGCAGTTTTTTCTGCATAATATATTCATTTCAATTAATTTAAGCATATTCGAATTGCTGTGTATTTAAATAAGCATTTGTTTAATTTTTAAGTTTTTAATTTCCTTTAAATTCAGTGTACTTGAATTAAATGACTTGTAACTACCTTTCTGATTAGGAGTTACATTACGAAATGAATAGCACAGCGACATTTTGTAGGAGCGGTTGAACTTAAATAATGTATAAACATAAAATTCCACATGAAGAATGTTTGGCTATTTTAACAAATCTTTAATTGAGTAACAATTAATATGGAACAATATGAATGACCGGATATTTAACAAACAGGATTAATAACCTAAATTGGGTGTGGCGAACGGTTTTGAAACAACTCATCTTAAAATCTCGCCCATAATTTACTAATATATTTTGAGGTTTACTCCAATGAAGAATTCGTGATTACAGATTTTTACCAAAAATTTCCGAAAAAAATAAATAAGAATAAACGCAAAGCGAACTCGAACAACCTTACTTTTGACAAAAATATGATGATATCTTAAAGTCGAAGCTAATTGGTCTTGGTGGTGGAATTTAGAATTTACTTTGGACGAAAATAAGTTCCACTATGCACAGTAGAAATGATCCTCGTGCCTCTTTAAAATCTATAGAGATACTCGAAGTTAGACACCGAATTCCTGCTGGCTTGGCTTATAATAATATTCGTAGAATTTTAAGACGTCAAGTTAAGCGCAGTCTGAAAATTTACCTCGAATCATTTTGGACCAGAATAGCTGAAGTGATGGTAGAAGAGTTAGCATCAAGTAATTGCCGACGTGTACTCTAACATATCCGTTCAACTGATCCGAGAATATTAGAACTTAGCGAAACTATGAATGATAGTATCAACCATCTACTAACTGCTAAAATAAGTCGCCTTGATGGGTTGGCCGAACCCATCGAAGATAAATTTTTGTTAGCACGTGCGTCAGTCCTGATGTCAGAATGCATGCCTTCATCAAGAGTGTGGAATATTAATCTCGAACAGCCATCAGAATATTAAATGCAAGATGTAATCCTAACTCTTAAATGTGTTGCAACGATGCAAGTCCTGATGATTTGCCTCCAAGCTTATTTAACTATCGTGATGATATCATATCTGGATCGTTGCTAACCTTTTTCGTACTATATAGAATGAAATGACCATGCCGTTTGTTTGGAAAGAGTCGACCATCATTCCTTTTTTTCAAAAATGAAATCATAATACGTGTGATATCCATCGTGGTATAAGCTTGACTCTTGGCATATCTAGGTTATTAGCTTCAGTTATATTGCGCCGTCTTAGCGCTTCGCGTGAATAACAAACTAGAGAAGGACAAACCGGCTTCCGGTTAGAAGGAGGCTGCATATAAAGTATTCTAACCCTAACGCAAGTACGTGAACAGCGCCATGTATATCGTCGTTCCATCATACCACTCTTTCTAAATTTTAAGGGTGCTTTTGACTCAATGGATCGCAATGTTCTACTAGATATTCTGCCGAAGAGTGGCATATCGACCAAAGTTCTAAATATTATGCACGCTCTCTACACAAAAACCTATGGTTGCGTTAAGGCCTACAACGACTTAAAACATAACTTTACTACCAGCATTGGTGTTCGTCAAGGCTGTCCACATTCTTTTGTAATTTTGTAATAGACGTTATGAACAAAAATCTTCTATAAATTCACGATGCAGGTGATGAAGTTCTCCTGGGTGATAGATTAATTGATCTTGACTATACAGACGATATCGTACTATTATTTGAAAATCGTACTCCGCTCAGGCCACGTTGAATAGATAATCAGACGTTGTTCCGTCTTATGGAAAAAAGTTGCACGCTCTAAACAAAAGATACTTTTACAGGATCACTTACCAGTCACACAAACTCTACAACTGCATCGTGAAGGTTTGGACATAATTGGAAGGTTTACATACATTAGAAACTATCAATATCTCAGACGATGTCTGATAAGATGAGTATGAGAACTGCGAAAGCTAGAGTAACTTTCTACAATCCTAGTTATTTATAGAGAAACGCGAGTATTTCACTTTGTCTTAAAGGTATTATTCACAATGCGTCTGTACGCGTAGTTATGTTATACGACAGTGAAAAGGCCTTTTAGATTTAATGATTTTAGATGCTTAAAGGCATATGATGAACGTTGCTTGAGAAGCATATATATGGGATACGTATTTTTGAAGCGACCGAAAAGTGTTCCTCGATAAAAAAACAAATAAAGCTCCAAAAACTAGGTTGGCTCGGTCACGTTTTGCGTATGCCTTCAATCCGATTACCCAATAGAGCACTGTTCTTTCACTCAGCACCAGATTAGCGTAAGAAACATGGTAACCAGATTTTGATATAACAGAAATTGGCTAGGATTGAACCCACATGCCTGCCGGGATGCGTTCAACTTGCGCATAATAGCTATTGGTTGGAAATAGCATCGAGTCCAGTCCAATAGCAATGTTGCTGCAAATATCTGGTGGAACAATTTTTATAACTTTCATTTCTTAGTTGGGCAGAGTTAGCTACGAGTTATGATTGTGTTTATGATATAATACTGTAAAAGCCGCAAGGAAGCCATATTGCCGATGTTGTCTTGCCTTAATGCTGAAATGTCCATACTAGTGTTGTGTAGAGGTGTAGTTTGCCTCACTTTTGTGTGTTATCTAGGTAAATATGCTCATCTTAACTAGGTCCTCATACTTATAAATCTCTCTAATAATTTGCGTGCCTAAATAATCATTTTTGTTGCTATTAAAAATTGTTTTGCTTTTTGTTATTCTTCTTATTGTTGTAATACAGTGAAATATTAATTACTAATAGATTTTATATTGATTTGCATGATGAAGAATTTGCATTGATGAAGTCATGATAATCATATAAATGTGAAATTCGAACAACTATTGTTGTAATTGATTTATGAATAAACATGCTTGATAGCAAGACTGAAAACAGCAATGCTACAGTTAAGGTAATGAAAGCCGATATAAGAAATTGATGTGGCTTATCGGCGGACCACGGTTACAGTTGTATCGAATGTAGAGTTAAATGTAACAAGTAACAAACGTTTGGTAAAATTGTTGGCTAATTAAACACGATCTGAAATACATTTCGTGCGTCTGAATTTGTTCGAGGATTATTGCAAGAAACTATTTAACTTATTGTTTTGATAAGTGGTAGGCCATAACTCGTTTTGTTAGCCACAATGCCGTTAAACTGTCAGTACTATAGGGATACAGTATTGCTTTTCTAGAATGCTACAAGGAAAGTGTCCAAGCTTGTCCTCCATGGTTACGGTGAAGTGAATGATCTTTTATGGTGCTTTCGCCTTTTGTGATTCTGTTGCGGTTTGTGATTTAAACTTATATATCTGTTTGATATAGTTCATTTTCTTTTTATTGTTTAAGCATCTCTTACTGTTTATTTTATTGACAGCTTCTTATAATGCATTTTTACGCTACTGTAAATTATACTCACTGGTTCGACTACATTTGTTCTTCTAACCAGTTTACTAGCACCTCCAGCCCATTAGTCTTTTTGAAAATAAATATATTTTTGCGAAACTGGATTAATCGAAATTACCTGATCTGCGTTTTGACTAAAGCAGTTAGTTTTCCAGTAGTTTTCCTTCTCCTTCACCACTTTTCCAATGTGTTGGTGACTATCATTTCATTCAAAATCTAAGTTTTCAACCGTTTTATTTTATTTCTCAGCCGATGACCACACACAAAATACACAATTCCTAAATTAATCAAGACTAATCATGTACTGTAAATGTTTTTGACGATTATGTGTTTGGTTTTGATGCAACGTCTATCACTGCAGAGTTCGCTAAGCTTGAATTTAATACAGCTAGAGATGATGAATCGCTCGAACAGGTCGACTCCTACTTGGCCATAAAACTTCTGATTTCTTATGATTTTTCGTATTTTTCTTTTTGTAGGTCTACGAAAATGATAACATTGTCTACATTGTGACTGAGTACTTGAAAGGTGGTGATCTACTAGACAAGATTTGCTTGGAGAATCAGTTCTCTGAGAAGCAGGCATGCGAAATTACTGAAATGTTGGCCATCACATTGCATTATCTGCACGGAAATAATGTAGGTTACATACGAAGAACGTTTACATGGTTTATATCAGTATGATGTCTTTAAAATGCCCATCCATCAATTAATGTTCACAAAAAAATCTTGTTGTTTATATGAGTTTTACATGTTCTAAAATTTATTGTTTCATGTAAAAGTTTTTACTCCGCATAATGTAGCCGTATCGCTGTAATGTTCCATGGTGTTCTAAATGTGAATTTTTTCGTAGAACTTAACTGCCTAATTATTTAAAAAAATTAATTGTACATATTCATTTTGTGTATATGAGAGAGGCTTATATTTTGCATCGAAAAGCTTGCCTATATGGACTCATTTGGCAGCTAAAACTATTCATTTTTTTAAGAATCTTGTCAGCGATAAGTCTTATCACTGTAACAAATCGACATAGGTCACGGAATTTTTCAATGATTTTGCTTTATCTCAATACAATAGCATGAGCAAAAGCAGTTGTTCTCTCTTAAACTTGCAGTTAGAAAATGCAAATATTTGTAAACAATATAACGTCAGTTCTAAACTAAAATACAATAGGAATTTGTTTCGAAATTATATATTCAAATCTATTTTTCTTTATTAATAGAATCGAATTAGACACAGTTAATTCACTTAAGGCTGAATGGCAATAAACGTAATAGATAAAAAAATCAGGATCAGACATGACAGAAATTTAATGAATCTAGGCATCTAAAGAATGCAGCTAAAATTATTCCTACTGTAACTAATCAAGTAGTTAATCTTTCTAAAATACAACTTAACGATCATCAGCTGTAAATGCTTCATCGTAGTACGAGTACAGATATCCAAATTGAGAAATCACGAAAACATTAGATAATTACTGAAGCTGTTGAAACAGCGCAATTCCTCTGAAACAAAGATAAGGTTAAGTTTAAATTTTCTATAGCTAAAACAGTGTTAACGCACGAAAAGGAAAAATGTAAACCCAATTATGAAGTAAAATGCCCCAGAAAACAATACAAAGCAAACAAAGTGATATATTTGAAAGCAGACAAAAAAATAGCGTTGGTATTGATGAGTCAATCTGATTATAATGATAAGATGTATGAACAACTATACAATAGAGATGGTACACGCTAAATTATCTAGAAACCATACGGATAAGTTACGGGGTGTAGTTAAATTATTGATCAATAGCATGATTGCTATAGGTGAATTAAATCAAACACATAGTAACACTCTCGTACAAAGAGTTACATTTTCGCCCGGAGTGTATAGTTAGGTAACAGCATCTAAACCCGTTTACCATTTGAGGATTATTATCAAAGTCAAATATTCCACAAACTATAACGTGTTTCTATGCCATCGAACAAAGAAATACTCGTAATACTTAGACCATACATTGCTGAATACATACCATTTGGTTGAGATGGTTGAAAATGTGATCTAAATAGAAGCCATATATTGGCGAGCTTAGATGTGATGTCAGTGTACACCAATATATCAGTACGCGAAGCACTGGACTATTTTCAATTTCCTGGTTCATCGCCAGCTAATATTAGAAGGAAGTAAAATAATGATGAGACAGGCTATGGAGATGATTAATGAATTGATCCCTATTACTTATTTATATTTATGAATGAATTTTACACGCAAATTAGAGGTGTTCCAATGATACAACCACTGTTTTTTCCAATAAAAAATACCTCCATGTATAACATGGAGAAAAACATTTTTAATATAACACCCTTATATCAAAAACTGTACGTACGATTCTTGAAAGATATATTAGTTATTTTGAATGATGGGGAGAGTAAACTGAAAATTTTCTTAAATTTTGCCAATCAAATGTGCGAACTGAAATTTACAACTACTAATTTAGCATGTGGCGAATTCCCATTTCTGTATGTTGAATTAATTATAAACGGTACAAACTTTGAACAAGATATGTAAAAGAAGGTTACTTACTCAGGTTTATTTCTTAATTTCAAGTCAAATTATTGCTGTGGACGGAAAATTATTATCTCATAATCAATGAAAATTAGAAGCTTGAGAATAATAGATACAAAAGTTGGGGAGATAGAATTAGGTAGACTGGGGGAAATATTCGGTGCTGACGTGTACCCTTTAAAGTTAATAGAAGCAACTATGATGAGTATCATACGTCAATTTACTCGTAATTGTAAATACGTGAAGTCTTATCGGAGTGTCATGGCAATACCTGACTCAAAACTAAATCGGAAAATATAAACTGTGGTGTTGAAATAAACGTACTATTTTAAAACAGACCCTTACATTAAGCACTAAACTTCCCTAGCAAAAAGGGAAAATTGAACAATTATACATATCGTGTCTGTACGAAATTCCATCTAAAGACTGTAAACTCATGTATATGGGTGAAACCATGCGGCCAATTAAGTCACAACGAGGGGAACCTAAAACTGCATGCACATATGTGTAAGTAAATAGATCAGATCTTGCACGTCATATAGTATAAACAGGACATACACTTGATTAGGATGGTATTTCACATTGTGCTCATAGTAGATCGGCAAAATTTATTTGAGAATCCATCGAAATTAAGCCGCGAAACTACATCATGAATGAAACAGCCGTAGAAAAATAACTAGGTTTAATTTGGAATACAGCATTAAATAATGGTAGGAAGCGAAGGTTGCACGAATCAGAATCAAGAACTCACTCAAGTAAAAGAATGAGAACGTTGGATTGCTATTTACTTGCAGAGAGTGGGGATGATTAATTATTTCTTTTATTTTTATAGGAATGTCTTCTAATTTCTTTCTTGATTACTTGTTAACTCATTGCATCTATTATCTTTGGTTCTTTTTCTTTGCACTATAACTATTATCCTTCTTTAGAAGACAATTTTGAAATTTATTTTATGACCCCTTTTTTATTTTAATTTTAACTTTCTATCCTATTGAGTCACGTTATCCTTATCTAATTTGATTTTACTAAATCTTTGTTATTTAATGTGAAAACTTTGCACCCTGTTATTCACAGTGATTTGTCCTCTTGGTACCGAGCTTTCACTCGTAATTACTTCATTTATGAAAGTAAGTGTAAGATCACTTTAGTTTCACTTGAATGAGTGATACACGTGCAGCTAATTATATGTAACAGATTATTTCACAGTCTTAAACAAAAGCCCAGAAACATGCAAACACAAGAGTGGTGTACGATTATCTAATGATTCGTCAGATGTTGCTAAATCGATGAGATGAGAGTATACGTGTCGTAACTTATTACTCTTCAATCCAAAATAAACTAGAACACATACATAGGCATGGTGGACGCTTGTCCAGTGAGTCGTCAGTACTTTTACTTTACTTTACTGCGGCTGACTCCTTTTGGAGGATAAGCCGGCTCCAAGACATTTCAAAGGAGTTTCTTGGGAATTTGGTACAAGTGGTGTCCCCTCACCACTCGTCAGTATGTGTTATTAAATCACTGTAATTTAATTTAGATTAGTGTACACAGACAAATCTGACATACACTTACCTAGCAAAAAGACAATTATGCTTAAGTGTTCAAACAATAAGTATTACTAAGACATTTTAAACTGTTTACCATTTGACATATTGATTGGCAAATTGTTTGCGGGATGTGTCTTACGTTTAAAAAGGCTTTCGAAACCGGAAGTTGAAATATACGGAATCAAATGGAGGTTAATGGATGAAAACATCTGATTTCTCCCAACAAGGATAGGATAACCAGACTAGTTGCCACTTGCTTAATGAAATGTAAACGCCGGTTGTTTATATATATATATGTATGTGACGCACGCAATTTCATTGGCTTCTATTTTCCACACTCTCTCTATGTTCAAATATTTCTATCTTGTTTTGTTTTCCAATTTATATATAAAGATATGTTCATGAGTAGATATTTGAGAAGACCATGAGAAAGAAAATTTTCTTATATCTGATAAAATTTCTTTTTGTTTTTGCACAGAGGTAGGGAACAATGAATATATATAGTATATATATATATATATATATATATATATATATATATATATATATAAAACGGTGAAGCATTTATATGCATCATCTACGATTCACGCTCGCTATTCGAACATACCTTTTGTGCTTGCATAAAGCAGAATGCAGTATTTTTACCCGCAGCGCTACATTAATTGAAAATTAATTTTTAGTGGTGCGTTAGATTAATATCTTAGCGGCCATATCTGGAGGACATAAATTCGTGTTTTCCATGATGTGTTGCGTAATGGCAGACATTTAATCAAACATGTTTTCAATTTATGAAATATATATATGGATATTTTTATTTTTTAGTGACTTGGCGAGAAAATGAAAAAGAAATTGTAAAATTTCTTAATATCTTCGTGCATGGGAATAGTCATAGAAATTTTGTTAAAGCGCGCATTCCAAGAGATTTACAAGCTTAAATAAAAACTGAGATATTAGGCATTTGACAGCATGTTATCAATAACATCTGCAGACTTATCTAGAACACTATGTATAATTCATCGGAAACCTACAGTGCTACACAATGAAATACCTGCATTGTGCATAGTTGATCTTATCGTTTTCCGCTACATGTCTAAATTTTCACAATGAATACCAACTAATCTTGATTTTAGAATAACTTAATGTTTTACTGGAAATGAGGCTGCTCGTGCATGCTAACAGCCATTTCACGCTTCCTGGAAAATATGAATGAAATTTTACTACGGGTGAGTTAATGGTACGAGTAACTGAGGGTGCTTTAACACAAACGACTGTCCTTGCTGCCACCATGCGATATGTAACAAATTTATTTAAGCCCCATATGTCCTTAACCAAATGAAGGACGAAGTAAATATTAAGTTTATACAGTTAAATTATAATCCATGTAGTTCGCAGCTAACTTGCAGTCGTTAGGCATTTTCTTTTCGCATTGGGCTTGCGCGACGCGTGACAACCAAATGAACCTCAAAATCACTTAAGCGACAAAATTGAACTCCAGTTTCACTTAGATCTTAACTGTGCATTAAATCCTTCTTGATAGTAAAATAATGTCGTATTCTATATCCCTCTTGTTGTCGCTCTTATTTCATTTACTGAGAGCATTGAGATACAACGCAAACGCCACGTTAATTAGAAATTGGCATTCGTTTTAGTAGATGTCTCTAAGAGTGTTGCTGATATTAGAATGCTTGCAATGGTACGAGATACTGCAGCACATGAAATAAGAGCAATATCTCACCACAAATTGCCGGCTTGAGATATTTTTTAGTTCAGATGATCTATGCCAATAGTGTGCGGAATAAACTAGGACACACAGTTCTTCAATGGTCATAGTCTCCTGGATTTGATTTTCGAGTAGCCTATTTACTTTGTTATATAAATAATTTTTTCCCATTATAAATGCATTACGGTTTCATACTTTTTAATCAGTATACCGTTGTGCTTTGATGATGACTATGGAAGCTAGAAATTCATTAATGCTCGCATTAGTATTTAGAGTATCTACGGTTTCTTTCATGGCTACTAGATTTGCACTATCAGTGTCAGAAGGATTTGATTGATCCCAATTTTCAAGTACGCATTGAGTTCGTCTTCGTGGTGGCTAAATGCTGATTCGTTCCCTCTCTCCGAAGGCTTCAATGTCATTCGTACAAGTCACTGAAAATGAGGCACGATCTAATTTTCTTTGACTGGAAACTTTTCGGTGTCTCATTTCCAATGGTTTGTACAAATGATGCTGAAGTCTTCGGAGAAAAAGGACGACTCAGCATCCTGCCACCACGAAGGCGAACTCCATGTGTACTTGAAAATAGGGATCAATCGTATCTTTGCGAAATTGATATTGCAAATCTACTTCCCACGAAAGGAAACTATCGATATTCTAAATGTGATGATAGCACTGCACAAATCAATACAACAACGTTCAAGGTATATCATACCGGAATTTCAATACAATTAAACAATAATTGATTGCTCGGGTAGTGGTAAAAATTCTTTAAATCGAATTTGCGAGCTTGAAGTAAACACCAATCCCATTGTATTTAACCAGTCGCCGAACAGCATAACAAAACTACCGCCAGTTGCAACACACTGACTCGTTTCGACCATACATGATCATTATATATGCAATGCGGTTAGATCCTCGCTAGTCAGTTTGCCGTCGTACTCTGATGATGATCATGGAAGGTCGAAACGCGTCAGTGCGTGCGACTGGCGGCAGTTTTGTTATGTTGTTCGACGACTGGTTATATACAATGGGATTGGTGTTTACTTTAAGCTCGCAAACTTGATTTAAAGAATTGTTACCCCCACCCACGCAATCAATTATTGTTTAATTTTGTTATCTATTTATCTATATATATATATATATATATATATTTATATATATATGTATATTGTTTATTTAATTTTATTGTCTATATATATTTACTTCAAGCTCGCAAACTTAATATAAAGAATACCGGAATGTCGTTTGGCTTTAAGTTTTTATTTGTTAAGAGATTGAGATTTTTGTTTATTTGGAGTGAACAAACTTAATTTAAACGAGTATTATCGCCAGCCGCGCATGAGCGATATATTATGCGAAATCAGCGAAATTTTAATGATCATTGTGCTCGGATTATGAATATGGTAGATTGAAATGCGTTTGTACGTGTGACGTACTGTCGTTTGTCTATAATGTACAATTTGTCATAAGAATGACATTGGTGTTTATTTCAAGTGCGCAAACTTATTTTACACACTTGTTATCACCATCTGTGCAATGAAAGATAATTTAATTAAATTTCTAATATATATGTGATGTAAGCAGCGAAAATTGTATGGTCGTGTCTTCATAAGAATTGTGCAGTTGCCATTTTTTGCAGGTGAAAACTTTGTGAGACAGTTTGAGTTAGGAAACTTATATCTAATTTTGTTTACCTAATAAATGCATTGCGATTTTATCCACGTTAGTTAGTATGCCGTTGTGCTGTGATATGGACCATGGAACGTCGGAACACGTCAGTGCGTTTGACTGACGTGGGTTTGACCATAACATTCGTTTCGTTAGAGGAAAGGGATTTGTATTTCTTTATTGTGAACACTTTATAATTGGTTTCACCATCAGCGCAGTCAGATTGAATAACTTCTGGCTATGTAAAAAGCATAGCTCTGTTATTTTTGTGAATTTGTAAGTTTATTTCAGAAATAAATGCTAACTTGAACCATTAGTTTATTATTAAACAATTATATGATCTAAAGTTAAAAAAGATTAAATTTTCTTCTCGACTGAACTGAACCCTACTGTCCTGTCTGGTATTTTATATTGCTTATTTTGAAAAGTGAAGGTCATGAAGTTGGCCTACAAGAATTTCACAAAAAAAAGAAGCTGATAACGCACGCGCAAAAAACTCCCCATTTCATGTTCAAATAATGCACGAACTTCTTTTGTTTATTTAGCTGAGGAATGACAATGTCACATACAACAGCCTCCGTTTTATACATTTCTTTCTAACTTTTTGTTTTGCAGAACACCTGAAAATGCGCCCGGTTTTAAGTGTGCTTATTTTTAGACAATTCGTTGTAAAAAATTTATTTAGCCAATACGACAACTGTCTGTCAATTCCAATTGTGTTTAGTCTAAAAAGCTATTCAATTCGCTTCTTTTGTAATCGGTCACCCCGGACTACAAATCTCATTGAGCAGATAAGACATGAATATAAATATAAAGTGTTGGACTGTTCGACTGCGGGGAGATTATCCTTTGAATTTACGCTTATTAGGCGTTTCATTGTTTTAATAAATTTTAGTTGTGTTTTAGGCATCAGAGTAGTCACTGCGCTGTCTAATGTTTTGATTTAATATTTCCGCTGTTGCGTCCCATTTAAAAAGTATTCTGACATGAATTATCTTATATTTTTGTACAGCTTTACTGCTTTTTCTCGTTCTGTATTCTTGATGCTGTCATCAACAAACCATTATGGATACCCGAGTTCTAATAAAGTTGTTCTGAGCACGGACGTTTTGTGACATTGAAATTTTTCATAACAGAATTTGTATATTCTGCAGGCTAAATTTCGTAAGATTTTTTTTAATTTGGGAAATTGTGACAGCGCTATGTTAATGGTGGTACCGTCTAGTACATGTCTGCATTATATGTATGTTCCTTTATAGGTTACCATCTTCCCTATCTTAATAGCGATACGTCAAGGAACGGCAGTGTGCTAGACTGAAGGCTTTCGCCATTGTATGTAAGCTGAATATGCTTGACCTCGTTGGTGACATCTTTAAGCATGTTGTTTATTTCGACATTTTCATATATAATTATGAATGTGTCATCAACATTCTTCAGATATGTTTGGTAGTATTTTTGAATAAGTGGTTGAAGTTTTGATGATTCCTTGCTAGGACATGTACACATCAGTTAGTTGAATCCCTAACGGACTGCCAAACGATATTCTTAAATAAACAAGAAGAAAAATCCACGAAGCCGTACCTAACCAAACATTATATATTTCAGTTTACCTTTTAAAAGGGACGCAACATCGAAATTATTTACTCGAAATTCTAGTTAAGTACCATATATGCAAGACTACTAGAGGTGAGATGCGCATATCTGATTGTTTATACCTTGTATGAGATTTGCGATTGGATGCTCGTTAGTCGGTTTACCGCCGACCTCCTATGCTGAAAATTGCAGGTCGAAACGCGTCATTATGTGAAAAGGACGGTAAGGTTGCTATGCTTCGTGACTGGTTAGATTTTAACGGGATTTGTGTTTATCAAAAATTCGCAACCCTGAACTAAAGAAGCTGGTTTCTTGTTTGTTTCTCTATGGAGGTGGGTTTCGCTAACTGCTGACAGTATCATTTCGTGTTTTAATATTTACCGTTCTGTAAAAAATTCATCTAAAATCTCGACGTTAACTTGATTCCGTAACAGGTTTGGCAAATTTGTGCAATTATTTATCATTTGGAGGAATGCACTGCAACACGCTTACTGGCTAATGTCAAAATAAGTAGAGTTAAACGGAAAAAGTCTGCAGCTTATTAGTGCGTTCGTATGGCATGCCTGATTTGTTCACTTATGCGTATACATGGCCGCATATGTACTCGCAAACGGCAGTAAACGAAATTGCATGCATAAAAAATAATTTTGTTTGCTGTTGCAATTGATTGAGCGTTTTTTTATCGTGTACTAGCAAAATATTAATATTTTACGTTACTTGTGGTATATTATTAAGTTAGGCAAAATTTTGGTGGACTTTGAAAATTTTTGCTCGGCGTTTTAGCTTTGAACTTTTGATGCGGAACACTTTTCATAGCAAAATAATAAATAGGTGTTCTTTGGGAAATAAAACTTTGATTTTGTGACTTGAACTGTCACTATCCTACTGATTCGAATCTTTCAAAAAGTCAAAATTGCATAGCGCTTTTTATCGCAAATTTAACTTTATAGAATTGCGTGTGGTATATCTGATAATATCAGATGTTTCGTGTACTTTAGCAAGTAGCCCTACATCCAAATCTAATACCGATGATTTTTCGAGCCTGTGATCAAAAAACTGTCCTAATACCTTTTTATAGTTAATAAATATAAAAATGCATGCATGTACTGATACAAACATTCTAAAATGCATGATAACCACAGTTTTCGCGACGATGATTAACTTATGGCGGCTGTTTTCAAGTGTAAAGTCATTGATTTTACTTTTGCAGTGCAAAATAAATACCGTTGATCTAGACAATTTCGTTAATGGTAAGTTAATTGGCGTATATTAACGGCAATAACTTTCTGTAAGTTAACTGGACATTCTAGTACCCCAGATTCATAAGCCAGCTATAAATCGTTGTATTCTCGCATAAATTCTTGGTTAAACAGATCAATATAATGAATACACCCATTGACCATAGGTCTCCAAGTGTCAAAAATCCCTATTGGAAAAGCATCTTATGCAGTGAATCGTGATTTTGTTATAATTCATCGCCTTGTTAATTTTATAAATGGCAATATTTTAGGCCCGAAATTATGTCAAACTGGGCGAAATTAAAGTACTCTATCACTCGCCACCATATCGACTATTTTGTTGTCATTTCAAAAGAGTCAGCTTTTTGAGCCTGATCACGTAATGTTGAAGAATTTCTGGGAATACAATTAATTTCGTCCTTGATAACCATATTTTTTGGATTTCGTTTTTCATCAAGTATTTTTTAAACTGATCACTGTCATTTTTTGGTTTAAAATTTACCAGATAATTGGCTGACCTAACCAAGCTAACTTCAATATTTCTTTAATGTGTTTACATACATCCATGTATAAACACATTCATACGTATATACTTACTTAAATTCATACATACATACATACATACATGCATACATACATACATACATACATAAATGCATACATACCTACCTACATACATACATACCTACATACATGCACACATACATACATGCATACATTCATACATAAATACATTCATTCATTCATACACACATAAATTCATACACACATAAATTCATACATACATACAAACATATAACATACATACATACATACCTACATACATACATACATACATACATACATACATACATGCAAGCACACATACATACATACATACATACATACATACATACATACATATACCCTACATACATACATCGATTCATACATACATGTATCACGGATACTTTTAGGGACATTAATTCATGTGTGTAAAAAAACACTGGTTTAAGTTTAACAGTTATGTTTGATGATTTTCGTAATGTTAAATGAGAAATAATCTGGATTTTCGTAAATTAGGCCAATTTTCCAGAACAGTCATTTTGTTTTGCTTTGGTTCTTCAACTTTGATAATGGGTAACTTATTTGACTTGGTGTCGGCTGGTTAACGTCTGGCTTAAGCAACTCGTTATTAACACACAAAGTTTATACGAATATTATAAGTGTTCAATTATAAAATAGGGACTTTTCGGAAGGATTAGTGATGCAATTGATTATGTTTATTCTTGTAATATGAACACCAGTGAATGAGTCTCTTCTGTGTTTACATTACTACGCAATCCATCTTGAAACCCGTACTTTTACCGATACTACACCAAATAAAATTGCTAGAAGATTATGCAAATTAATTTTCTGCGGAAAGGCACATTTAAACAAAAATGAATGTTCTGGAAAAATGGCCTAATTTACAAAACCAAAGACTATTCAATATTTAGCCTTACGAGCATCAATAAGCATAGCGTTTAAATTTAAAGTGTTGTTATGCCCATACAGGAATAAAAATGTTCCTCCAAGTGGCCGTGCTACATACAAACATACATACACCCATCCATCCATCCATGTATACATTAATACATTCTTGCACATTGACATACATGAAAGTATGCATGAATGCATACGTATTCACACCTATTCATGTATACATTTATTCCTGCATATGATATACATTCATAAACTCATGCATACACACATACGTGCGTATTATACAAATATATACATACACACATGCATACATAAGTAGGTATAAACATACATACAAGTCCAACTACAGCGCAACTATAAAATGTCTTGTAATTAACTAAAATCGCACACTTGATTGGCAGCTTGAGACTTGAGCCGAATTTTCTTATTTGACTTGTCTAATGTTAATAAATCTAACAATGCATTATCGCCATCAGTATGGCCCAACTACTCATTAAGGCATGAGAAACATCATATTGACGGACAGGTCTAATCTATAGTCATAGATACATGCTTGCATAGGTGCATACATACTTTCATACAACGAATACACTTATATGCATGAATAAATAAACTTAATGGTAAAAAAGCCTATGGACCAATTTAAATCCAGTCATAACTATAAACAAGCATATTATACCTATTGATTCATAAATATTCATATAAACCTTAGATTTCTTCGAACTCGGCGATGCTGAGATGTTAAAGATACTTTGAAAATTTTTTTTACCGTTCATGATAACGTCAGGAATTTCGTCACAGTTTTATTGAGCACAGTAAATAAGTAAAAAAATTTAAGATAAATAAGTAGCTTAGGTTTTAATGGATAAGTGAAAACCGATATAGAATGCAATCAGCATGCCTCTTAAAATGGGAATGATATCAACACTAAATAATTTGGAAATTGTTAACTGCTGACAAATTGGTTTGTATTGTGTAAAATGAGAAGATTAACAAAAAACATGAAGTTTGTATTTCAATTGATTCAATTTAAGCGTTATTTGAAGTAATATTGATACTTAGCTTAGAAAAATTTTACAAAAATGATATTTTGCATATATATGCATCTCGAACCACTGCTGTCGTTTGCGGATTTTGTAATCTATCCATTAAATCTTAACGCCCTCTGCAAATAATTTTCTCATTTTTTGCGATTGAATAAATTGAACACATACTACCTATTGACTATTCGGCTGCTAATTGACATATTCTTAAGAAATCGTACAGGTTAAACTGCTATATTAATTTAAGTATCCAGTTGGGACTGATTTAGTCTGAGTTTTATGCTAGAACTGTTGAAGCATACAATGTATATATATAACATGATTAGGTATATTAAATTCAAAAAGTTTGCATAAAACACCACATTGAATTAAATTATTATTCATTCTGCGGGCCATGGTAATTATTTAAATACCGACTGCTGATTTGATCTCCAAATTCAGTTCTATAACTTGAATTCACAGTGTGGCTTAACAATTATCATTTTTCCGTCATTCATTTTTGTAACCATGAGATATCGAATCGTGCTCCGTACGTATGACTGTTAGTGGTTTTGCTATGTTGTACAGCGTGGTAAATGGAATATAATTAGCGTTTATCCAAATTGCACTGACTTGATTTAAATGATTACCTCGATGCCAATTGTATTGTCAGCTCCGGTATCTTGTTGTCTAGCTCCCACCACCACAGTTACATTATTACTCTCAGTACTTTTTGACATAGACAAACCAATATACAGAAATTGGTCGAAATTTGTTTTTCTCCGTGTATGTTCAAATTCTTGATTATTCGATTCCGCAGTTGTTGTCTTCGTGTTCTACTATGTCGTAATGTGCTTCGTTTTGTGTGTGCGTGTATGCGTGCTTCCGTGCAAAGCTTGAAGCATAAACGAACATTGTCTATTCGAAATGCCTATCCATAATTAATAGACCTGCGTCATGTCACTTCTTTAGTGTGTTTAATTAAATGATCATATCAAACCGATACAGTGTATAACATGACTTGTATTATTGATAAGTTGTTTAACTCATCCGTCAATTTAATGGTACATTTTCTTCATACGGACTTTGGCTTTCCCTTTTGGTCCCATTTGAACAAACTTGTTATTAGGCTCGTAATACATAATACATAAATGAATCTAAATTGGTTTTCCACAATTAGGTGTATGTAACTATTACATATTTTATTGAATGATAATGATAGCACCATGATAAATTTGATATAGGCCGGAGTATAAAGCAATACTGGATTTATAGGTGTTGAGAATGTTTGCTGTTCACAGTTCACTGGGAATTTAGCCTTACGCAAAATCCTCGGTGTTGATAGCCTATGGAAGAGGGTGTAGCTCTGCCGCGTGATTTAACATTGACTATCATGTTGATACGTGCAAAAAGTAGGTCGATTATAATACTTTAATTTATAAAATAATTACCTAATAAATACAAAATAGGCGTAATTATGTTATCAATTTTAAAATTCGACATTATCGCATTATATGTGTATTTCTATTGTGAAACTTTTGATTGGGGAGACCGATTCAATTGGAATTAATCTCTCGTTCATTAATCATAATCATTGCCATGAAAAATTTCATTGAAGGCCTATTTAAACCAGCGCAAATGTCTTTTAATCACGCTATATTTATTTGAAAAATCTATGGAACACAAATTCTAGTTGTCTTTATTATGACTTGTTCATAATATTCATCTGCGTGCACCAATTTCATTTAAGGATCAATGCTTAAACAGGCTTTCTCCGCTTCCAATTAATCATCTTATAGTTGTTTATCTAAAGTGTTTCATATGTAACTAACTCGTCTCTGTTATTGCATTTAGTAATTAACTTAAGCTTAACGTGTGAAGAACATGCGTACACGATTTCAATGATGTGTTACGCAATTGCAGATGTGATTCGCCCTTTATTTTGAGACAAGTGTTTAAATTGCAGTGCTCTTTGAATTTGCGTAATTAACAGTCTGATCGAGTGGTCTACATAAGTTGTTCGGCAGCTTGCGCATGTATATTGGTAAATACTATATAAGATCGGCATAAACGGATGTTCCGCTTTAATTGCTGGTAAACTGCAAATGTGTCACTTTAAACAAAACGTAAAATTTAGCTGCATTAAATGTTCGTGGTAATGCCAAGTAAAGTTATTCTGTGCTGCGTAGGTAGCAACGTCCATCTCGAATATGATATTTGGGAAAATTAAATACTTCTGTGGACCTATATACGTCTGTTTCTTTTGATAGCCTCATTTAGCAATTGACTTAATCGAATGTCTGGGATAGCCATGATACATCAGAATGTATTTTGCTGTAGAATATTCTTCACCTATTGGATATTGACTGATCAATCTGTCAATTCTCGAATAAAAGACGCGAACTTTAGAGAATTTATGTATAATGACACGAAACTGATGTAATGCAAATACCGTACAGACCATGTTTGTTTATTGTAAATAGTTTTGTTTGTTATTCGTTTCTTACTCTTTCTCTTTTTCTGTCTGATTCTCTTTTTCTATATATATATATATATATATATATATATATATATATATATATATATATATATATATATATGTAGATATTCAGCATAAAATGTTAGAGAAACGGTTCTTGCATATGATAACATTATTTTGTCTTTGCACATAGAAAGGGTACTATGAATTACTTTAATATTTTATTTGACGCTTTTGTTTAAATTTATGTTTCGAACTTGATATAAACACCTGACCCATTAAGTACATACATCTGTCAGTATAAACTAAGAAGTGTTTAGTGTAGAAAAGACAATTCATCCAGTTGACCGGTTTCGTCCTCACTGGGAACTCGTCACGTACTGCCGCGAACAGGGCACGAAACTAGGTCAAAGCCAATTCACTATATATAATATATACAGAACTTTTAAAGTGTATCAACACTATGGATGCCTAGTGGGAACATGGTACCAACACTATGGTTGCCTAGTGGGAACATGGTACCAACACTATGGTTGCCTAGTGGGAACATGTTTTCAACGTTATGGTTGCCGATAAGGTACATGATACCAGCATTATGGTTGCCGAGTCGGTTCGTGGTAACAACACAATAGATTTCAAGGTATGCTAAAGTTTATCACAATAGAGAATGATGACTATGTCTGAACATAAATGTAGAATATTTTTGCGAAACTGGATTAATCGAAATTAACTGATCTGCGTTTTGACTAACGCACGTATTTTTCAGTTGTTTTCTTTTTTCAACAAAATATTTCAACTGTCGTTTTCGATGTCCGTTACAGGCTCGGTATATACTATATATTGGGAGTTGTCATTAAAGACTTTATATGAAGTTAATTCCGCAACTGTTGATGCCTTAATTCGTATAGGACATTGGACCGTCCAATCGTTTCACATTTCTCATTCAAATATATAGTGAGTATAGGGCGTGATATCGGCTCCTACTGATAAATCTCCAGTAAGCACGAAACGAATGTGCCCATGGTATTATAAATTTCGTTTATGCTACCTGGTTTATCCTTCTCGTCCTATTTAAACTAATTTGTTACTAGTATTTTTTAAATTTTGTCGGAGTGCTAGCTTCATATATTCCAATGCCGCGTTTTGCGTACGCGGGTAGTAGCTTTGCACGGGCAGTTTCACAATGATCCGATTGATCACAATTTCCAATTTTGTTTTGTCTTTGATCGGGTTGAGTTCTTGTTCGTCCCAATGGAAATGCGGTTTTATCACATCTTTGTTTACTGGCGACGTTTCGGTGCCTACTTTCCAGCACCATCCTCAGGCCACTATACACAGCACAATACTCACAATAGCAGATTTAAGCAAATGTGGTAACCTCGTTCCAAAACCATTCTATTTATATATTTTTTGACTCAACACTAGTTTTAATCATAGATTTTATCTCAGTAAATAAACTCAATATATAACTATTTGTAATTAGCAGACCAATCCTTACCTCAGCTATCTTTAATTCCCGGTATACATAATCTCATCTCGTATGCAGAATATTGTAGGGGAGAGAGACAGTATCGAACATTTTCTTATTTGTTATAACTGTATTGCTACTATGTCACGGTAATCAAAATTCAAAAATAATAAAACCAAAACCTTGACTGTCATATACTGTATTTTATTTAAAGCCGGGAACTCTAATGTATACAATGGTGTATGAGGTATTGCGCACATAGTAACAAATTATTTCAAATACGGAGCAGCAAGTTACTTAGATGGAATGGCGTTGTTGCGATACTGAATTAATTGAAATTACCTGATCTGCGTTTTGACTAACGCAGCTTTCATTGTTCCAGTAATTTTCTTTTTTCATAATATTTCGATCTTCATTACCGTAGATCTTCATCAGATGCATTTCAGAAAACAAATGAAGCAAAGTTACTTAGATGGAAGGAGAGTGAATGTCATAGCGACGCTTAGGTGAAAGATTAAAGAGACAAAGGTAGAGATAGTATGGACAACTAACGGTTTTAAAACTAATCGTAAGCACAATGCGAAGTTAATCAACTCTTAGAAATAATTGCATAAGAATATATGCTCATATGACTAAAATAATTCATTATACCTATATACATATATATCTAAATATAATATCGTAACACCTTTATATATATATATATATATATATATATATATATATATATATATATATATATTTGAAGAAGGACCATTTGGAAATTGTTAACCATGAATATTTTCTATTCTTATTATTTATTACGTTAGTCACACCTTATATCAATATATAAAATAAATGTCAATATGTATAAAAACATATATATAAATATAAGCAACAGTGTGAGTCCAATATCCCCAATCCTACATATATATATATATATATATATATATATATATATATATATACATTAATAATACTTATTTATTAGGTTATCATTGGGACGAACAAGAACTCAACCCGATCAAAGACAAAACAAAATTGGAAATTGTGATCAATCGGATCTTTGTGAAACTGCCCGTGCAAAGCTACTACCCGCGTACGCAAAACGCGGAATTGGAATAATTTGTTACTAGGTTTGCAACTCCTAATGCGCAATTGCATATGCATTAGTTCAGAATCTAATAGAATATAAAAGGCAATTCATACAGCAGACGTGCCGAGGTTGGAACTCTGTATTCGGCAAATTCTATAGAGAATGTGACGAGTTCTAAATAAGAACGAAATTGGTCTACTTGTTAAATTGTTTTTTTCTTCATTATACAATGCATATGATAAATTATTATTCAGCCACTCTAGTCTCAATTAGTTAGATAAAAATGACAGTCATGAAAATGCACACACACACACACACATGTGGAACGCGAATATCTAATGAAAGGTCAGTCTGAAGTATAAATACTATGGCTAGAGGAAATAACGCGCTTGTTTCATTAGTTTCGTTTGTTAAACTTGTGAGGTACATTGTGACTGATGAAGCCTATCGATAAGTTTAGTCCAAATATACCGGAAAAAGTAAACTACTAGAACAATGAAAGCTGCATTAGTCAAAACGCAGATCAGGCAATGTGAAATAGTATACGTTTTTAATTCTTGCTTATTGCCAGTTTCTACAAATAATAAATATTGCACTAAAACATTTTCCTATTTGGCATGTTGCTTTATCAAAATCTTAGTATTTACTTAGCATTAAAGTAGTTTTTTATCCTTCAAAGGGCATATGCAAGGTTGAAGGAGTAATTATTCTAACGACTACGTGAAATTAGACTTGTAATCAGTTTGTGATATTTTAATTTTATTTACAATAAAGACTTATGTTCAAGATCTAATTCAAGTAACTTTTAAACATATTTCTTAAATGTTTGAAAAGCGAGCATATTTGTTCATTTTTGTCACCTTTGAACAATGTTTACACATATGATAACCGATTTGCGCCTTGTTGTCAAATTTGCCTGTGAACAAACAGAATTGATTTTGCTTTAAATTCGTTGATCAAATAAGTTCAGTCATTTGAACTAATCAAAAAACAATCATTTGTATAATTAAACGATAATCGGTTGCGCGGGCGGTGATAATAATTACTTTAATCAAGGTTGCCTTTTCTACACTATACGATACTTTGGTTACTCTGATAAATGCATGCACATAATGGGTCATGTGTTTATATCAAGATCGCAAACTTGTTTAAGGTAAGCAATCATTTATTGATTATTACAGTTAACTTTGTGCAAATGAAATGAATATCTGATTCATTTTCTGCTCATCAGTCGAACAACCTAACCGGTAAATCATAAATTACACGACCTGAATTGTTTCGAACTGTCTTTGACACCATCAATGTTCCAAGGTCAACTAAATAACTCTGGCTTGAACCTTGTTATATAGTTTGTCATCATGCTGCTATGTTGAAGGATAGATGTTGATCAGTACATGGGACTGATTGTAGTATAATCGTGTTCAGGTAATAGTTTAACGATATGGTTTGGTGTACATCTCAATTCTGAAAATTTGATTTAAGTTATTTTCATAGCAAACCGTACAATCACTTTTCACTAAACTAAATAAATGATTCAAGTTTTGAGAGAGCTTTAAAATCTATTGTCGTGTCTGCTTAGCAGTTGTGTAATCGACATTCCGGTCAAAGCTATTTTCATTGTGGGTCGCTTTTATGATTTTCCACTCGTTATAGATTTATCACGGTTTGATCTTCGCTGGTCAGATTTCCATCGTGCTTTGATGATGGGTGAAGTAGATTTACATTAGTCTGGATGAGTGACTAATTATTTTTGTAGAACTAAAATGTGCTGTTTTGTAGCCGTGGTTTCATCTTCACATATTCATGAAACTGTTTTTCCCACCTAAAAACTTTTTAATTTTTGGCTTCAATATACGAGCTGTTCAATTGAAGTTTGTTCAGAAATTTGAAATTTAATTTTTGAAACTATTTAAACACATTTTCGTTATTTAAGCGAAAATGTTGTTTTTATATTTATTCCAACGTTATTGTAGAAAAAATTATTTGGAAAGTTGGAATTATAATAATAAAAATAATTATTAATATTGTTATTTATATTATTATTATTAAATGTTGCTTTAATGCCCGCTCACATTACGTGGTCATTACATGCCCTATTGTCGACAAGTTTCATGACATTAATTGATTGAAAATATTTCTAAACTTTATCTCGATAATCTCATTTTATAAATGATATCACAAATCTGGTGCGATCCGTGTCATTTTCCAGTTATAAAAAGTACTATTCAAAATAAATTTTTATTGTATCACTTGTTCTTAAATATATTTGTGTAAAATAAGGTTATCAACCAGTGTCTACGTGAAGCAAACTTATTCCAAATAAATGTGTCAAGTTGATATTTATTGTCAAATTTTTAATCATTTTTATTTCACCTAAAATTTCAAATTTGTCGTTTTGTTCGACATCAGATCATGGCGGAAACTTGACTATTGTATTTTATACTGAACTTAAGAAATACATTTGTCGTCAGCTCTGAGGTAGTTGAATATATTTTTTTTATTTTCATGAACTATTCAATGATAGAGCCCTATATAATGATTAATGTGTATGTATGGCTAGCTAAAAAACTTGTGATCGGAACTGCATAGGAATGGTAAATTATCTATTATAATGATCACATCATACATTGCTCTACTAGGCGATGTACCGTATATAAAATTGTAAACATTATAATTGAATTTAGGTTTCTTGCCAATATGATAAATAAGGAAGGTGTGGACTTATGGTCATGTGTTCGCAATTGTACACTTGAAGCTATTATGAGAATCTGATTAATTTTTTTTGTCCTAGATCTTGCGTGTTG
This sequence comes from Eudiplozoon nipponicum, assembly GCA_029291075.1. Lineage (NCBI taxonomy): Eukaryota > Metazoa > Platyhelminthes > Monogenea > Mazocraeidea > Diplozoidae > Eudiplozoon > Eudiplozoon nipponicum. The sequence continues at coordinate 190,265 of JAQBSW010000416.1, forward strand.
TTGTTATAAGGTACTAAACCTTTTAGCAACAAATATTTCAGCAATTTCCTTTTCTACACTATACAATGCTTGGTTTATACTGACAAATATATGTACATAATGGGTTAGGTGTCATATTAAAATCGCAACCTTGATTAAAGTAATTGTTATCACCACCCGCGCAACCAATGTTCATTTAATTATTTAAATCAAGGTTACGGTATTTATATAAACACTAGTCTTATATATATATATATATATATATATATATATATATATATATATACATTTATCAGTATTAACCTAACATTGTATAATGTAGAAAAGCCAATCCACACAGTAGAGCGGTTTCGTTTTTATTGGGAAATTTTTATGTGCTTTTCAGAATTTGTCGCGTACACAGCTTGAGCCTGAGTACGTCTGCTTCGTAGTTTTTGACTCTAACCGTATAAATGTTATTTTGGCAATAACGTATTTATTTAATTCCGGTTTATCGCAAGACACTTAACATGTCGTTTTTTGTTACGTCATGGCCCCAGGGCATAATCTTAAAAGTAGTAAATGTATTCGGAGCGAATTATTGCAAAATTACGTGATCCTAGTTTTGATCAAATAGGGATTGTTCTCAGTTTCGCTTTTTAATGGAAAGTTTTTGGTACTCGTTCTTGGGTAACTTCTTTCGTTGTCGGCTTATAATATTCGCTTCATTTGATTTTATTTATTTGGTATGATGAACTGTATACTGATGTAGGTACTCGAAAATGGATAATAAAACTTTTTCATCAAAAATTGTAATTTGGATTAACCACATTTTAGTCAACTTATGGATCAGGTAATTTTACATAGAATGTTAGGAAAAACTATTATGTTCGCTTGCTCTAATTGGTACACCGTCTTCCTTATAATGCCAGTCGTTTTTTAGGTTTACACTAAATTATAAACGAGATCAAATCTTACTATATTTTCCTCCAACACTCCGATACACTCTAATTGGGCTATCATGTGGCAACATGCCTTTCAATATGTAGAAGGTGTGTTTACTCTCGAAATTTTATCCTTTACTGATGAGCATCTGTTAAATGACTAATCAAGACCTATCAAATAAATTGAATTATAATAGATTGGGACCAGAATACGTACCAGACAGTGCTGTGTAGAAGCAGAGTATTTGACATTTTTTACTTACTTTCACACAAACTGAGACAAGTTAACTTATTCAAAAGACATATCTTCGTGTTAATATATATATATATATATATATATATATATATATATATTAAGGTCAGGTGCTTGTTGTTTATATATATATATATATATATATATATATATATATATATATATATATATATATATATATATATAACACGAAAACCATTGTTCAATAGATTCATATTAATAAACAGACATCATTTGCGCCAATATGTACAGCAAATATTCTGGATTCGTTTGTGCTATTCTTGCTCATCCAATTATAACCATATGTTTGTCGCAACCAATCATATATATCCTCCTATGCCGGAATAACGATTTCTTGCTCATAAAACATGTGAGGTTTCAGAACTTCCGTTTTGAACTTTGCCGCAAACACAGGGTGCTTCATTTTTTGAGACACGTGTGTTAATTTTGAGAGTAGGTTGGCTTTGTTTCTATTCCTATTTAGTTTTTTTTTCTTTTTGTATTAAATTTTGCACGTTTTAACTACGATTATACTTAATAATTGTGATAGCTTCGAAGGCCAGAATCATTTTTTCAAAAAATTTCAGATTTGAGCACGAGCTGCAACGGTTTCATTTACATTTGAGGAAGATGCTAGTGTAATTTGGCGTCGAGCTTCCATTCGTATTTGCAGATGCAATGTGCGTTGCGGGTACAGACAGCTATAGCAACAAAAGGTTTTAAACAAGACTATTTAATCAAAGCTTTAATCGTAAATGATACAACAGGGCTTCAAACAAGTAAATATAAGGCATATGCCCAAGAGCCTTAGGAAATCAAATCTAATGAAGGAGTTTTTAAATGCTGCGAATCACTAGTTTAATAATCAAGTGTGTCGCTTTCGTCTTAAAGAATAGCACTGCAAACTTGCAAGTTCGAAATTGAAACTCAGCGACTCTTATATATATATATATATATATATATATATATATATATATATATCTATATATATATATATATATATATATATATATATATATATATATATTGATAGTTTCTAATTTCACCATTTTTTAAAATGTAAGAACAAAACAACGTACTCCATGGAATAACATTTATTAATAAATCTTATTTCTACCAGTATCTACAGCCATTGTTCTGGATTCGTTAGTATATTCGTTCATCCAATCCCACTGTACATTTGTTGTAACCAATCTCCTCTTCGTTATGCTGGCCTTTGCTTTGCGCAATTTAGACCACTACTTTTGTGCAATTTAGACCACTCCTTTTGCGTAACGTCATTTGGTGTGTCATCGCTTTCATTGTAATTGCGTCCGTAATTGATGTATGTGTCGTATTTTGCGAAGCGTTGGCTATTTTTAAAGGCATGTCAGTTATGTCTTTATTCCAGTCCAATTTAATTTCTTTTTGAATTATTTTCTGCACGTTTAAGCAGGGCTTGAGCTTATTAATTGCAATAGCTTCAAAAGCCAGAAGCATTTTCTCTGTTTTTGCCTTGTAGAGAACTGAAAAATTGTTACTACTAACAGCATGACCTGTGAGTAGTACATATATATATATATATATATATATATATATATATATATATATATATATATATATATCGATAGATAGTTTCTAATTTCACCATTTTTTTAAATGTAAGAACAAAACTGTACTCCATGGAATAACATTTATTAATAAATCTTATTTCTACCAGTATCTACAGCCATTGTTCTGGATTCGTTAGTATATTCGTTCATCCAATCCCACTGTACATGTGTTGTAACCAATCTCCTCTTCGTTATGCTAGCCTTTGTTTTGCACAGTTCTATGCTAGCATAGACGAAGAGGAGGATTGGTTCCACAACACATGTACAGTGGGATTGAATGCAACGAATATACTAACGAATCCAGAATAATGGTGTAGATACTGGTAGAAATAAGATTTATTCAATAAATGTTATTCCATGGAGTATCGTTGTTTTGTTCTTATATATATATATGGAGAATGGTGAAATTAGGGAAACTATCAATATATATATATATATGTATATATATATATATATATATATATCAGAATGCGGGGGAAATCAGAAAGCAATATTAATTGGTTCTCACCAACAAAAATATCTTAATCTTACCATGAGAAACTTGAAATTCTATTAAAGATACGGCAATGATTATCACTTGATGGATTGATTTTTTGACAAAACATTCCATCTTCTAATGCTTTGGTCTGATCGCGATATAAAAAGGTTTTTCTATTTTTATGCTATTGTTATTTTGTCGTTGTGCTTAACGTGAAGCATCTTGATGTGTATTCAGTTTCGTGATCACCCTCAAGAGAAGGATATCAATTCACGAAGAATTGAATGGTTTTTAAAATATCTTAAACGAACGGATTCAACAAGAGATTTAAAGCAACCAACTGCACACGTGTTACTTTCATTTGTGAATTTCTTTCTAGTTATTTTTTATTTATTGTCATTTTTCATCCGATCCTTTGTGTCGTGCACCCATCATTTTCATTGCTATTATAGATAGTACATCGGGATTTAAAGCCGTCAAATATTTTGTTCGAGAATACACCATCAGGAACCTGTGAAATACGAATATGCGATTTTGGCTTCGCGAAGCAGTTGCGAGCAGAGAACGGTCTGCTTATGACGCCTTGCTACACAGTCAACTTCGTTGCTCCCGAGGTGAGCTAAAATAATGTCTTCCTCTTATTTTCAGCTTAATTCACATTCATTTGTAGTTGGCGATTTGTGCAGCACTTGCATAAATTTCGATTTTCAATTGCGTTTAGTGTAATATTTTACGATCTTAAATACATTTGTGTAAATATGTATTAAGTCGACCAACACTTCGTGAGCTTCCTTTCTTAACGTATCTTGTCCCTGAAATCACTCATGATTCATCGTTAAGTTGATTATTTTTTACTAGACAACCCCTTTTGAGCATGAAGTTTGTTCGGTTAGATGGGCTTCTCATTTTTAACATTTAATTTATGCAATTTATGATTCCTCTTTTATAACATGTTATTATATTAATTCACATCCTTGATTAATTTAAATTAAAATTATTGCTTTCGCACATCCAAATATCTGTAAATATAAGTATCATTACCAAATAATTGAAAACGAACGAACGCTACAAAATTGACATATATATGCTTACAAATTGAAGAATATATGCAACAAAAACTGTACGAAAATCATTTCATTGCAATGTTTGTTGTCTTTACGCCTAAAACGATATATATATATATATATATATATATATATATATATATATATAAAGGAAACAGTATTCCATGGAATAGCATTTATTAAACATTGCACCAGGTAACAAAGGCAATTGATCTTGAATACCGGTTTCGTCCACATTTCGAACTTTAGGAATTTCCGTATACATTATTTACGAAATTAATTTTCCAAACGTTGTGATTTTGGTTTTATCTTCTTAGCACGAAATGACAACACAGCTGCCAGTTACGGCATAACTTTGTTACTGTTAAATATGAAAAATAATTTTTACATGTATTTTTTGTAATTTGGCGAATTGCTTGTGTGGATTTGACCGCATTTTTCTTGTGCGGGACAATTGATAGCACTCATAGGTCGGTAAAATCTTGAACTTCCTTCATCTTCAGATGATGTAATTTGACAAGTTGTGTTTTACTCCTGTGCGTATTGTGTCAACCCTGAAGATGAGATTGGAAATGAGATCTCGAAATATTGGTCAAGGAACAATGGAAAATCTTGATCCAACGTCATTTTCAGGCAATCAGCTAATTGAAGGCTTAAAGAAGAAGGGACAAGTGAGAACCCATCAATTGAGGCTAAAAATTACATCATCTGAAGATGAAGGAAGTCCAAGATTTTACCGACCTATGAGTGCTATCAATTGTCCCGCACAAGAAAAATGCGGTCAAATCTACAACAAGAAGGACAGCACTGAGCAAATAAATACATCTTTTGAATTGCTTGTGTGTCTGTGCACTTAAGAATTTGTATTATCTGCTTACAGCTTATTGTTAGATAATGGAAGCCAATGCTGTAAATTGCTCCAAATTTTCATTTTATACTTTATTTTATGGATATCGATATACTTTAAAGAACATGAGATCTAACAAAAGATGGCTATTTGTAATTATTTTTTGCAAACAAGCTTTTGGAATGAAGTTTTTTCATCAGACTACACATTTGTGCATTTGTTGTTGTGTGCTTATTAATAAGTTAGTTCACATAAGACCAGACGGATGAAAAAAGTCAGAAGGAACGAAAGGTAAAATCGCATGCACGCCTGTGTTCGTTCTCACTGGCGACTCGTCAGTAGGAGCCAGTACTACGGCTTATAACAACTATACACTTTTGTGAGGTATGTAGGACGATTTGACAGTACAACTTTCTATGCGAATGTGTATACAAGCCGTAGTGAAGTAAACTTAATATAAAGCCACTTTATATATAATACATATACCGAGCCTGTAAATGGAAACTGTTGGTAAGGGTACCGGCACTATGGTGGTCGATTTAGTAATGGTACCAACACTGTTGTTGCCGAGTCCTACATGGTACAATCACTATAATTGCCAAGTCGGTGGATGGTACTACCGTAATGGATTTGAAGGTATGATAAATTTGACCAAAATTGCAAATTAAAACTACTTTTGTGCACCTGTTATTCCATGAAACTAAACATTTTTCAATTCAAATTATCTTAATGATGCCAATCCGAAATGAGCTTTGAAACAAAACAAATGAACAAACCTCAATTAGAATAATTAAAAATTGCTTTTGACTGACTCATTGACGACGCGTAAAGCCTGTCAGGTTGATATAAAATATGGATTTTTGAAAAACTTCGCGAAAACAAAGACTGACATTTTCAGTACATTGTGCTAGGACGAGAGGAAAGCAAACTCATTCTGGGCCAAAATACGTAGAAATTTCAGTCGACTGAAGCGCAGCACACACCCGTAAATCGATAGACGCAAAAGTTGAAGTCATTGTAAGATGATGAAATTGTAGACGAGTATTTAAAATGGAACGATCTAACAAAAATAAAATATAAACCCAAGAAACTTTTGACATATTGTGCCGATCTTCTGGAGTACTAGACTAAAGGCTTTCTTCTGCTTCCCGGTGGCATAGGAGGTGATAACAAGTAATTACCGCCTATTTTTAAGCATGTCTAGTTGGCCATGCACGTTGGGAACTAGTTGAACAAGCTTTCTTGTGTTCGTCTTTGATCAAGTTGTTGTCCTGTCCGACATACAGGCTAGATTTTTGTTATTGGAAACTACTGAATTAAAGTAAAACTATTATATATATTTTTTCTGTATAGTTTTAAACTACCTGCCAATACTGTTTTTTGAACGTCTTCTTATTTGGCCATCGGAAGAACAGTGTAAAGTTGAAAATGACTTTAAAATGCATTTGCAACTAAAATCGAAACTTATAACGTACAAAATGTTGAATGAGTAAAGCGAATCCTTCAATAAATGAAAGCTGCTTCCAAACAACCGTATTTCCTCAATTGCCTTTGGAAACCAATTTTTGTAGCTACTTTATGCTACTGAACTTCTTTTAAAAGTGATTTTCTGAACAAATAAATACTCCGGACCTTTTGAGTTCTATTCATATATTGCAATAAATGACGTTTCTGGTTTAATTTTAGCCACAGAGCCATTTAATGCAGTAATTGGTAATTTTTACCTACGCTTCTTCAAATTTTTTAGAAGTAAAACATTATCCAATTGTTGAAACGTTTAGTTTAAATATAATTAGCGGATTTTCTCTTCGAAACCATTGCAAAACTGAAAGTTGTGCAAGAAATTTTGCCTTTTTCGTTTTATTGTCGCAGCACTGCCAAGTTATGCACGTTTTATTTGCTTCTAGAATTATGTTGCAACAAATTAACTCTTCTGAGCACTGGCTCTGTGGAGTTTGTCAACTTTTATAAATCTTAAACGTTTTCACAATCAGTAGGTCTGTCACTGTCATCATGGTTCTTCACTGTCGGGAATTTTGATGAGACGCCAGGAAAGATTTATAGATATAGTTAAACATGATGATGACAAGAAGTTATCCTTTTTAGAACACTAGAAGGAATCGCAAAAAAAATAAATTTAAGACAAATATTCATGCGAACACACCACAACAATCTTTAAGAATTCCGCTCATTCTGACCAGGACACCCTGTTTGAACTTTGTTCCCCAAGAATTCGTTCGCACAACGCAATCAAAATTGAATGATAACTGGAAAAGCAGCGTCATTAGGTGGCTGACGCAAGTGAAACTCCTCGTGATTTGACGTAAATCGTTAATGTAGTCGGCGCATCTCATTTCTGTAAGAAACCCTGTTATGTTTGGCTTAGTTAGTTCTTTCGCTCTTCTCGCATACTACTGCGTATGAAATCAGGATTTATCTGTGATGCAGAACAGAACAAAATTAACCCACGACAGATGGCCAGTGTTATTTTCGAAATGTGTACAGATGAGCTCGTCCATCATCTTCTGAACTTGTATAATTTGAAAGGAAATTATTCATTCCAGGGTCTTTGCAGATACTTGAATAACCGAAATTCTTGCCACTTCTTTAAAGGAAATGCGGTGTTGATATCGTATCCAGATTGGGGAGTCGTTTTGTCGTTGAATAGGTTCGACGTGTTTATAAAAGGGAACCTGAAGATCAGTCAAAGAAAACTCAATTGTGAATAAAATAAAAGCATTATAAATTTGAACTGATAATGACAGTATCGAGTTAAACCTATGCTTCCAATTATCCAGTCGCGATATGATTTAATAGATTTAAGAGATGCACTTTAGTGTTATAAACTCCTTATTGCATAGGAGAGGAAATACCGAGAATCGGTTGAACTGCTATCATTTTTATTGGGTACTGCAGAGTGATAGCCAAAATTTCTGCGCCCGCGATTTATCTTGGAAGCATTTACTTGACATCAAACACCTCCTCCATGTCAGGCATGCCGGGCGTTTCATGTATTGTTAGTTTTTTCCCAATCTCTGTCTTTGTTTAGTCTTTGCTTCAAGTAGATCTTCATGTGCGTTGCTCTTTGTTTAAAGTGTGAACGATTTTTTTGTCTGTATATATCTTTATAACATATAAACCATGGCGAATTTGGAATTCATATTAAATCTAATTATATTGGCAGGGATGTATTTTACCGTTATCAGTCACATTTACTCGAATTTCAAGGGGAAGCAACTTCAGCCGAATTATGAGAATATAGTTGCGGCCTTATTTCGCAACTCTTCGGCAATTATTCTGGAATAATACAAAATGTACCTGTCATGTATTTTAAGGAGGAGTAATTCTCGTGCTTGTTAAGTTACTTTATGTCTTTTCTTATTGAATAAATTGTTTTTTTCTTGGACCAGAGTCAAATTTTAAACAGCATTTAAATGTGGTTAGTAAAATTAAACAAAAGTATTTACGAATTGCGATCAGTTGTAGGCTGTAAATTTAAGCATTCCATCATTGCGCTTTCGACCGGTTAGTTAACGTAGGATTTGTTTTAATCACAAGTCGGTGAACTTAATTTTACCAGTACGTTTAACATTTTAAAAATACGTTTATTTATGGTGCATTTTTAGGGCAATAAAGCTATCGTCCACATCTCTACAAAGACCATTAGTAAATAATGTTTTACTGCCATATAACCATAAGAAGAATAAAATAAAAACAAGAAATTTTTTTAATAACGACAAAAATAATAATTTAGGAACACAAATTATTAGAGAGATTTAGGAGGCGAGGGACCTAGTTACTATGAGTATATTGACCTAGATAACTCACAAAAGTGAAGCAAGCTAAACCTCCAAACGGCATCATTATGACCAAGTCAGCTTCAGGCAAGAAACCATGCTTAATAAAAGAAAGGTAATTTTTTACGCATTTTCCTACATTTCCTTTAAAGCCACGCCTGCTGTTTTTCGTATTTATTTTGTTCTATCGAGATTAATACATTAATATATTTATTTAAAAACATATTCACTAGCCGGATTAATATGATAATGAAGTAGATCATCATCACGGATAAGCGTCTTTAGATTAAAAAAATTATTAACACAAACTCTTATGGAAACCAAAAATTTATTACTATAATTTCGATATTTATCGTATTTATCACGATAATGATGAACATCATAATAAAATAAATAGTGCAACATTTAAAATCTGATGCCGTACCATCGTGTAACTATGGAAATTAATCGTTATTTTAGGAGATTTTAGAGAACCTCCAGGCCTTCCTTTCATAATGTTGCTAAATGGTTTCAATTCATGTTTTTATGTTTTTTTTGTAAATATGCGTCCTTTTCATCTCCGTACTGTTAGCGGTAGTCCGCCGTTCAATGGCTGGATATTTCGATGTTTACGAGCCTAAATATAAAAGGTTAGCGTTTAAAATTTAGCGCAAAGATAGAAAATATGATGGCTTTGTTGTCTTAAGAATAATAAAAATTACAATATAGTTGCCTAAAATTTATATTTAAATACTTTTGTAACATGAATACTAAGACATCGGCATCCAAAACAAATGCAATTTTAATCAATCCTTTCTAAGCCAAATACTTTATTATATGTGGTTTTCATAAATATCCTTTAGCTCTAACTTTTTTTTCTGATTATATATGGAGAAGAAATTTAATAAATAGGTATCTTTTATCATATTTTGTGTTTTCGAGCAATTTCGTCAATAATCTTTGCAATTAATTCGGCATTATTTGGCAAATTTAGTAACGGGTTTTGGATATCTTACCTGCTACTTCCACAGAGTAGTGTCTAAGCAAAAACGCATGCCCAATTTTGCTGCTACCTGTTACTTAGTGCGCATGTATAATTAATTCTTTGTCATCAGCTGAAATATGCTCGAGATACGAAATAAACATGCATTACTTTAATGCTGATATTCTGATCCGGGGGATTAGCATCAGAATTAGCTAAAGTCTATACACAAACGTATGGTAGTTTCCGATCGGAAGGAAATTCTTAACGGGTTCTGCCAGTAGGAGACACTATAACCTCCATATTTATTGTTCAACGGGCTTTTATGCTGCAAATTCCAGATATTTCACATATTCGATTTCCTGTTTTATATTTTCTTAGTCTAATAATTTGAATTAGACCACACAGGATTTTAATCAATTTTCCTTTGTATCAGCTACAATTTTTATATTCTCCTTTTAATCGTCATTTTTCTAGCTACTAAATATAATTGTTTGGCTGGAGGTAAACTCCCACGCGTTCCTGACTATTTTGACATGCGCACGCTTTTGCGAGTACACACACCACGCTCAGGTATTCTTTTCCATGCGCATACATGCACATGTCACGGTTAGCTAACTTTTACTCTTCATTTTAGACCAGTCAGCTAATGCAAAATTATTTCTTACTGCATGTGCGTTTGTTTCATAATACACACTCGAATATATGTAACAATATTGTTAAATAAATGCACAAATATCTGTGCCATGTATGCCTTGAAGTTTAATTTTGATGCCGTCTCCACTTTAATACATAGTTCTTGCGGAAATAAAGGATAAATTGTGAACTTATTCAAGCATGGTCTCAAAAACGATATGTATCTAAATAATTGTCCAAATAATAGGTTTTGAGCAGAAAATGTATGTTTTTTATAAAGTTAAACTTTCTAATAGTGGACTAGAGCGCATTCTTTGTTATATGGGACACTGTTTAGCAGGAGCCAGGATAGCTGCGGATCAGATTCGTAATAGGGTGTATTTAACCTATCGTCATCGTAAGGCATCTCGAAACACGTAAATCTTTTCGAATCCTATCGCACTGCATGAATGCTGTATATACAACTGTTTAATATTCATTATAAATGCACATTTTACGCAAACACACACACATACCTACAAATATGTTCATATATATAATAAAAGTAGACACGATTAAAAACTATTTTTCAATAATAAAAAATTGACAAATTTATTAATAAATCTATTTTCATTTTAATGAGTATTTCGATCAGATTATAATTCAATCTTTCCTGCCAGAGCTGAAGAACTATTTCTGTTTTGTTATCAAAACTTCACGTGCCATCAAATTTATTACATTTTCATCTTGATTTTTCGGAACTAGAATATGGTGTTTGCATAGACCATCGTTTGAGTATTACTTTTGCGCAGTAATCAATTTCACGTTGAAAATGGTTGCTACTTTAGTGCGGAAAATTTATTAAACAATGGGTTCTTCCTTAATTATAGGTCTTCATTAAAATCCAACATGTTTGCAACAAAAGTACAATTTGAAGACATCATTTAAAAAAATAAATCAAGATTGAGTAATACAGAAGCTAAAATAAGCTGTTAGCAGTTTCGACTTTTTTATTATTGAATTCCGTATAAATGTCTGTATTTTTTATGTGATTGTAGGAAAATCTAGTACTTTATGGACAAAGAATTTCATTCTTAAAAATGTGGTTCATAAACAAGCAAACGTTCAATATTATTAAATTACCGGTGCTCTATTTAGTACTGTCTGCCCAAATGGAAGTAGCGAGCTATTATAGTTTGCAGTGAACAAATAACAAATATTTTATAGTTATATATTCCTCATTTAGACGAATTTTTGCATATTCAATCATGGATTATGTTTTGCATACCTAATAATAATTAAGCTCGGATTGGATCAGAAGTTTTCACCAAAGCCAGCACAAAATAGTGCCTTATTTTGATTGAATACTCATTGGTACACGCCTCCACCACACCTAAAATTCAATGAATATATTGTAAAAGATGTCGGATAGAGGGCATTTTCTTAAATAAATTTATATTTTGTTTGGGGCGTAATACAGCCTCAAACTGTTGAATCGCTACCTACACGGAGTACATTTGTAAGTGAGATTATACATTTTTTCATCATTACATTCATATATCGTTTTGTTCCTATATGAACTACTTTGTTCCTGGGTACGCCATACCCGAAATATAATTGCATACATACATGCATACATATATATTTGATTTCCGAAACAAAAATATATTAAATTGAGATGATTGTTTTGCAGTGCGATCGTTAATAAAATTATTAGAAGTATGCCCATGTCTGATGATAAACGAAAATATTTTCAGATAAAAGAAAAAATTTCTTACTTCATTTTTTACTCAAGTATCTTCACTTTAATATTTTTGTGATTTGAAACCGTTGCTTTAAATGTAATGCTTTGTTATTTTGGTTGCCAACCGTCTGATCGATCAGTCTATATAAATTTGTCGACAACTTATGTATGCATCTGTGTAAATAGTATTAGTGATGGGTGTTAACGGTTGCTGTTCTTTAATTCATGGTAAAAGAATATGTGTCACCGCGTATATCATACATAATTCAGCATATTATTTACCAATATACATGGTTCAGTGGTAGATCTAGTTAGGTGGGTCGATGGACCAGACATTTAATAACATTTTAAGCGTCTGCATAAGATCAACTTATGAAAGCATCTCTACAACTGAAAAATAAACATCGGTGGAACCACGCATGTATGTTCTTCATATATTGCTGTAATAATACTTGTCAAATGCAATAGTAAAATTGAATTATGAAGCGGCGTGGATGAAAATTACAGCCTGATTTCCGCAAAAAGTAAAAGCATGTTTGTGAATTACGCCTAAACTGCGGGTTCTGCAGATAACCAATTGGACGGACTCCCTTATCATACTCTCTTCCTATTTCAAATTTCTATTACATTTTATATGTTAACTTATGATGACTTAGCAGATGAGGAGAAATGAACTACTCTCCAATATCAAAAAAATTCATTTTGTCTTCGCACATACGAATTTGGCACGTCTTATTCAATGCTGATATGATTACTAAGGATATTTATTAACTGATGTCGATTGAAACAGGAGTTTAAGCTAGTTTCCGGGGAGCAGGTGGTCGGAAAGTTAATAGATCTCCATTTTAGTGAAAATTTATAAAATCATGGTGTTGGCACCTTTCAATTTTTTGCATATTACTATATAGTGAGTTGGATTTGAAGTTGGTTCCGTTTCTGTTTTCGTGCAAATATGAGTAGCTATTTAGACCGTTTACTGCCTCATATTTCTATCAAATATATAGTATCTTTGGCGTTTAGCTCCAGCTGCCATCAATAAGTCGGAAGTACGTACGAAATGCAAAGTGTATGCGATTTTACCACGTGTTCCCACTTATTTTTGCATGTACATTTCGCTCCAGTTGAGCGAGCTCTTGTCTAGCTAAGCAATAACTAATACTTTAATAACATGAGGTTGTATCTTTATTCCATGCTGAATTTGGTATAATTTTCCAGTCGTATTTGAACTAATTTAGTACTAGGTGCGCAATGCCCACAACAAACAATATTAATTTTATATACTTAATTGAATAATGTAATGATTTCTGTGAAGCATAATAGCGGATATCGATCAAGGTATATGTGTGTGGATCTGCTGGAGTAATAGGTGTTCATAAGTAATAAGCTATATTTGAAGTCGCATTTTCGAAAAGATTTTGATAATGCTAGTGATAATGGTAATAAAGCTGGTGATAACGATTTCGGCGATAATTTTGTAAATGGTGAGGAAGATAGCTGTTATGAATAAGGATTATTTTTCATTTAATTTGATTTGAATATATTCTAATTCGGTAGTGTTACATGCAAAAATATAATCTTTCAATCCGAAACATTGATTTAGTCTCTGTTTGTTACTGCATGCACATTAAACACTTACATTATCTACTAGGTTATGCCATGTTTCATTTTGCCATATATATATATACGATTATTATTATGATTTGAAACATTTTTGTTACACAAAACAATATTTTTATATGTTATTTTAATGTTACAATATTTTTGCCAATTTTCAATCTATCTTCGCCAAATTCTTCAGGGATTCAGATATAAATATACCAACAAATGAATGCGATAAATGTTAATACGTATTACAATTTTTGAATGGACACGTGGAAATCGAAGTTTTTCACAGTCACTGTGTTTTTAGATACTTCTAGACGTTAATTTCTAACATTCTATTACGTTAAAATACGTAAAAATCTAAATAATGAGTACAATGTTTAGATGCTGAATATAAATATTGATAATTGTCTTAATTTAAATATATCAAAGGCGGAAGACAACCTTTCGACATTCTATACCAAAACTTTATAATAAAAATCTAAATATTAATTTGATTGAAGCAAAATTGGCCTTTTAGTTTTTATTCTGAAATATGGGTAGTACTACCCAGAGCAATTCATGGATGTTTACATCAGACCACGGCTGATTCGCACTAGAGAGGATACCGTCAAGCAGGTTTTCCTAAACTTACCATTTAGAGGCGACGTACCAACCTCAATAATTGCACGGCGGCTGAATAGAATAACTAAGGAGAATTTTCCCAGTGTTAAAGTTAATATCACATTTAGTACACAGAGAATCATGAGGTTGGATGCCAAAGATCAATTGCCAATTCTCTCCAAATCATTCATAGTCTACAAATTCTCATGTATGTGCGGTAGCACATATATCGGACGTACGAAGAAGCAATTGATAAACAGAATCCAGCAACATTTACCACAGAAATTGATTAACAAAGGCTTGGCACCGTCAGGAAAATCAGCTATTTCCGATCATATATTGGAAACGGGGCACCCAGTCAATTCGACCAATTTCTCAATTCTACATAAAGCAAAATCAGAAAAATTATTATTTATTTATGAAGCCCTTTATATAAAACAACAAGCACCTGGCCTAAATATTCAAAAGTTTCATCAACATGATATTCTAATCGACTGGCCACGAATAACAAAATTCAACAACAATTTACTAGTATCCAGGCAAGACCGAACAGGCCCTCGACTAGAATCAACAAACATTCAATCGGATTGGCAACAAACTGAAGAGGAAAAAACAGATGCACATACGGTGACAGAAATTTCCAAACAATATGAGCGTTCAACACTGCAATCCACACTTGCGCTGTTACCAAGTGAAGAACACAAATTTGCGCAAAAAGGTGAAACGAAAGACTACACTCGGAAAAATAGCACTCGTACACGTAACAGCGAACAATTCGAACAGATGGTTAATTCTCAAGCCATCAATACAATAATGACCAGATCTCAGACATCACTTTGCAATACAGTGAGAAGGACCTTTACATGCAAACAGGCACACACACAGACACAAACGCATACACACTTACCAATCAGCCAAAACAAGAAATAGAAAACCGAGTCATATTTGTTGCCACCCACATATTCAAATGAAAACCCAGAATGTATATAAATGAAAGATTGTAGAGCGAAGTTTAGTATTCTCGAAATAAATGGCCATTATCCACTTTGTTATTAATGTGTTTTTTCTTCCTAATTAGAAATATATATATATATATATATATATATATATATATATATATATATATATATATATATTCTTCTAGAATGGGAGCCTTAAGAAATTCATAGTTCCCTTTGGATGTACAAAAGGTAAAGAAATTTAATCAGATACAAGAATAGTTTATTTCTTATGTTCTTCTCAAGCATCTACAAATGATCTTCTCTTTATACATAAATTGAAAGGCAAAACGAAATAGAGAAATGTAAAAATGATAAGTATAAATAAACGAACGACCAATCTCTTGCGTGATGATGCATGCAATTGAGTGGTTTTTCCATATTCACACTCTCCATGATACATTTTTCATTTCGTTTTTCTTAAATTTATATATAAAGAGATGTTCATTTTTAGATACATGATAACAATATGAAGAAGAAACGGTTCTTTTATCTGATAAAATTTATTTTTACTTTTTGCAAAATGAAAGGGTATTATATATATATATATATATATATATATATATATATATATATATATATATATATATATATATAAATATATATATATATATTCTTATAATTAGGAAAACACAAATAACGAAGTGGATAAAGGCCATTTATTTCGTGAATACTAATCATCTCTTATACAATCATACATATTTATACATTTTGGGTTTTCAATTGATTATGCTAGTGGTAACAAATCTGACTCGTTTTTACTGCTGTTTCTTGTTTTGACTGGTTGGTGAGTGTGTATGCGTTTGTGTTTGTGTGTATGCGTGTTTGCATGTAAAGGTCATTCTCGCAGTATTGCGAAGTGATGTCTGAGATCTTGTCATTATTGTTTTGATAGCTTGAGAATTAACCATTTGTGCGCATTGTTCACTGTTACATATACAAGTGCTATTTTTCCCAGTATAGTTGATCGTTTCACCTCGTTGCGCAAAGTTTTCACGTGGTAACAACGCCAGTGTTGATTGCAGTGTTAAACGCTCACATTGTTTGGAGACTTCTGTCATCGTATGCGCCTCTGTTATTTCCACTTCAGTTTGTTGCCAATCCGATTGTACGTTTGTTGATTCTAGTCGAGGGCCTGTTTGTTCTTGGCTGGATACTAGTAGATTGTTGTTGAATTTTGTTATTCTTGGCCAGTCGATAAGAATATCATGTTGATGAAA
Organism: Eudiplozoon nipponicum; assembly: GCA_029291075.1. Classification (NCBI taxonomy): domain Eukaryota; kingdom Metazoa; phylum Platyhelminthes; class Monogenea; order Mazocraeidea; family Diplozoidae; genus Eudiplozoon; species Eudiplozoon nipponicum. Next base: position 206,941 of record JAQBSW010000416.1, read on the forward strand.
CTTTTGAATATTAAGGTCAGGTGCTTGTTGTTTTATGTAAAGGGCTTCGTAGATAAATAATAATTTTTCTGATTTTGCTTTATGTAGAATTGTGAAATTGGTCGAATTGACAGGGTGCCCCGTTGCCAATATATGATCGGAAATAGCTGATTTTCCTGACGGTGGCAAGCCTTTGTTAATCAATTTCTGTGGCAAATGTTGCTGGATTCTGCTTATCAATTGCTTCTTCGTACGTCCGATATATGTGCTACCGCACATACATGAGAATTTGTAGACTATGAATGATTTGGAGAGAATTGGCAATTGATCTTTGGCATCCAACCTCATGATTCTCTGTGTACTAAAT